>OW026522.1:52023012-52358970 GCA_932274085.1 Protocalliphora azurea | reverse complement strand
TTTTTATAATGTCAATGTGTGACTCCACTGTTGGCCCTTCTGCATCTCCTGAAAATTCTTTATCATCAAGATCATCCTTGTCTTGCCACACAAGCTTACTCCACCAGCAAATTTCCGCAATTATTGCACTCGGCGACTTTTTGCCTCTATATCTGTAAGTTTTTGTTTTATTAAAATGAGTTTGAAAAAATAAAAAATCAGTATTACCTCATTTCAAATGGCATAGCAACTTGATGATAGCGTTCACCTTGTTCATCAGATTCGGTAGCCAATTGTTTGCTGAAGTAGTCCAGATGATGATGTAAATAATGGATTTTCAAGGACATGTGGACACCAATTTCCGAGAATGCTCTTAACATCCTTGCGACAGAAACATCGTAGTTGTTAGAACGATGCTTTCCCAACAAGCCTTCCATTACTTCTTTGATTGCCTGCCATGCATTCAATTCAGCGTCAATCAAAATATTGTTGAATGCGTCACTTTTAATCAGCTTTCGTATATCTGGACCATTTAGTACGCCTGATTGGAAAAAATTAATTTGATGGAAAATCATGGGGAATGAATGTGATATTATAACTTACCTTCTTTAATTTTACTTTCGCTGAGTCTCGGGTAAATTAGTTTCAAACACAAGAAAACTTCATCTCTTTCGGCGACAGTTTTGATAAAATTCTTAACAATTCCAAGTTTAATATGCAGTGGAGGCAGCGATATCTTCTCCTTCGGCACTAGAGGCTCACGAATAATATTGGCCGTTTGTAGCCTGCTGTGCTCTCTGAGTTTCCATCCGTGGCATGCATATTGGTCACCGGAAAATCGTGTGTCCCAATCGACCAAAAAGCACATATATTTTATATAGCCGCTTTGAAGACCGCAAAGCATTGCTACAACTTTTAAATCGCAGCATATGCGCCACATATGTTTGGCGTAGTTACCATTTTTAAAATATTTTCCAGTGCATCATATGTTTCTTTCGTTTCTGTACTATAGGCGATTGGAACTGAAGGTTTTTTATTGGTCTTATGCAGTAAAACCGCCTTCAAGCTGAGTTTTGAACTGTCAATAAATAATCTCCAGTCATCTGCTTCATATTTTATTTCCATTGCGTCCATCAATTTTCCTACATCCGGGCAATATGCAGAAGTTTTTTCATCATTCACAAGGAATAAACTTTGGAGTGTTGCCTGACGACTTCGATAAGCTGTGACTTTCACACCGGGTGCCAACAAATTGTTTGATTTCAAAATGGAAGCCAGCTCTTCCGATTTATGCTGTGTTAATTCCAACTTGGCAACAATTGAATCAAGCTTATTTTGATTTATTAAAATTGGCTCATTGGATACTGATGGCTCATATGGGGGATCATCAGGTGCATGATATGTCGGAGCAGTCGTAGAAGAGAAAATATCTGGGCTAGAAGCTTTTGGCACAGGAATGTGGTCCGAATGAGGCAATGGTGTTGCGGCACTTGCAACACCAACGTAATTATACGATTTTCTTATCCTTTTTGCGGCTCCTTTATTCGCACATGCATAGCAATTCAATGGATTGTGACCTTCGCCAGGATTAATCCAAGTCAATGGGATACCGAATGGTATACTTTCACGTCTTCTATTTTTCCAATCCATTAGACGGTTGTAGCAGCTTTTACACACTATATTTGGTACCCAATTTTCGTTCACTATAACTTTTTGGTTGAAGTACATCTCGTATGTTTGAACAAAATCAGTACTGAAATTTCCCCTTTTTTTTATGTGTTGAGACATATTGACCACAGCAGTAGCAAAAGCTATTTATATCTGGCTTGCACAGTTCCATATTCTGTTCTCTTTTGTTCACTTTTAAAAAACTGGAGAAAAATCACTTTTACTGTTCGCGTTCGTCGGCACTTGTTGAATGACAAAAATCACAGAACCAGTGTGAGAAAGAGAAGAAGTATAATGACAATGCATGTTTTATGTGAACATTACAGAACCAGTGTTGCCACATCAATATTTCTCTTTTAGTACAGTAGAAAAATATGAGAGAGTTCGGCTTGTGAGTGTCAATGTTTTCTCCAAATAATGTTGTGTATATCTGGAGCAAATTCATACATTTACCTAATTGTGAATAAATGAGAAACGCGTGCATCGATTTTCATGATCTATGCCTTTTTTTGCTCATGAGTTATGTGAATTTACGAAAGTAATTAGTTTTGGCACTTTCTTCCATTTTGGATTTTTTATGAATTTAAAAAAAAAAAATATTTAAATTTTTAGGCAAAAAATACTTTTTTCCCTTCATACATTAATTTTTAAAGTGTTGCACATATAGGAAAACGGTATAGAAACAGATTAGAGAAATTGTAATTCTTAATTTTTCTAAATTTGTTTCATCAAAATCGGACAAGTGGTTCTCGAGTTATGTTAAACTACGTTTTTGCCAAAATGTTACAACTAAGCGAAAAAACATCAAGATAAGGAAAAAATTTAAAATGTCATAAAAAAAAAACTGACACATACGAACGCCAAACCCTTTGAGGGTTTTACTATACTGACCTAGTACCATCACCCTGACTTGGAATTTCTCACCCCCCAGACAATAATCCCAAAAATGTTCCACAGTGTAATTATAAGGACAGAACATTTGACCTTTAACTTTTAACGTAAGGTATATGTATTAAGAGCTATCATATTGTCTGTTTTATAAAAGAAATAAATAGGAAACATATTCCAGTGCAGTTTTAGTAAATTTTCTATCTATATTTATGCTTTTTCCTCCGTTGACTTTTAGTTTCTTTTAACTCATTATTTTTAAAATTTTTTTTTTTTTTTTTTTTTTTGTTACGTTCAAATTGCTCATGGATGTACCACGTTAACTGGTCAAAAGTAATCGATTTTTGCTTATTTAATTATAAAATTTTTAAAATTTACTTTAAAACCAAGCTGTAATAACCAAAAGCAGATAAAGCTTACTTTATTGCTCGCGTTTTTTATCTTACCTATATCTTGTAGGAAGGTTATAATAATGGCCCATATTTTTCTACATTTTTTACAGAACTTAAGTTTTTATATTTTGATTTTCTTTAGCACTGTTTCAGTACTTAACAAATTGACAGATCTTATTCAGAATTAATCAGAAAAACAACAAAATATACGTAAATTCTTAGGACGGGAAATTCTGATTAAAACTTACAAGTCTGACAATTACTGGAACTGAGCTTTTGTTTACATTTCGATGACTATATAGAAAAGGTATATAGAAAAGGTGTAAAGACCACTTTTAGAAATATTCACTCAACTTCCATTCGGCTTTGTTTGCAACGTTTTTTCTCTTTCGAACATTATTTGGGTCATAATTTTCCTTTGCACTATTTCTTTTATTGCGCGATTGTTTCTCAAAAATTATTTTCATTATAAATTCTAGGACATTTCTTAAAAAAGATAAAAATAATAAATTAAACTTCAAACGAGTTAAGTAATTTCTTTTAATATATATCTGAAATAAGTTAGGACTTTTTCTAAATGCCTAGAAAGATAGATAGAGATGAAGATAGAGAAGAAGAAAAGAAAGGATCCAGAAAATAGTGAGTGTAAAAGACTGAATGGAAAAATGCATATTTATCCGTTATTTGCAGTCAAAGCGCACTAAATTTTTTAAGAGATGTGTATTAGATTGTGGTCTACCAGAATGCATTAAAAACGCGATTAAAAAAAATCGAGATACGCCTTTTATATATTAAGCCAACGATTTGTTTTTTTAAATATACACATATGGCCATTAAAATAGGCACTCAATATTTTCTCTTTTTTATAAAAATCGAAATTTGTTCAATAATATCTTTTTTTTTTTTTGGTTTACTTGGTATATGTTAGGAAGAAATTATAAAATTATTTAACTAAACGGAAGTAAATCCATAAGCATCTACTAATATCGACCAAAAATCAAAATCCACCAAGCCATTAAAATAGGTACGGAACTAATACATTGTGATATACCATTAACTCTCTTAAGAGAAATTGTGCTTCTTTGGGTGTTTTAATTGCATAGTTTCCTATATTTCCTACCCTTTTTTTGAAATATCTTTTCTATTTTATGAGCCATAAAATTCGGGACTCATATATTATACCAGGAATTTGGTATTTTTGCCGAAAATTTTAGATTTGTTGCGGCGAAATTTTTTGTACATATTTCTTTAAGATCTTCCCGAAAGGTTCCATATTGGTTCCGATCCGTTGGCCAATAAAAAAATTCAATTTGATTACTTCGGACTCAATCATACACCGGTTTTAGGGATAATTTAAGACCATTATTTTGCTCTAACTCCACCAAACTTGCATGCTTTCTTCAGAATGAGATAAACTAATATTCAATGAAGATTATTTTCAGTTTTTCTCCTGACCTTTTAACATTAATAGGTATTATGGGACACAATCTTCGTCACAGGAGTTTTAGTAATATATACCACATGTGCCATTTTGCTTAATTAACCATTTCTTTGTAAATATTTTTGTTAAATATTGACGAATCTCATTGAAATCTTTCGACTAGATCTAGAAAAAGATTCAACAAAATAAATCAGAATTTCAAAACGAATTGCAAGAGTCTTGGTAAAAACGCTCCTTTAAAGACTTTAAGGAAATGAATCAATTCTTTGCCCATAGAACACATTAGGACTATGTAAATATTATAATAACACGCTGTTACAGTGAAAAATCACTCGAGAAATGGCATAGTGTAGGTTATAGACCTTCCTGAGGACATCATAAATCAGTTTAATTTTCAATATATCCTTAAAATTTAGAGTTATTGGCAAAAAAAAGATGTTTTTGGGTATGTTCTTGTATAAATATATTTCTAATTCTGTTTTTTTTTTTTTTTTTTTTTTTTTTTTTTGTCTATTTTTTGGTAAGTAGAAGAAACAGGCTTTTCAACCGTAAGCATTTGGTTTGTTTTGGTCAAATAATAAAAGCAAATTTTCAAAGAACTTCTAGAAAAAATAAAAATTTTCCACAATAAAAAAATTTAATATTTTTAAATTGGACAAAAACTGTAGAACTGATTCGATTTTATCTATAATAACTTACTAAAACTTTACATACATTCTTAATTTTATCCTCAAAAAGTAAAAACCAAGTAAAAAATTTAACCAAATATTTTGTCTTAAAATATATTTAGAATTTTTAATAAAGTTTAGAAAATTAATAACTGTTCGAGTTTTTAAGCAAATCTATACAGGGATATCTTGTTTTATTTTAAACAAAATAACATTCCAAGCTTTGTTAACAAATATGTGTAGTTTTTAAGAAAAAAATCAGAAAAATTTACATCTGAATTTAATGAGTGTTAGTTTTGTTGAGAGTTGAAATGTAAATGTTCTTGTTTTTTTTTTCAAGAATTGGCGAGTGCAATAATCAATAATACTTTAATGGTTTTGTATTAAGATTTTCAAATATGATTATTATTCTTGTATTTTGATTATTGCAACCCAGTGAAGGTTCGCGGAAAAAAAATTATTAGTGCGTTTTAGAAAAGTATATATTCTTTTAAATGTTTAGCGATAAGAATTTTAAACATGTATCTTGCTTTAGTTAGATACGTCCCACATGTCCATTAACTATATTCCAATCACTGTGAAATAAGTTGAATTTATTTAATTTGAATCTTTACAAAAAAGCGTTTTTTAACTTTTTTTATGATTTATTAAATAAAATATAACTATTTAAAATGTTAAGCAAAATGTATACAACAAATACACATACCCAGAATAAAATTGCGTTGTTACAAAAAAAAATCCATATTCAGATCACATTGCGCGGAAGTTTGGACGGACCTGATTGGGGTTGTGACATATTACGTGAAAGCTCTAAAGAAGTAGAACTCAAAACTGCACAGGGTATATCCAGTTATTTCTCAGGAGACATGCTACGTGGTGCATGTTTGACAAAATTCACGTAAGTCGGAGGAACAGGGGGGCCATATTTTAATTTTGAAATTATCTGAATTGAGTTGAGGTACACCAGATTAAAGGTCTGGTGAAGTAGAACCGAAAGTTGTTTAGACAATATTGAAATATGAAATATTAATTTTTGAATGATGTAACGCTAGGCTATATGATTTTTGATCATATTGATTAGGGCTAAAACGTTATTAAATTAGCCAATTCTGTTGTGATTTTATTCTTTGTGGTCTTAGCCAACTACTGTATGTCATTTTGTTCCAAATTGTAACACATAGGAATAGTTATTAAAAATTTTGTTACAAAAAATCAACCGATTTTTTTTTTAATTTTGCTAAAAATAATTATTGAAAAATGCTGAAAACTAGAATTTGATTGCATTACCATCAATTACTACCAATACATATAAATTTAAGGCCATTTTAACTACAAAGGATATAATATTTCTCCATTCTTTTCAAGAATTTAGAAATATTTTAGAATAACATTATGATGACGGTACTGAATAATATTGATGTGTAGTTCTAATGTAAGAATTCTTAAGAAGTATCATAGTGTCACAAGATATGCCTGAAAAAATTTATACAAGTCATGTAACAGTAGATATTTTATATTACTCGAATGAACACATATGGTCATTTAAAGCTACTACTGCTACCAATCGTTAATTTAATGATATTAATATGGTAATGGGAAACACTTCTAACATGCAACATATTGTTTACAAATAAAATCAAATCAAATTAGGACCTTTACTTTTGAAGGCAGGTCATTTATTATTGTAACGAGTACTGTTTAATGGAAATGAGATCCTATTAAGACAACTTGAATTAATTTGACTTTAAATTTAGAATGTCTAGCTAGACATATTTCTTTAAATATTAATTTCCAATAGTAAAAGAGTGCAACAGTCCAATAATCATGAGGGATAAAATTTTAATTATTTAACATAGGAAGAGTGTCAAAATTGGTATGATTCTTAGTTGTCTTTCTCTATACTAGAATTTGTTTCAGAACCAAAATCAAGAGATATTTGGACATTATTGCGTTATCGGGCATTAAATAATGTCGTATCATTGCGAAAAATTTATATATTTAACTATTGATTCCATCATCATAAAAACTATCGAAACTGGTCACGTTTTTTTCGGTCGAAAGCTATTATATAATGATAAATTATCAAGTCAAGCCAAACTATCATGATCGCTTTTTCATAGAGAATTTTTGTAAGATTTCAAATTAATAAAAAAGTAAATAGTAATTCCAAAAATATCAATTTTGAAAGACTGACGTTACTCTAAACATGGTACTTGAAAGAATTTTACACATATAATACCACTAGAACGTTATCTGAAAGGAACGCTGCATGAATTAGGTTTTTAACTATTACGTTATCTTTTTTCCATCAGATATCTATGTATTTGTTTATCTATGGTTTAACGAATTTACTTACAAGTTGTTTCATATGAAATTTTAAATCAACTTTATATTTTTCATGTTCAAATTTTAGATACTTTAGTTTTATTATAGATTTGCGAAAATGAATATTAAATAAGTTGAACTTCGAAAATACTCACTATTATAAAAAAAGTTACTTGGTTGGGAGATTTTTCCTTCTAACACAACATTTTCTTTTGAAATAGCACTCTTATTCATACGTATATGAGATTATTTTCATTATATTTCTGAACACAATGATTGATCCGAAAAACATTGTTGCGAACCAATTTTTAGTATTTTCCAGATATATGATTAACAAACGGCAAACCATTTATAAATAAATTTATCCAAAAGATAAATGGCCCTCCCACAATTTGGAATATAAATCATTGTAACATGTGTCCTGAGAAACAACTGGATATACTCTATATAGTTTTGAGATCTACTCCTCTAGGACTTTCATCCGATATATCACGACCTCATTCAGGTCTGTCCAAAAAGGCCCCTATTCAAATGTAAATTTGTAAGAATTTGCGCAAAGTTTAGACCTTCGTAGCATCTTCAATAGGAAACAAGTAAAAATTGTCTAATTGGTTTTGGCTCCCTGTTTCTTAGACTTACTTTAGTTTTGCCGAACTTCAGCACCTCGTAGCAGGTCTCCCGAGAAACATACAGTGTGCAGTTTTGAGTTCTACTCCTTCACATCGCAACCCCATTCAGGTCTATACAAACTGGCCCGCAATGTGACCTGAATATTGGCATTTTTGTTCCACCATATTCTAATGCTGTATATGCTTCTTTATTTAGTTTTTTTTATGTTTAATTGTGATGTTTTTTTAATAAAACAATAAAAATAAATTTAAAAAATGTGTTTTTGATTTAAAAATATTTTTTTTAAATGCTCAATATTTGGAACGTATTGAACAGAGTGTGGAACGTATTTCACAAAGGTGTAGAACGTTTTCACTTACGAATTTATCTTCACAACACATTTATTGTTTTTCTGTTTAAAATTAATAATTGAAACAATTGTTTTATTTTCTATATTATAATAAAATTATTAAAAGTTCAGTTTTATATTTTATTAAAAATACAGTTTTGTTAAATTATAGAAATTTATAATTTGTCTAGCTTCTTCTTCTGCTTCCCTTCTCATATGTCTATAGTGGCTACAGTGAAAAGCGTCCGGTCCACATTTTGTATTTTCATATCCCCAAGCACAATCTTCAAATCTTCTGCATATTTATTTGTTATTGTTGCTAAATTGTTTATATACTCTAGTTGCGATTGAATGTTTAAGAGTTTATATCGATTGTTCTAATATTTGTACTATTTTGTCATCGCTTGAATAGTGGACTCGTTTCATAACCAGCACCTCCTCCTCTTCTATCATTTAATATATCCCTTTGAAGAGTAATATTATACACAAAACAGTAAATGTTGAGTTTCCAATATTGATAGTTAATATAATAACTACACCGAAGTCTTATTTCACAATTATCATATTTTAAATTGAAATGACGGCAGAATACTGTAGAACTTTCAATAATATCAACAATATTAATTTCTTTTTTCGATTAGATCCTTGATAAAAGCTTCAATTGCACTATTGATAGTAAATTACTGAATGGTAATATTATAGCTTCTTGTTTCTCTTACACGAATTTTTAATGTTGATGATGGTGGATAATTTTCCAATTGAATTGCTAATATACAATCTATTAATCTATTAATTCAATCTATTAATTGTTATGTTATAACATATTGTATTATATTATATTATATTATATTATATTATATTATATTATATTATATTATATTATATTATATTATATTATATTATATAATATTATATTATATTATATTATATTATATTATATTATATTATATTATATTATATTATATTATATTATATTATATTATATTATATTATATTATATTATATTATATTATATTATATTATATTATATAATATTATATTATATTATATTATATTATATTATATTATATTATATTATATTATATTATATTATATTATATTATATTATATAATATTATATTATATTATATTATATTATATTATATTATATTATATTATATTATATTATATTATATTATATTATATTATATTATATTATATTATATTATATTATATTATATTATATTATATAATATTATATTATATTATATTATATTATATTATATTATATTATATTATATTATATTATATTATATAATATTATATTATATTATATTATATTATATTATATTATATTATATTATATTATATTGTATTATATTATATTATATTATATTATATTATATTATATTATATTATATTATATTATATTATATAATATTATATTATATTATATTATATTATATTATATTATATTATATTATATTATATTATATTATATTATATTATATTATATTATATTATATTATATTATATTATATTATATTATATAATATTATATTATATTATATTATATTATATTATATAATATTATATTATATTATATTATATTATATTATATTATATTATATTATATTATATTATATAATATTATATTATATTATATTATATTATATTTTATTATATTATATTATATTATATTATATTATATTATATTATATTATATTTTTTATATTATATTATATTATATTATATTATATTATATTATATTATATTATATTATATTATATTATATTATATTATATTATATTATATTTTATTATATTATATTATACTATTTTATATTATATTATATTACATTATATTATATTATATTATATTATATTATATTATATTATATTATATTATATTATATTATATTATATTATATTATATTATATTATATTATATTATATTATATTATATTATATTATATTATATAATATAATATTATATTATATTATATTATATTATATTATATTATATTATATTATATTATATTATATTATATTATATTATATTATATTTTATTATATTATATTATATTATATTATATTATATTATATTATATTATATTATATTATATTATATTATATTATGTTATATTATATTATATTATATTATATTATATTATATTATATTATATTATATTATATTATATTATATTATATTATATTATATTATATAATATTATATTATATTATATTATATTATATTATATTATATTATATTATATTATATTATATTATATTATATTATATTATATTATATTATATTATATTATATTATATTATATTATATTATATTATATTATATTTTATTATATTATATTATATTATATTATATTATATTATATTATATTATATTATATTATATTATATTATATTATATTATATTATATTATATTTTATTATATTATATTATATTATATTATATTATATTATATTATATTATATTATATTATATTATATTATATTATATTATATTATATTATATTATATTATATTTTATTATATTATATTATATTATATTATATTATATTATATTATATTATATTATATTATATTATATTATATTATATTATATTATATTATATTATATTATGCATACATTACTACATACTGGAGTTTTTACGCGGAATCCCGGTAATTCCGCAAAATTTTCAGTCCTGTAATCCCGGGAAAATTTGAGCTGAAGGTTTCCTCAACTTTAGATTAGTAGTGTACCATAAAAATATAAGGAACTTAATTATGTTTTTGTATGAGAAAAAACATTATTCATAGAAAGATTACTTACATAAAATTATCGAGGGAAGTTTTACCCACAGGGCAATTTGATGAAAACTATAGTAATGATTCGACTTTCAGATGAGTTGTTATATAATAAAACGTGTTCATTTAATTTTCAAAATTTCAATATTTCAAAAAGAACTGAATGAGTTTGACGCATTGTAATAAATTAGTTTATTTTAACGTCGTTTATTCCTCAGTTAACTGAATTTTCTTGTAAATATTTTAAAATTTTTGATTTTTGATGGGAAATCCCGTGATTCAAAATTTCAATTTTGTTTTTTTTTTTTCAAAATTTTTGGTTTGTAGTATCCCTGCCATAATTTTCTATAGAAATTTAACTAAAGCCTTACTTCATGTAGTTAAAAATAGTCGAGTATGAATTAAAAATAAACTTTTTTATGTATATACAGTGGTGGTAACGATTTTAGCTCGCCTATTATGCATTTTTTTAACTTTATTTCTTTTTTCTAGAAAAAAGGTTTCAATTATTTTATTTATTCTTCATATTGGCCATAATGTACTAAATACATTGCAACGCAGAAATCGCAAAAACATTATTTTATAAAAATATAGTTATAAAAATCGAGGGACAGTAATTTAGTCCACTTGCAATATTTATTACAAAAATCCAAGTCAGCTTTGTAAAAATGCATTTTTAATATAAATTACAATTTATAAATTAATTTTATATAAATTACGTTCATTTTTCTTATAAAATTTTATATAATAATAATAAGAATCGCAAAAAAATCTAATAAAAGTATTATGAAAGTTTACAGAAACATTGATAATCTTTGAATTATGGTCAACAGTCATCTAAAGCGTCGAAAAGAATATAAAAAGTCCAAATTCGTTTACAAAATTTATAGTTACTACCCGAATATGAAATTAGTATCGGAAAAAAATGTTTATGCTAAATTGAAGAATTTTTTTTTCTCAAAAGGGCAAAAAAATCAGTTTTTAATCTTTTATCATGTACATATGTAATTAATTGGAGACACGCTGGTGGGCACAAAGAAAAAAATCTCTTTTATACAAAAATAGGTGAACTAGATGGAATTTGACGTGCTGAAAACGAATCTGCTTTCAGTTCTTTTTTCTATCAGGTTTTGATTTTTTGTGGGCATCTATTTAAGTTATATTTATATAAATTGGACAAACCGTTTACTAGTAATACAAGTGTGGCCGCCTAAAAAGTGGGTCGTATTTAGAGTATCCAAAACCGAAAACCGGTTTCCGGTTTTTACAAAAGCTGTCGGTTTCGGCTTTTTTCCAACCGGTTAAAAAACCAGTTTCGAATAAAACCGTTTTTTTAACAGCATCTTATTTAACTTTTTATGTGATTTCGACCACTACACGATATCTTTGATATCTTGATAAGATTTTTCTGGCAAGCAATGCATTTAGATAAATCTATTTTAAAACATTATGCACAAATGACATGGAAGTTTATTTGAAGCGAAATATTTATTTCTGAGTTAAAAATTCGAATTATTGCAACTACAACTAAGTGAACCACACAGATTAATTAGCACATAAACCTGATAAATAACACATAAAAATTATATATTTATCAATTACAATAATGTATGTAAATGAAAAAGACTTTTATTTTATGCCACAAAAACTTAAAAATCATTTTATGACAAAAACTTAAAAATCATTTTATGATTTTTATTTCCTATTAACAAAATAAAAATAATAAAATATTTTTTTTTTTTTTGTGAGAGAAAATAAAAATCTCAAATTGAGTTTTATACCCGTATTCTAAAATTTATGACAATGAAAATTTTGTAAGAAAGCTGAGGTGTATGACAATTTTCATAATTTTTGGTATTCTGGAAAATATTGTCATAAATAAAATACAAAAATTTTGTCATCCAATGTGGTCTTCATTGGACAAAAAAATATTTCTTTTGTCACAAATAAAACTTAAAAGGAAACGAATATTTTTTGAAATGGCAGATGAAATAATAGACAGTGAACATATAATTATTTTTTTATTTGTACAATTTTCTTTTTTAATCTTTAAAATAAAGTTGGTAAATATGTACGTAAACAAATATCAAGCTAGCACAAATGGGATGTACATACATACTCAACCAGGAGTACAATCTGCACTAATTCATTTTGAACGGATATCCATATTATTATACATTGTAATACAGTGTTATTTATTTGTATACTTTTTACATTTCATTTGCAGGAAGATTTTGTCGATAATGAATCAAATGTATATGAAAACAAGGAAAAAGATTCTTCTATCACTGAATTATCGAGCGACACTTTAGTTGAATTATGCAATAATTCTGGAAACGAAAATATTATGGATTTATATGACCAAAATCAAAATGAGTCTGTTGAAAATGCCAACAAGGAAAGTGAAACGACCGATATGCTTTCAAAAATATTAAATTCAAAAGTATTGGTATCGAGAGAAGAGGCACCAATATCGCCCATTCATTCTCCTGCATTACATTTAACAGGGATGAAAAGTAAATGCTCTGAAACAAATAAATCTTTAGGATCATTCCAAGTTGCCGCAAACGAGAAAAAGAAGTTCAAAAATATCAAATCAAATCCATGGATAGAACTATTCGCTGATTTGGATCCTCTGGCAAATCTTGAAGTCTTCGATTTAAAATTAAGTGGAAATAGTAAAAACTTTCAACAAACATGAACAGTTTTAATTTTAATATTATTCTTTGCAGCATGTAAAGAATTTGTATGAATTTAAAGCGAAAAGATCGATCAAACTGTAATTTTACAAAAACTTAACCCGAATTATTTCTAAATATAGTGTAAATTTGCATACTGTTTGTTTCAATTTCCCAGACTTACATTCAAGTCTTGCATTGTAGAGGAAAAGGGAATGCTTTTTGTACATTATGGACTGTACTGGAGTTATAAATTATTAAATATATTGTAAAAACCGGATTTCGGATAATTCGAAAAAGTCTACTTTTTCAAAACCCGATTTTCGGTTTCTTCTACTAAAACTGGTTCAAATAACAGGTTTTTAATTTAATTTATTTTTATTAATTTAATCATTTATATGACACATATTTAAAAACATTTTTAGGGAAAAACAGCAGAAAAATGTTATGGACATGTATGTAAATATCAGTTCCTAAAAATTAATTAAAATCATAAAATGAATAATCATATTAAAATTAACTATTAAGATTTAAAACATACGATTTTCCATTTTTATTAACGTGTATTTTGGGTCTTACACGTCACTAATAGCATAGGTTTTAATGGATCAAAAGTGCAGTATAAATTCTTCTGTAAAGTATCTAAATAAATAAAAGTGCAAACCATCCCAAATATATTGATAGAAAAGATGTTCCACTTACAAAAATGTTTAACTTATCACTAATATCTGGTCACTTCCCATATTGTTGGAAGACGAATTACATTATTCCTCATTTTAAAAATAGTAATCGTCGAAATATTTCTAAATTGTTTCAGCAGATTGTTACGAATAGATTGATTCCCTGGTTGGTAATCTTGTATCAACATGAATTTTTTAAGGGTAGATCAATTTCGACGACAAATCACGTTTTCCATACTTTTTCCCGTAAGTATCAAACGGATGTTATATATACCGATTTTTGTAAGGCTTTTGACACTGTCAATCATGACCTGCTTTTACTTAGGTTTTCCTCCTAAATTGCTTAATTGGATTTTATCTTATTTGAAGATCTAGATAGATTTTAGTAACATCAGGAGTCCCACAGGGGAGTCATCTATGCACTATTCTTTTTGTTTTTACAACAGTACTGTTGTAAGATTTTTCAAAATTTTAATGTACGCAGATGACGTTCCTATCTTTTGGTAACATTGTGGATTATTCTTTATTAGAGGATGACCTTATTAATCTTTCTGAATTGTGCTATGCTAATAATATGTCGCTTAATTTGAAAAAAAATCTAAGAAACTGTCTTTTTATAGGTCAAGTTATACTAATTATGATTATTTCATTGGTTTCATTAATTAGAGAGTCTTTCGTCATTTAATGACTTAGGTATCATTCTGGACCATAAACTGAATTTTAATCTATAGGTGATATCTTGCGTAAATAAAGCCAAATCGTTATTAGGTTTTATTAAAAGATAGTATAGAGAATTTAATGATCCATACATATCTAGAAACTTATGTACTTGTTAAGTTAGACCTATTTTGGAGTATGCCTCAGTAGTATGGTCCCCTACTTACGGTTATTATATACATAGTATTGAATCAATCCGAAAACAATTTCCTTTATTTGCTCTGCGTGGTTTTGGCTGGAACTCTAACGAAATATTACCGCCATATGAACATTGCCTGCAACTTATTAATCTACCTTTACTTCGAAGGATAGATTAGTTCTAGAAGATACATTTTTGATTAAACTAATTGAAGGTGAAATAGATTCTATGAATTTGCTCTGAAGATATTCGATTTAATATTTCTCATCGGATTACAAAAAATTATGTACCGTTAAAATTAAATCCATGTCGGAATAATTGTTGAAGAATTTAATCCATTTCATTGCCTTTTTTATTTGCTTAATGAACTTTATAATCATTTTTATATTCTTTCTATACTTTCCAATTTTTAAAATTAAACATATTTTGTTGTATGATTTATAAAAATTGCCACCACATACTTTTTACAACAGAAAAAACTTTAAAACTTTTTGTATCCCATCAAGTTCCTGCTACCTTTCCTGACTGTTCATCTTTTCATCCATCTCTTACAATTTGCTCTTTCCGTTTGTTCTTGATTTAATATTAATTTATTTCATTGGTTGATGTTCCCGTGTGTTGCTGGCTCTTGTTGTCTCTTTATCTTATTCTTCTATTTGCTATGTGCCTTGAATGCTGTTTTCTCGTGTTCCTAATATAAATGCCGTTTTCCAGTTGTTCCTGCTTTAACATTTGAATTTACTATGTATCATGTACTTATTATTTGCTGTTTCTTGGTGTTCCTGATTGAATATTTCAATTTACATAGTTCGATTATATGTCCTTTATACCTTATATCTTTCAATATTAAATCTTCATTTTGATCCTGCTTATCTTTATTATCTGTTTTTGCATTCACATTTTTTAAGTTTTTCCCCTTTCTCTGAAACTCCTACCACTTATAAAACTTGTACAAATAATAAAAACATATATATATAAATTCAAAACCTGAAATGGTGTTATTTTATATTGTGAACAAGTGTAACAGATTTTGTTGAAATACAAACAAACCTATAAAATTAAATTTGTTGCCTTGATTTAAATTTAGCAAATATAAAATTTTACATTTAACAAAAACATTAGTGGTTATTTCTTTTTGAATAAGCAAATTTTTATATCAAATAGATTTATGCTTTGAAAAGCATAAAAACGTTGCCAAACATCGTTAAATTAATTTTGTTTACACTTGATAAAGATGTTGTATTTATATTTGTGGTATTTATTTCTTAAATAGCAAAATATAAAATTTACCAACAATTATATCACATTATCGATGATATTTTATTTTAAGGATTGTTTATTTAATTGATTGGTTATTAACAAACATACATAATGTATTTTTTTAATATATTTATTATTCTTTCTAATTGTATACTTTAATATAAATAAATAAAAAATACAAAAAAAAAAAATATCTGCATTGGTCTGTGTGGGTTGGACACCAATGCGTACGTTATTGTCTGGTCTGGGGAATGTTTTATCAACTCTCACTATGTGCCACTCGTGGGGCGGCTGTAAATCGTCCGTGACCACCACTAGATCTCCCACCTGAAGTTTGGGGAAAGAGTTAAGATAGTCATACTTCAATCGCATGGCCAGTTGATTGTGGAGAAATTTTAGTTTTTCTCAGCGGTTAATGGAAGACATGTGTTCGAAGCTTTGTTCAAGAAAGGCCATTAATGGTGCTCGTAATAATTTATCCAAATTAATAGTTCTTAATCCATCAACTTACGATAAATTTAAAATTAAATATTCTGATTCTAATTTTCTACGTCGAAAACTAATACCAATATATAGTTCACACACACTAAAAGATATTAATAAATGGTGTTATATTAAACAAGAATTAGCCAAATATTTAATTGGAAGCCAAATATCATCTAAAACTAAACTAAAAGTTCTAAATTGAGTAACCTACGTAATAATTAAACACAAACTAGGAAAATATATAAGAAACATATTGAAACTTCTAACAATGCAACCAGAGTCAAGTAGTGTAGGAACACAATCTAATATAAATTTACCTGAGGAAATTTATACTAATGAAAATTATGATGAAATTGATATGGATACAACAGTACAAAAACTTAATCCTAACTTAATCCCTCTTCAGCAGTTAAACGACTTAAACATTTTTCAAATAATGGAACACCAAAAATAAGGATATTGTCAAAGGATGAAAGTCAAAAAATTGAAGAAATCAACTTTACCATATCAATATTCTCCTCTAATAACTAGAAATCGTAAAAAGTTAGATTACGAAATAGAAAATGTACAATGGAAAAATATTTAGAAATAAAACACATTTATTATATAATAAATATTTATATTTATTATTGTTTCATTGTGGTAACATAAATATCAGTGTCATTTTCATTAAAAAATATATTTTAATAATATCTTAATGAGTTAACTCTATTCAATGGAAATATATAAACTTGAAGTTCTACTTATGTGAACTTTAAATAAAATCAGAAAATACGAAAGTATTTAAATTATTAAATGTACAATTTAAACATCTACATTCATTAATATTCATCGACTGATGAGTCTTTTAAAAATTCTATATACTCACTATCAATATTCAAGAAAATATCGTCATATATCTCTGTAAAAAAGTTATCAAAGTCCCTTTGAAGTCTAAAATGTCCTCGCGCATAAATATTTATTTGGTCAGAAGCAATAACTTAAGACAACTTTATGTAATTTCTGTGTATACAACTGATGAAACTTCGATATAAATGTACACATTGTATCAGAAATTATTTTTCTTTCAAATAATTACCTTTTGTAGTCTATTATTGATAAATTTTTTAACACCTTTAGACTTCTTTACTTCCTCTATGTCAACTATTTTGAATGAATACATTTTTGATCGAAGTCCCACAAATCCTTTCATATGCCTAGAACTCGTCTTTCATCATGCCTAGAACTTTCTTATTTAATATTGGGAGTTTAAATATGTTATGGGGATGATACTCTGATGTATCAAACCTTAAGGCAATATCCTCAAGAATATCACTATAAAAGTCTTCTGTTTTTATAGTGAATATGATGTGAGGATCAAAATTCTTGGGATTTTGACCCACATAATCATTAAAGAATAACTGTGTGAAATGTAAATACAAGAATTAAATAAATGATACATTGATGTTTTACTGGTCGGGAGATGGATTATATCCATCTAGATTTGGGGGCGAATCATATTCGCCTATGTAACTCCTTTAATTTCAGGTGTTCCGGAGGTCGATGGGGTTAAAGGATGGAATAAAATGTTCAGGAGGTCGATGGGTTACACAGGAAGCAAAGCATTCTGGTCAAGGGCAAGTGGAGGGTTTGACCTTAAATGGCCATGCTAGCCATTTAAGAGTTAATTATGAGAAAACGCAACAGGCAGAAGTAGGAGTAGAAAGCAGCAGGAGAAAAGCCGAGTGAAGACGTCAATGACTACATCGTCACAGCTGAGCAGGCGAGTAGCAGAACTGACGAATCACGGAGATAGAAGGGAGAACACAACAGTGGAGAGGAAAAGCAGCAGGGAGAAATACACAGGAGTGTAAGATAGCAGCAAGCAGAGAAGCAGAGGAAAGATTTAAATACAGCAAGCAAGAAGGAGACAAAATAAACATTCAAGAAGACATATACACAGACACTCACACATAGATCAACGAACTGTTACAGCAGCGAACATAAAGGAGACAAAAGAAAAGAAGGTTCGATGCAACAACCGCTATCGGTTCGAACAAATTGCAGGAAAACTGCAATAATACTAATTTTAAGAAACGTATATAAACCAGCAGAAAGTTAAAATGTCTCTCTTTTTTTTGTGCTGGACATTGAACAAGGCAGACATGGTGAGTAGCCAGTTAATAAAAAATAAAAGAACTAACAGAGCAGTGTTAGGGGGAAAAATAAATAAAGTTGGTTGAACTGATTACAACAATTCAATGTAGGGTATACTGATTTACAATCAGTAAGATTAAAAGCTTCAACAAGGTTTACAATCTGGCTGAAGTGGTAGGAGATAAGCACTGCTCGGGGATAAGTGAATATTTTCTTGGAAGTTTTTACTCGGAAAATATAGGGACTGAAGAAAAATGTCGGATTACATCCAAGATTAAATATTCAATAGGAGGTAGTAAATAGGAGGTGTAGAACCGGCAAGGCAACACGGAGGTTCACGAAACAACACTGTCTCAACATAAAAGAAGTTTGTGGGAAATATATATATATAGTGAAAGATAAGAAATAAAAAATCAGGGTAAATAAATTAAAATAAAAGTGCTGTTATTTTATGTAAGAACCTTGGACACGACTGAGTTTACCCCAGCTGCAAACCCGGGTAACCGGAGGTTCCTTGCAATGAATGAGTCTGTATCCATATAATTCAATGTTAAATTCGACTGAAATTTGGGTTTCATGTATTGATAATGAAAATCAATGCCTAAATAAATTGGTTTGTTGTAAGTTATTTGCATAACCTTTAACTGAACTGCAAACATGTTTTCTGAAAATTGAGTTATTCTCGAAAAATTAGGCTTTGAAATTAATGATCTAGCTCCTAAATGATTACGCCTTGTTGTTTCCAAATCTGTAACAATTTTTATATCCTTACGTTTATGAACATTTTCCATAGTTTTTCCATATACAGAATTATTTAATAATTTAAAAAAATCTTTTTCAAAAGCATTTTTTGCTCTTGTTCTGTGGTATGTGTTCAAATCTATATATGTTTTTAACCATGGAGATTGTCGGAATTTTAATGCTCTGTGATATTTTTTTAATATCAATCCATTATTTAAACATTGTTTGAGAACTCAATAATGGATCTGATATATTTTTTTGGTGTTAAGTCTGCAATCAACTTCCTACATTTAGATTTACCAACAAATTTATTTTCTGGGCAAAAGGGTAAATCATTATGAAATTCATGTAGTGTGGATATTTTAAATCTACCTCCAAAAAATATCGAATATCAGATGTATACGACATAGTAGTTACATCAATAAATTTTAAAGTCGCATCATCATAAATCCATATGAGAGATATTCTATACAAATTGTTAGCATCTAGATACATTAAATATTCTGAAAGCTTACTACTATCAAGGTCTTCTAAATATTTAATATTTGCTCTAGAATATCTCTTTGAACATTGTACTGGTCCTCCTCTAATACCGCCTTGTATAAAATTATACATATCTAACCTTATATTAGTTGTTCTTAACATTGCATCCTACGATAAACCCGGAGCAGTATAATATTGGCGTGGGTCAAGTTTGTATATACTTTTACAAATACTTCTAAAATTTTGAAAAATATCTGTTAAGAGGAGAACATCTGTTTTTAATTATAATTTAGTGTACTCTAACAAGTTATTACATTTCACTTCATCAGTACAATGCGAATTATTTAAAATATTATAAAATTATTCTTTAGCGGGAAGATTAGTTTCATTAAAGCGCTCCTTCGAATCAATATAAGAATTAGTAAATCAAATTGTTGTTTTTGATTATAAATTTTATTTAGAATTTGAAAATTTCATTTAAAGATTCTAACGAAAAGAGTCTAAAAACCGAATTTCAAATCTCTGATTTTCTTCAACTGTTGTAAACTTTATTAACGAAATATATTGTTCTTTGTTAAGAGGAATTACCTTTATATCTCCCTCAAATTGTGAAAGTTCTTTCATAAATAAGTGACAATCATAAGAGGAAAAATTATGAAAGAATACTGGTATGAATTTGGCTATTTTATAATTAATATTACATGAGCTAAGGGCTGCTCCTCTAAATTTGCCAGATAAATAACAATGATCCCGTACTTTGTCCGTTCCTAAAATTTGTTTACATATGTGACAAGTTGTTAAGAGATTATACAAAATTGTTTCATCATTGGAGAGTGCTGTCATTGGTACGACCTTATTTAAATAGTTTCCGTAGTTTTTTTGCATCATAAATTAATTTTTCTATGAATATAGTAGAAGCATCATTATCAAAATAAATATTAAACTTATCTAATTTATCATTAAAACTACACTTACTAATAACTAAAGGCACAAGCTATATGTTTTTGTATATTTACTTGCTCGTTATCAATTTTTTCCAAATATGTCTCAAAATAAGCATATACAACGAACAGTACATCTAACTGCTTCTGATAGTTTTTAAAACAGAATGTTATTATCACCCTCTGACATTTTCGGTACCACTTTTTTGCAGTGAGATCGTGGTCTTGCATTATCTTCTCATTTGGAGAGTACTGAAGACATGCATTACAAATGTAGACTAATCCATGGTGGGAAGTAAAACTTGATCTTACTAATCTGAAATATTTGAATAATAATTTAATTTAATAAATATATATGGTTAATTTTTATTTAAATTACCTTCCGATATCTTTAATAAAAACTTAGTGACACCATTCTTCGTCCAAAAGAAGAAGATTCACATAATTCTTTACCCTAGATGTGAGGTAATATGGTCCAACTATGGTATTACCTTTGCAGCCAAATACATTAATGCTCATATTTTCATTCTTAGTTTCAAATATTTTTATGTCTTTTAATTTCTTTGGAAATTCTAATTTTTCGAAATTTAACTGTTGATTTTCCACACATATTTTCTCCTCATGTATTTGGATATTTACAAATCAATTAGAATTCACAAATCCATTTGTTTCATTATATAAGAATGAAGCGATGATACACAACTTGAAATAATATTCGTCATCATTTGGATAGTTGAAACAGGTATCTTTTTTCTTTATCCATTGTGGTAATGGTATATATTTGGAACCTCTATTTATATTTATTTCCAAATGTTTGATTCGTATTAGGGACCATCCACTATCTCTTTCCTGGAATTCTGACATTTATTTACATATATACTTGTATTGTGTTTTAAAAGATTCTTCAATACTGTCACTTATGGTTATAAGTGACATTTTTGTTCTATGCGTTATGGTGGTTAGCATTATTTCATCTTCTATAATTTTAATGTATTCGCACTCTACTTTTAAATTGTATTTCAATGCTATGTTTTTAAAAACTCTTATAAAAGCTCTTGAGGATGCAGAATTTCCTCTTTTTGGTTTCTGTAGAGGTATGTCAGAATTCTTTCTTTGAAAGCACTTTTAATACAAGTAAATTTATTAGAAGTGCAAGGCTCAGTTCTACCACTGACATGGGATGTGCTGGCATAAGTCCTTTCATGCTCCTTTAGATATTTTTCTTTTGAGAACCATTTCGAATAATGGAAGATCTCATGTCCTTCAAGCATCTCTCTTTCGACAAAAATTGATTTACATTTATAAAATGGCATATTGTTTAAAAATTAACGTGTAATCACTTTTAATTAAGTCAACAGACTAATGAAAAAAATATATTTAAATATTGATCAAAGGTTTGACATTTTTATACACTATACACTGTATCCGTATACAGATACGCAGTTATGTATGCATATTCCTACCAAAATGTTTTTATTTTTTAATAGAAAAAAGCAATTATTAAATTGAAAGAATAATTCTTAATGCATAGGTGTATTAATAAAGTAATTTTTAATTAAAAATTACTTCAAACAGACAGAAGCTAACATGTGAATTTTGTGTTAATGAGACCTTTTCCACAAAGTGGAATAAAAAGAAGACATTTTATGAGACATCATAATTTCCATAAAAATAAAGCGAAAGATTTTTCAAACTATTCGGAGGCTGCAGAAAAGTCATCTAACCCCAGTTGCTAGGCTTATTGCCGAAATTTGAGCTAACTCAAGGCCTAGTAGAGCAGACCTATCACTCTGCTAATGAAGTATTATTTTACTTCTAAGCTCTCTTTAGAGATTTTTAAGATTGAAATTTTTACCGTGAGGGATATTCAAGGCAGATTAAGTAAATAAAAAAATCATGCAAGGATGTTGTGTAAAAATTTAATAAGGTGGATGACAGAGTGCTACCTTGCGCGAGTCCATTGATTGTTTGGACGCTGTATTTTCCAATGTTCAATATTCTTTTGTCTAGGAAGTCTCTCAGCCATTTTACATTTTATGTGATTCTCCAACGGCATTCTGTTCGAAATTTTGTGATAAGTGTTATCATGGCGACTCCACTTAGAAACCCCTAAATCTCAAGCTATGAACTATGATATTATTAATGTAGGGTACCGTTGGGTGATTTTTTCTGAGATATTTCCGGAATAATTTTGTTGTGGATGATTTTATTAGTGTGTAGTTTAATTGGGTATTCCAGCGCTTTCAGCAATACCTGCAGAAGGTAGATGGGTCCATGATTTTCTATTATATTAGGGTCCTTGCACTTTTTTTGGAATTGGACAAAGACTTATCGTTCTTCATGACTCCGTGATGCTACATTCTGCCCATAATCTTTTAATATTTTCAAATAGCTGTCTTCTGGCAGACGGAAGGAGATTAATTAGTATTATGTACGAAATGACGTCAGCCCCTTTCGCTGAGTTTGAATTACGAAATAATAGGTATTCCACAAAGTAGATTGCCCAAGAGCTTCCAAATTTGATCCCCGCTCCACGAGTTGTTGACTCTTTTCGACTGAGTATATTTTTTTAAAGTTTTTTTACATGTCCTTGAGAGACGT
Source organism: Protocalliphora azurea (assembly GCA_932274085.1). NCBI lineage: Eukaryota > Metazoa > Arthropoda > Insecta > Diptera > Calliphoridae > Protocalliphora > Protocalliphora azurea. The sequence continues at coordinate 52,335,000 of OW026522.1, read as the reverse complement.
TATGTTAGCCAGTTCACTCACGAGTTCTGAAAATTTTGGCTTCTTCTTTTCATTGATGTAGTTTTTCAATGGACTTTAATATGTATATTGTATATTCATATTCATGCTGAACAGACGGCTCGCCTCTATCCAACCACATCTTGGGCTTGAATTTGCTCCTGGAATCAACCGCAATCGAGTTTTTGATTTTGACTTTTCTTCTCGTAAAATTGGTTGAGATCTCCATTAATTTTCAAATTGCCTACGTCTCTTGTAAATTTCGACCAGTTAATAATTTCCTCCTGGGTATAGCCTGGCTCATCCTCAATGGTGATCAAAATCGGGTAATGATTGCTATTCAGGACTTTCCATATGGCAGTTTGTCCACTAACATTACCAAAGGGCACATCGATCGATGAGGGTGTGCCATTGTTAGTCGAGAATATGGGGCACCCATCATTCAAGCATTTGAATATTCTGCCAAGGATTTCAACAAGTATCTCCAACATTCGGCATTAAAATCATCATAAATAATTATGATATTTCTCTGAGTGGCTGCAAAAGCGACTACTGCAGCATTAAAGTTCTCGATGGTGATCTGAGGAGGGCTATAATTCACAATCTGTTTGATATTATATCTCAAATTCAAAATTGTAATAGGCAGGGTTTCCAAACGGGTCCCTATATTCTGAAACGAATATTTTATATTTTTCCTCATATAAATATAAAATTTTAGTCCACCTGGCTAATGCAGCAGTTATGAGCATGTCACGTCTCACATAAAACATCCTTAACTAAGTAGAATTCCAATAAATTTTTATTGTTAGGTTTTCTAGGCTTTGGATATTATACTGTATTATCCTCATCTTGATAACTTTTAATTTGGTATTAATATCTAATTTCAATCAGTGGTTTATTCATACTATTAGCATCAATGCAGTTCATACTCTTATTTCCTATCTCTCTAAGGTTCAAAAGCAAAAAAACGAGTTTTTTTTAGGGCTGTTATTGACATTTTGCAAAGAAAGTGCACTACTGAGTTGTCCGAATTAAGCCTTACTGCAATGCACTAGTGTAACACAGTGGTCCCAAAACGAATTTTTTGGAAATAATTATGTAACTTAGAACTATTTGAATGAAATTTTACATGGCCAATGCTGAAGTGTATTCCAATTAATTTTGAGGAACAAAGGTTCTTATCTGTTCTGGAGAACTGCAGGTGGACCACCAAATTTGGTCACCTCGATTGTAAAAAAAATTTACACATAGATAGTCCTTATAATTCTCAACAAAAATACCCTTAAATTTTTGACCCATTTTTGGACATTTTTGTTTTTTTTTTGTTTTTTTAACTTGGCGGGCTCAATTAGAGTCCTAGAATTTTTCCAAAATATTTTCTATATCTATACAAAATTCTAAATAACTCTCGTGCAAGTATCATATATCTATTATAGTTTCGAAAAAAATATATATTATTTAGAAATAGAAAATTAAAAAAAAAAATATTTTTTGTGATTTTTTCATTTTAATAATTTTTTTTTTTTTTTTTGGTGATATTTTTTCATTTTAAAATCAATTATTTTCCTCAGGACCATATATTTTCTTCATGTTTCTAAAAGAATTGAATTTGAATTCATTGTTTGAAATATGAAAATAATAAAATGAATAAATAATATTATTTTGGGAAAATAATTTCCTAAAAATGTAAATTTATAAAATTTTGGTCATTTAGCTGATATTTGAACTGGATCTAATAAAAATCTAATAAAAAAGTACTGTATATTAAATAAGTATCAGAATATCTGGTATTGCTCTCAAATTTAAATTTTTAACTTTGGAATTTTAGAAAAAAATAATATTTTCTAAATTTTTGGGAGGGATTTGGGGCAACCTTATTGAAAAAATTATTTTTTTATCTAAAAGCAAGTGTTTCATCTATTGTGAAATTAGCAAAATTTTAGGACCAAATTGCGCTTTTTGGGGAAACTAAAAATGTTTGAATTGTTATAAAATTTTTGTTACTGAAGATATTTAAATAAAAATTTCCGAAAATATGGACCTTTTTATTTAAAATAGCAAAAACAAAATTTCAATTGGAATAAGAGATTCCCTTAATTCCCAAATACTGAAGAAAATCCCAAAAATGAGATTTTTATATTTTTTCAAAAACTAGACTTTGGGATTTTAAAACATATAGGCTAAAATTCGGAAGATCTGTACTTAACCCTATTATGTAAATGGGTACGTTTTTAATTTTAAAATCATCTCCGATAAATACAAAATTATTATATATTATCGAAGAAGAGCGTGGGTACTTTCTTGGCCAAAAAAATCATTTTTCGAATTTTCAATTTCGTTTATTTTTGGACTCAAAAAATATTTTGACCTCACTTTACTTTTATTCGATATATAATTTAGTTCTTTACCTAACTAAAAAATTTATAAAATCGATCAAACATGTTGGACTATATATTAGAAAAAATAGACCAAGGTCTTGCAAAATCTGCAAGAATATATAAATAATATTTTAAACCGGATAAGAAACAAAAATTTGGCAAGCAACTAAAATTTTTCCATGTAATGAATATATATATATATATATATATTATTTTTATTTTATATTATTTTATTTTATTTAATTATTTAGTTATAATTAAAATTATAAAGAAATCAAAGGAGCACTAGCATCTAAGGCTTTCGGCTTTTGTTTACTTTAGTTATGAGTACAATATACAAATTATATTTTATTTTTCAGATGTGTTAGTTCTAAAAATTTTGAAATTAGTGCTATGTTATTTCTTGTTGGTGATTTCAAGGCTTCTGTGGAGTTCATGTTTCCAAATAGCTTTTCACAATTTTTACGAAAAGATGTGCATTCATTGAGTATATGTTTAATGGTTAAAGGTAATCTACAAAAATTACAAGTAGGTTGTGTTGTTTTTTCAATTAAATAGCTGTGTGTGAGACAGGTATGCCCTAGTCTTAGACGGGTGAACAATTTGTTTTGGAAAGCGTTAGTATTTGGCGCAAGAGTAATAGGGGTTCGATCAGGGTTGATCTCCTTATAAGGTTGGGTATATTGTGCCAAGTTGTTTATATTTTCCAAAATTATCTGAGTTTTTAATTTTTTTATCACTGATCTATTGTGTAAAGATGTTTTATAAAATATGGGAGAAAGTATTGCATTTTTTGCTACTTTGTCAGCATTTTCATTTCCTATGATTCCAACATGACCTGGTGTCCGTATGAATTTTATTCTGTCGCCGAAAGCAAGAGTCGTTTGCTGAATGGATTTGACTGCTTCATTTTTTGCGTTTGTATATTTAAGCGATTGAAATAGACTGTCAGTAGCTACAATTATTTTTTGCTTATTTTTCATATTTATTTGTAAGCATTCAAATACAGCTTGAGCTTCAGCATCGAAAATTGTTTCGGGATCAGTTAGGATACCGTGAGTGATGATTGTTCCATTTTCATCAATCACTGCAAATGCTGTTCCATGTATAGTTTTAGATCCGTCCGTGTAAAATATTTTCCAATTTTCTAATGAATATTGGTTTGCAATATCATTGTATATTTGTCTATAAATTGAGTTTAATGTTGATTCCTTTTTGAGTCTAATAAGGTCATCTAAGAATATATTTTTATTTAGCATCCAAGGTGGAATAAATTTTTTTGAATATTGATTTTTTATAATCGAAAGGTTTAAACATTTGCCAGATATCAGTTAGAATTGATTTAATTTTTAATTCAGTTTTTCGATTTTTTAAATTGTTAATTGTGTGATGTAGCAAACTGTTGTTTTGATTGATTTTTGGAATCAAATTGCATTTTAAAATTTTAATTCTTTCTTCTAACGTTTGTATTCCTCCTTCAACAAGAAGATTTTTTATGGGTGTTGTTCTAAATGCTCTTAAACTGCATCTTGTAGCGGAGTTATATAAGGTTTTTATTTTTTGAACGTTTGATTGAGAGTCTTTCCCATATATCGTTAAGCCGTAGTCAATTTTGGAGCCTAATAATAGTTTTGAAGCATTAATTAAGGTATTCGTATGAATTTGGCTATTTTGAGAAGACAGATATTTAATTATATTTAGTCTTTTTTGAAGATTAGTATATAAATAATCACAGTGGTATTTAAAGGAGTGTTTATTGTCGAAGATAAGTCCCAAAATTCGAAGTTTATTTGTATTTATGGTTTGGCAGTTGTGAAGGACAATATTTGCGTCGTTACAATTTTATTTTTTGCATACATGTAAATGTTGACATTTTTCCGTTGATATTTTAGAACCTGAATTTCTTGACCAAGTATCAATTTTTTCCAAAGTATTTTCGAAGTCTTTTTCAGTGTTCGGTATCGCTTTTTTATCACTCATTAAGTAAATACCATCAACATATAAGCAATATTTAATCTTCTGTTTGTTTATTATTTCATTAAGATTCTCGAATGCGATTAAAAATATGGTAGTTGAAAGTGGAGCCGTGAGGTATTCCGCTATATATAGACTTAGTGTTGGATATTATATTGTTTCATCTGGCATCTCTGCCTCAAGATAAAAACATCGTGTTAATTTTTGCTTGAAAAATTAATTGAATTTTTAAATTAAAAAGTGTTAAAAAAAACTATTTAAATTTGCTTTAACTTTCTTTTGTTTGGCAATGTTTGCTCAGAAAAGAAGAAAGCATTGGGGCAATAGCCCTAAATTCAAGGTGCCAAAAACTACAGACGGTCCTAGCACTAGTGACAACAGGTTTCAGCTTCTGTCTGAAGACGAAGAAGCAGTTGCTGTCAAAGAAAAGATTCCACCAATAATTGTGGACTCTACCCACAGTTTTTCAACTGTGATCGGATTAATTGGGGAAAAATATACCTACAAACGGATGTCTATTGGTACAAAAATTGTATCAAACTCCTTATAGCTGTACAATGAAGCTTTGAGTGTTCTCAAAGACAAAAAATTCCAGTATTATACGCATGAATTGAGGGATGCAAAAACTTTTAAATTGGTTTTATTTGGCCTGCCACAACTGGACACAAAGATAATTGACGAAGAATTTGTAAGCTCGCTCAACATAAACCCGGTAAGCATTAAGGAACTAGCAACAAAAAGATCTAGTGTAGATGACGCCCTCTATCTCATTGAGTTTGATCGTCAACATGTTTCAAAAAGAGAGGTTATGAAAATAAGATATTTTTGTAATATATCTGTATATTGGAGAAAACCTCTAAAGGGCAATAAAGGTCCCACACAATGCTCCAAGTGCGCTATGTATGGACATGGTGCTAAAAATTGTAACCGTATCGTAGTGTGTTCAGCCTGCGCCGGAAACCATGAGTATGCAGTTTGTTCACTCAATAAAGGTAATAGTGATGGTAGTACAATTTATAAGTGCTACAACTGCATAAAGAAGAACTTAGAAAGCGTTAACCATAGAGCTGATGACCCAAAGTGCCCAATACGTCAAGAATATTTAGAAATCCGTCATCGAGTAACATCTAAATCTAGGGCGACCAGCAGAAGAACTAACGTAACATATTTTAAAGAAGACGATCATAATTTTCCTCAATTGCCAAGGCAAGAACCCCATAATAACTCACGAAATTCCCGCGATTTTGGTAATTTGTATTCTGAGGTAGCTAAAGGCAAGAGCTACGACAATAATAATAATGACGACATTTCCAATGAAAGACTTCTGGAAATATTTTTTGATGCTGTCGATGCTTTGCAAAGATGTCAAAATAAGTACGACAAGCTACGAGTTTTGGGTATGATGCTTAAACATGCCATATAATTTAACCGGTAGACACAATGTTCACGTTATGCATTGGAATGCCCAAGGCATAACAACTGAGTCAGCAGCTGCCCAGCTGGAATACTTTTTACACAAAAGGAAAATCGATATTCTCCTTTTAAATGAGACTTTTTTGAAACCGTACCACAAATTTCAACTTGGTGGTTATAAAATTTATAGAGAGGATCGATCTACTCATGGCGGAGGAGTTCTAATTGCAATTAAAGGTAACATTAAGCATACGTTGTTACCAAAAATAAAAACAAGTACTGCTGAAAGTATTTCAATATGATTAATAGAAGTTTAGTTATATTTACTTCAGCGTATAATCCAGTTCATACTACCAATTTTAAAGCTGATTTGGATAAATTAACTTCGTTTTCAAAACACTATTTTATTTTCGGTGATCTGAATGCCCAACATACACACTGGAATTGTATGTCAAATAATTCGGCTGGTAATGATCTCTACTACCATTGTCTTCAATCCAGCTACTTCATTTATTACCCAAATGGACACACTCGCTTTGGACAAAATATCAACCCCGTTCAACCGTCCACGGTAGACATTCTTTTATCTAACTCGTGTCTCGATTTTTCAAACCTTGAGACACATCCAAATGTTTTACAGTCGGACCATGTACCTATATCTTGTGTTATTTATGGCCAGGTTCAAAACATGACATATTCAGTTCCCTTGTATTATCGCGCAGACTGGTCAGCAATCAGAAACTTGGTTGAGAATGAAATTAGGTGTCAGAACATTGATCAACAAGTTACTAATTCAGGTAATCTGGATTTTTATTTTAACAAATTAATATTTATAGTTAAAGAAGCGTTCAGCAAAATACCTGTCGGTCATAAAAATTCGTGGCAACGAGAAATCTCTGAAATTAGTAAAATGTTAATTAGTCAGAGAAATAAATACAATCGTAAATTTCAAAGATGTAGCGATTTTAATTATAAAAATCAATTGAAAAGCATTTTGAAGCTATTAAATAAACTTATTGATTTTCACCTTAATAAAGACCGCAATGAATCCTGGTCAAAATTTATTTCGAATTTGCCCTCGGGCTCTAAAAAGTTTTGGAAAATAAAAAAAGCACTTAAAGGAAACAAAATGCCTTTTACTGATCTTCATGTAAACGGTGAAGTTTTAAAATCTGGCAATGAAAAAGCTAATTCAATAGCAGATGTATTTGGTAATTCACACACCATTACTTTAAAGAATTATTCACCTATGGACACAGCCGTCTCAAGATTCATTCATGATCTTAACGACACAATTCTTGACAGATCTAGCGTAGAGCTTACCAATTTAGATGAAGTTAAATCATTTGTACTTTTATTGAAAAATAATAAAGCCCCCGGTTTAGATGGCATTAATAGCATTATCCTTAAAAAGATGCCCGATTGCTTTTTTGAAACTCTATGTAAACTTTTCAACTCTTGTTTAATAGAAGGCTATTTTCCAACTATTTCTAAGAAAGCAAAAGTTATCCCAATTCCTAAGCCAGGAAAGGATCCTAAATTACCGTCTAGCTATAGACCAATCAGCATCCTAAGCCTATTGGATAAAGTATTTGAAAAAATAATTAATAAGAGAATTTAAAATTTTTCCAACCAAAATAATATTATTAACCCTCAACAGTTTGGATTCCGCAAGGAGCACTCCACAGTACATCAACTAAAAAGAGTCGTTAATTTTATTGAAACAAACAAAATAAATCGTAAGAGCACTGGAGTTATTTTTCTTGACATTGAAAAAGCCTTCGATTCAATATGGCATGAAGGCCTGGTTTTTAAACTAAATTCCTTCAATTATCCAACGTACTTGCAAAAGATAATAAAGAGTTTTTTAGATCAGCGCTCATTTGCTGTATCTATAGATAACACGCTATTTAGTGATAGACAAATCCCTGCGGGTCTGCCTCAAGGATCGGTATTATCACCTACTCTTTATTCAATATATATTTCCGATTTTACTATTCGCAAGAATCAAGAAGTAGCTTTTTACGCTGACGACAGTGCTTTTATTTGCTGCGGTAAGGTGTCAAACGCAATAATCAAAAAAATGGAAGATAGTTTAAAATCTACCAATAAATACTTTGATAAATGGAAGATAAAAGTTAATGTTAGTAAAACACAAGCTATTATATTTCCTTATAATAGATCACAGAAACGTATTCCTACAAAACATTTATATTCTAGGGGAGTTTTTATTCCTCTGCAGGATAGCATCAAATATCTAGGTATTGTCTTAGATAAAAAACTATCATTTAAACAACACATACAGTATATTTGTGATAAAGCAATCAAATGTGGCCGTGCACTTTACCCCTTACTTAACAGAAGATCTAAGCTTAATTTAAAAAACAAGATCCTTATTTACAAAATGTGTATTCGACCAATTATGACCTACGGATGTCAAGTCTTGTTTAATAAAGCTGCTAAAACTTACACAAGAAAATTACAGATAATACAAAATAAAAATCTGAAAATAATTCGTAACCTACACCCCAGATATTCTACTGATCTACTGCATAGAAACTTTAAGCATAAAATGTTTAATTCATTTGCAAAAGAACTGACACTGTCATTTAATGAAAAATGCAGAACGTCTACATATGAAATAATAAGAAATTTGCTAAACAATCACTAACAATCTTTTTTACTTAAAGAGTTATAATTGATGGTTGTTTTCAAAATTTCTTATAACGTTTAAGTATGTACAAGGTTTTTTTTGACAACTTTTCCTTAACACTGTGATATTAGTAGTTTCCTTATTTAATTATTTAGATTTTAATTGTTGTAATACTTTTAAGTAAATTCTCATAACAATGTAATTATTTTATTAAAGGTTTCAATAAAGTCAATAATAAAAAAAAAAAAAATAAAAAAAATATTATATTGTTTATTTTAACCCTTATTTTTCTATTTGTTAGAAATGATTTTACATAGCTGAAGTTGTATTCGGTAGGGTATAGGTCAGTTTTTGAAAGGTTTGATAAATATTCACTAAAACATTTTGCAATTTGTTAATTTCCATCGTATTTTTGGTTGATGTATTCTAGAACTTTAATAACATTAGGTCTATAGTTTCCGGTTAATTTTCGTATACCTGCCCAAATATTTTAATGGAAGATTGAGGGTTTAGATTATTTGTGAAATTTTCAAAACATTGTCGTTTTGATACTTTTTATAGTTTATTGAATTTGGCATTTTTCTTTTTATAATCGAGAAGGTTAGAAATTGTGATGTTGTTTCTAAACGTTTTCCAGACATCCTGTTTCTCTTTTTGTAGAATACTTAGTTCTTTGTTCCACCAAAGTACGTATTTTGATCGGGGAAAATTTTTAGGTACGCGTGGTATTGAATTATTACAGGCTGAACGAATAATTTTTTATATTTTTGCGGCATCTTTGTTGGTGTTTTGTGTTAACGTTATGATTATAGCTGAGTTTTCTATTTGGGTTTTGTATCTAGACCAGTTTGTTTTGTTGTAACGAAATCGTAAATTTGATACAGATTGAATTGGTGGGTTTATTGTATTGTTGGTGTATATTGTATATATGGGAAAATGATCACTATTATGTAGGTCATTTATAACTTCCCATGATAAATAAGGTAGTAATAATGTAGAACAAAGGTGAGATCAATGTTAGTGAAGGTGTTATGTGTCGATAAATGGGTAGGGGATCCGTCATTAAATATTGCGATGTTCTTTTTTGATAATATATTTTCGATTATTTTTCCTTTAGCATTAGAATTGCATGATCCCCAAATTGGACTCCATGCATTAAAATCACCTGCCATGATAAAGTTTTCATTAGAAGTGATTAAATCTTCTATATCTGCATTAGTTATAATTTATTCTGGTGGAATATATAATGATATTGGATTTAGCGAGTAATGTTGCTGTTACTGCTGAGATGTTGTGTGAGTTAGGAATGAATGTATGTGGTACATGTTTATGGATAAGAAGCCCCGAAACTTGTCGAGTTGAATTGTAGAAATTATGAAAATATCCTGTATATTGTTTTGGAATTGTTGGTTTATCTGTTTCTTTTTTTTTTTTTTTTTTTTTTTTAATGTGTGTTTCTAGTAGACATATGACATGAGGGTTATATTTTTTTATTAAAAGTTCTAAATTCGTATAGTTATTATAAAAACCGTTTATGTTCCAGTGTATAATAATAATTTTCATTAGTAAAGTTAAGTACAATGTCACTCAGCTGTTATTATTTTTTTTTTTTTTTTTTTTTTATTTATAATTTTATTTTTTTAAATTTTGTTTTTGTGTTTTGTTGCTTTAAGTTGAGATTCTTGAATGTGTGGGTAATGAAGTGTTATTGAAAGAGAGTGAGGTGGGTTTTATAAAATTTTCGTTATTCTTTTTTTTTTGATGTTTTTCGAGATGAGTTGATGGTTTCTGATAAATCGATTATTTGAGAGAGATTGGAATAAGTTGTTGGACTGGAAGTTGATGGTTTTTCGGATTGTGTGGTTTCGCTTTGTTGAGTTGATGTGTTTTTGTTTTCTATTATTTTGGAGTTATTGTTAGTATTTTGGTTTATTGTGTTTGCTGTGTTGATTTGATTATTGTTGTTAATATTTTAGATTATATTTGAGTATGTAGTTTTTAGTTGATTGGGGTACAGTTGACTATAAATTTTTTTAGCTTCGCCAATGCTGCATTTATTTATCACATGATGTACTGTTTTTACACTTGTTTTTGGTGTGGCCTAAAAGTTGGCAATTTTTTTGGGAAATATTCCCTGACGTCAATTGTATACCACGCAATATTGATTTTAGGTGGAACTTTGTATAAATTAATTGATAGTAGTATTTTTCCGGCGTAAACTTTTTTACCGTCTTCCTCTTTGGAATATTTGTAGATTTCGGATGCGTCCTGTCCTTTTAAATATTCTAAAATTTCCTCTTCACTTGTTTGGATTAGATTCCGATCGTAAATTGTTCCTTTACAAATGTTGAGTGAGTTGTGAAGTGAAATTTCTACATCACATAAACCTCCAAAATTTTTGGTTCGTATGAATTTTTCCGCTATTTTTTGTTTTTAGTTAACACGAGAATAGAACCATCTCTTAGAACACTGATGGTAGAGTATTCATTACTAATGGACTTCTTTGCTTTTTCTATGGCAAACACTAAAAGAGGTTACGGGTTTATTTTCATTTGTTGATTTAATAATCACATATTTCGGATCATTTCCCATACTTTGTTGATTAATGGAAGGAAACATTTCACTATTTGAATTAGGTTTTCTTTGTTTTACATGGTCTTTTTGAGGTTTCGTCTACAAGACCGAACCTGTTCCCCGAAGGGAATGGGCCACCCACATCCATTTTTTTATAATTATTTCTTTTCTCTTTCTATATAAATAATAATACAAAAGAGATTCTTTGTATTAAATTTGTTTCTTTTTTCTAAGGTAACGGTATATATATATATATATATATATATATATATATATATATATATATATAAAATACAGCTTATAGTACAAAAAACTGATTATTTAATGAAAATAAACTGACATTTATGAAAGGCAAAAACTGTGTTTAAAAATATTAATTTTTAAAACTTTTTATTTATATAGATTAGAAATTACAGGATTAAATCATTTAACTGCCTGCTGAGCCTCTTTTTTTGAATTAACCAACTCAACGAGTTCCTTAACCCTGCGGAGACAATCTTTTTTTGTTCTATTAGGTATACATTCAGCAATACGATCCCAACGCTCGGGAGTGGATATTGGGAAGGATTTGATAGCTTGTTCTAATAGAGCCTGTTCTTCCTTCGTCCAAGCTTTTGGAGTCGCAGTAGATGATTTTGAAAATTTAATTGAATTAGCATTTGAAGTTGTAGTTGATTTAGAACTGTTCCCAATATTGTTACAATTTGTTTGATTTTCTTTGGTGTCACTGTTGCTTTGAATTATTCCTGCTTCAGAACTGACTGTTATATCTGAAGATACAACGACATCCTTTTTCGATTTTTCAAAACTTTCGTAAGCGCTTTCATTAGCATGCGCTTTAAGAGAACTTTTTGAGAAATCGCTATTTTGTAATGCTTTTGCCTTATTAAGTACGTCTCGAGCAGATACGTTACTATCTCCGGACGAGTGTTGATTTATAAAAGAGGCTATTACATCCCAGCGCTGCGATGTTCCAGCAGGAAACAAGTTTACAGCTTTAATCAACAGTTGAACTTTTTCACTGCACCACAAGTCAGCCTTTTTTACTTCTTTTACGACTGTTTCAGATTTTACTGCTCCTAATTTGCTTTTATTTTGTAATTGATTAATTTCTTCCAAGTCTGCTTTAATTTTTAATTCGGCTGTTTTAAGAGCAGCATAAAATGTTTCTTTCGCACTTTTTTCCAACATTTTCTTGTTTAGCTCTTGCAATTCCGATAGATTTAATGTTTCACAAATCTTTTCAACACCCTCCATATTCTTGAGAACTTCCTTATCATTACTACCAAAATATTTACTTTCTTTGACTTTATCCCGCAAGAGTTTTCGTTCTTTCTTCAAGGCCTTCTTCATTATTTCCTTCTCTATACGTATTTGTTCTATGCGCTTTTGTTCAGCCTTTTCAGCGCGTTCTTTCGCCAATTGAGCCTCACGTATTGCTCTCTCTTGCTCTGCCTTTTGCGCTTGAACTGCATCCATTTTTGCTCTTTTAGCAGCCAACTTACGTTCCTTTTCTTCATTCTTAAATTTTTGTATACGTTTATCATTATTATATGCCAAATCAACAAGAGCACGAATTCGCATCATTTCCTCCTTTTTCCTTTTAATACGTGCTGCCTTGTTCTCTTTCTCAATCCATCTTCGCTCGTCACGATCCTGCCCCTTTTCTTTATCTTCTTCATCCAAGTAACTAAACTCTCGCCAAGATTTAAAATCGTACCAAAAGCTATAGAATCGTTCAACATCTTCGCGAACAGAGTTTTCATCACCGAATGATGGGACATTTTTTTTTTCGCTCCACCTAGCATTCAAACTAAAATATTTTTGGAAGGATTCATAAAAATTATTTTCAATATCCGATTGGGTTGGAAAAGAATCGTCAAATTCAGGATCAACAGAGTCAAAAGAACGTCTAGTTTTTGGAGTTCCTGCAAAAAGTAAAAATTTACAATACCTATATAATTGATTAGCAAAATGTTTACTACCTAAAGTTTCGTATGCTTTGGTTATACAAGTGAAATAATCATCGTCCGTTTTAACATCTTCTCCTTTTGCTTTACGCTTATCAGGATGGTGCTGCAATACCATTTTACGGTAGGCACGGCGGATGTCATCGTCCGTCGCTTGAAACCTAAATACAAAAAATTTTTGTAAACAAATTTTCCCACTTTTTTAGTTTTATTACCTTAACTTTCCCAAGCCTAAAACAGCATAATGATCCTGGTCCTTCCATTCTTTCGGATCCAAAGATTTTAAATAATTTATATCTACCAGAAATTCATCGGCAAGCAACTTCTCCTCAGATTCGCTGCGTTCTATATGATCAAATTGATATTTCTTTTTAGAATTTAAATATGCATTACCAACCCTTTGCACATTTCTTCGAATCTTTAAAAAATCACAATAAATTTCCACAAAATCTACCATTTTCTACAATTTAAAAGTTCCTAGTTACTTAAATTTTATCAAAGAAATGTGAAATTCGCACATGTCAAGTTATGCTTAATTATAATTAAATAATGCCAGACTAAGAATGTGGAAGTTTGGTCTCTGTTATAAAAACATAGATATGGCAAACTCAAATACACTAAAAAATGTTTTATAAAAACTCAAATACACTAAAAAAAATGTTTCACATTCGTTCAATTTGGTGGAACGTATAGATGATATTGAAAACGGATGCATTTGGACACACTTGAAACAACCGTCATCTTTTATATCTTTTACACTAAAAATAAATTTGTTCAACATAAATAAAATATTGGCAGAACAACGTACGCAAATCTTTTAATGTTGTTTGAGGTGGGGAAGTTTATGTTTAAACAAATCATGTTTTGTCTACCGTCAGTTTTTATTTGATACAATGGCGTAATCATAAAAGCAAGTATAAATATGCACGGAAAAATATAAAAAATATAATTTAATGGTTATATTTAATACGTCTGAATTTTTTTTTTTTTTAGAATTTTTACGAAGAATTCAGTAAACTCACAAAATAATTTATACAAAGCAATTGATAAAATCCCAAAAATCACTCAAAAATAACGTTTTTGTTAAGAAAACTAACTTTTGTATTCATTATATGCAAATTTATGCAGTGATTTGAAAAATGGCTATTTTTTGTAAAATACTTGAATAATATGCTAAATCAGATTTACTAAGGTAACGACAGTTCGTAGATGATTTTTTACATAATTTGTTTACATATATGAAGTTTTGACATTCAAACAAATTACTGAGAAAACAAAATTTATTATTTTAAATAGAGTTTGACAGTTTAACAAATCAAAACAAAACATGAGATGGGCTAATAATGTTTCCTTCATCTTCCTTCATTGAACTATACGACCTATATCTTCATATAGGAAGCTGAAACACACAGATAAAAGCACACGGCCAATATAAACGACGCATACCTTCTACAGTTATGCGTTATAATACACTACACAAAAACCCGCCAGAATCTACTTAAGAAATAATCACGGTGACGAGTGAGTTGTTTTTCAACCCAGAGCTATGACATATGTTTCCCCTATAATTGATAAAGGTAGAAAATCATCTGTAATCCATACAAAAATGTAACGTTTGTCTTCATAAAAATTTGTCTAAGATAGACTCGAAGTTACGACTATGATGTTAAATCTGACATGAATATTAGGACAGGTTTACCTTCTGTCTACATTAGGCAAATTTTTATCAAAACAAACGTCAAAATCAATCCGAATATATACACGGTAACCTTAGTTAAACAGCTGATTATTATTTTGGTTGTTACAGTTGTCAAACTGCATATATAAAAAAGAATAATGAATACGCCATATTGTTGTTTTTGTGCAACTGTTGCCACCTTCCACAAATTCGCGTTAAGTTTGAAGTTTGTCTTGATAAAAAAATCTCTAATGTAGACACTATGTTACGTAGTCTCTAACGTCTCTACAAGACAAACGTGAAAATCAGTGCCAATTTATACAAGATAACTTCAGTTAATCAGCAGATTATTAATTTTGATTGTTATAGCTGTCAAACATATATTAAAAAACATTCATTATTTCGCTTTGTTGTTGTATCAGTGCAACTGTTGCAACCTTCCATAAATTAAGGTGAATTCTGCGGTTTATCTTGATAGAAAATTGTCTAACGTAGACACTATGTTACAACTGAGATTAACACTGATATAATATGTGAGATAATGCCAGCAGAAGAGAAAAACATTTTTTAAAATTATGTTAAATCTTAAGAAAAGATACATGTATCCTAATAAATCCTATAAGATATCATTCTTTTCAATCAGTCGCAGAATAAACATATCGTGCTGGCATCTCTGCCTCAAGATAAAAACATCGTGTTAATTTTTGCTTGAAAAATTAATTGAATTTTTAAATTAAAAAGTGTTAAAAAAAACTATTTAAATTTGCTTTAACTTTCTTTTGTTTGGCAATGTTTGCTCAGAAAAGAAGAAAGCATTGGGGTAGTAGCCCTAAATTCAAGGTGTCAAAAACTACAGACGGTCCTAGCACTAGTGCCAACAGGTTTCAGCTTCTGTCTGAAGACGAAGAAGAAGAAGCAGTTGCTGTCAAAGAAAAGATTCCACCAATAATTGTGGACTCTACCCACAGTTTTTCAACTGTGATCGGATTAATTGGGGAAAAATATACCTTCAAACGGATGTCTATTGGTACAAAAATTGTATCAAACTCATTATCGCTGTACAACAAAGCTTTGAGTGTTCTCAAAGACAAAAAATTCCAGTATTATACGCATGAATTGAGAGATGCAAAAACTTTTAAATTGGTTTTATTTGGCCTTCCACAACTGGACACAAAGATAATTGGCGAAGAATTTGTAAGCTCGCTCAACATAAACCCGGTAAGCATTAAGGAACTAGCAACAAAAAGATCTAGTGTAGATGACGCCCTCTATTTCATTGAGTTTGATCGTCAACATGTTTCAAAAAGAGAGGTTATGAAAATAAGATATTTTTGTAATATATTTGTATATTGGAGAAAACCTTTAAGGGGCAATAAAGGTCCCACACAATGCTCCAAGTGCGCTATGTATGGACATGGTGCTAAAAATTGTAACCGTATCGTAGTGTGTTCAGCCTGCGCCGGAAACCATGAGTATGCAGTTTGTTCACTCAATAAAGGTAATAGTGATGGTAGTATAATTTATAAGTGCTACAACTGCATAAGGAAGAACTTAAAAAGCGTTAACCATAGAGCTGATGACCCAAAGTGCCCAAGTCGTCAAGAATATTTAGAAATCCGTCATCGAGTAACATCTATATCTAGGGCGACCAGCAGAAGAACTAACGTAACATATTTTAAAGAAGACGATCATGATTTTCCTCAATTGCCAAGGCAAGAACCCCATAATTGTATTCTGAGGTAGCTAAAGGCAAGAGCTACGACAATAATAATAATGACGACATTTCCAATGAAAGACTTCTGGAAATATTTTTTGATGCTGTCGATGCTTTGCAAAGATGTCAAAATAAGTACGACAAGCTACGAGTTTTGGGTATGATGCTCAAACATGCCATATAATTTAACCGGTAGACACAATGTTCAAGTTATGCATTGGAATGCCCAAGGCATAACAACTGAGTCAGCAGCTGCCCAGCTGGAATACTTTTTACACAAAAGGAAAATCGATATTCTCCTTTTAAATGAGACTTTTTTGAAACCGTACCACAAATTTCAACTTGGTGGTTATAAAATTTATAGAGAGGATCGATCTATTCATGGCGGAGGAGTTCTAATTGCAATTAAAGGTAACATTAAGCATACGTTGTTACCAAAAATAAAAACAAGTACTGCTGAAAGTATTTCAGTACAAGTTATAATTAATAGAAGGCCAGTTATATTCACTTCAGCGTATAATCCAGTTCATACTACCAATTTTAAAGCTGATTTGGATAAATTAACTTCGTTTTCAAAAGACTATTTTATTTTCGGTGATCTGAATGCCCAACATACACACTGGAATTGTATGTCAAATAATTCGGCTGGTAATGATCTCTACTACCACTGTCTGCAATCCAGCTACTTCATTTATTACCCAAATGGACACAAGTTACTAATTCAGGTAATCTAGATTTTTATTTTAACAAATTAATATTTATAGTTAAAGAAGCGTTCAATAAAATACCTGTCGGTCATAAAAATTCGTGGCAACGAGAAATCTCTGAAATTAGTAAAATGTTAATTAGTCAGAGAAATAAATACAATCGTAAATTTCAAAGATGTAGCGATTTTAATTATAAAAATCAATTGAAAAGCATTTTGAAGCTATTAAATAAACTTATTGATTTTCACCTTAATAAAGACCGCAATGAATCCTGGTCAAAATTTATTTCGAATTTGCCCTCGGGCTCTAAAAAGTTTTGGAAAATAAAAAAATCACTTAAAGGAAACAAAATGCCTTTTACTGATCTTCATGTAAACGGTGAAGTTTTAAAATCTGGCAATGAAAAAGCTAATTCAATAGAAGATGTATTTGATAATTCACACACCATTACTTTAAACAATTATTCACCTATGGACACAGCCGTCTCAAGATTCATTCATGATCTTAACGACACAATTCTTGACAGATCTAGCGTAAAGCTTACCAATTTAGATGAACTTAAATCATTTGTACTTTTATTGAAAAATAATAAAGCCCCCGGTTTAGATGGCATTAATAGCATTATCCTTAAAAAGATGCCCGATTGCTTTTTTGAAACTCTATGTAAACTTTTCAACTCTTCTTTAATAGAAGGCTATTTTCCAACTATTTTTAAGACAGCAAAAGTTATCCCAATTCCTAAGCCAGGAAAGGATCCTAAATTACCGTCTAGCTATAGACCAATCAGCATCCTAAGCCTATTGGATAAAGTATTTGAAAAAATAATTAATAAGAGAATTTAAAATTTTTCCAACCAAAATAATATTATTAACCCTCAACAGTTTGGATTCCGCAAGGAGCACTCCACAGTACATCAACTAAAAAGAGTCGTTAATTTTATTGAATCAAACAAAAGAAATCGTAAAAGCACTGGAGTTATTTTTCTTGACATTGAAAAAGCCTTCGATTCAATATGGCATGAAGACCTGGTTTTTAAACTAAATTCCTTCAATTATCCAACGTACTTGCAAAAGATAATAAAGAGTTTTTTAGATCAGCGCTCATTTGCTGTATCTATAGATAACACGCTATCTAGTGATAGACAAATCCCTGCGGGTCTGTCGCAAGGATCGGTATTATCACCTACTCTTTATTCAATATATATTTCCGATTTTACTATTCGCAAGAATCGAGAAGTAGCTTTTTACGCTGACGACAGTGCTTTTATTTGCTGCGGTAAGGTGTCAAACGCAATAATCAAAAAAATGGAAGATAGTTTAAAATCTACCAATAAATACTTTGATAAATGGAAGATAAAAGTTAATTTTAGTAAAACACAAGCTATTATATTTCCATACAATAGATCACAGAAACGTATTCCTACAAAACATTTATATTCTAGGGGAGTTTTTATTCCTCTGCAGGATAGTATCAAATATCTAGGTATTGTCTTAGATAAAAAACTATCATTTAAACAACACATTCAGTATATTTGTGATAAAGCAATCAAATGTCTTGATAAACAAATCTATAATGTAGACACTATGTTAAACTTGTAGAGTATAGACCGTGGCACAAGTAACAAGACCAGCTGTTGATTTGTTAAATTGTCAAACTCCATACAAAATAAAAAAGGTCTCTCTCATAATTTGTTTGCATGTCAAAAATCTCCGTATATAAATTTTTTTAAACATCCTCTCCGATATGCTGTTACCTTGTTAAATCTGCTTTGGTATAGACATTAGGGGTATGTATCCGTGATACCAGAAGTGACATCGAGAATTTGATGTCGGATTCAAAAATCACCAAAGGGAAAATTTAAACTGTTGTCCATCCATTAACAACTACATATCAAAAACAAAAAGGTCGGTATTTTGTGGTGTGAAAAAAAGTAATTTTTGCATTTTTGAAAAACAAACTATTCTTTCATTCTAGGGGTGACTGCACAACGTGCATTCATGTTAGTTTCTTGTTTACATTTTCTTTTACAACCGTGTTTAAACATTGAAAAAATTCATCTGGCATCTCTGCCTCCAGATAAAAACATCGTGTTAATTTTTGCTTGAAAAATTAATTGAATTTTTAAATTAAAAAGTGAAAAAAAACTACTTAAATTTGCTTTAACTTTCTTTTGTTTGGCAATGTTTGCTCAAAAAAGAAGAAAGCATTGGGGCAATAGCCCTAAATTCAAGCTGCCAAAAACTACAGACGGTCCCAGCACTAGTGCCAACAGGTTTCAGCTTCTGTCTGAAGACGAAGAAGAAGAAGCAGTTGCTACCAAAGAAAAGATTCCACCAATAATTGTGGACTCTACCCACAGTTTTTCAACTGTGATCGGATTAATTGGGGAAAAATATACCTACAAACGGATGTCTATTGGTACAAAAATTGTATCAAACTCCTTATAGCTGTACAATGAAGCTTTGAGTGTTCTCAAAGACAAAAAATTCCAGTAATATACGCATGAATTGAGGGATGCAAAAACTTTTAAATTGGTTTTATTTGGCCTGCCACAACTGGACACAAAGATAATTGGCGAAGAATTTGTAAGCTCGCTCGACATAAACCCGGTAAGCATTAAGGAACTAGCAACAAAAAGATCCAGTGTAGATGACGCCCTCTATCTCATTGAGTTTGATCGTCAACATGTTTCAAAAAGAGAGGTTATGAAAATAAGATATTTTTGTAATATATTTGTATATTGGAGAAAACCTTTAAAGGGCAATAAAGGTCCCACACAATGCTCCAAGTGCGCTATGTATGGACATGGTGCTAAAAATTGTAACCGTATCGTAGTGTGTTCAGCCTGCGCCGGAAACCATGAGTATGTAGTTTGTTCACTCAATAAAGGTAATAGTGATGGTAGTATAATTTATAAGTGCTACAACTGCATAAAGAAGAACTTAAAAAACGTTAACCATAGAGCTGATGACCCAAAGTGCCCATGTCGTCAAGAATATTTAGAAATCCGTCATCGGGTAACATCTAAATCTAGGGCGACCAGCAGAAGAACTAACGTAACATATTTTAAAGAAGACGATCATGATTTTCCTCAATTGCCAATGCAAGAACCCCATACTAATACTCGTAATTCCCGCGATTTTGGCAATTTGTATTCTGAGGTAGCTAAAGGCAAAAGCTACGACAATAATAATAATGATGACATTTCCAATGAAAGACTTCTGGAAATATTTTTTGATGCAGTCGATGCTTTGCAAAGATGTCAAAATAAGTACGACAAGCTACGAGTTTTGGGTATGATGCTTAAACATGCCATATAACCGGTAGACACAATGTTCATGTTATGTATTGGAATGCCCAAGGCATAACAACTGAGTCAGCAGCTGAACAGCTGGAATACTTTTTACACAAAAGGAAAATCGATATTCTCCTTTTAAATGAGACTTTTTTGAAACCGTACCACAAATTTCAACTTGGTGGTTATAAAATTTATAGAGAGGATCGATCTACTTATGGCGGAGGAGTTCTAAATGCAATTAAAGGTAACATTAAGCATACGTTGTTACCAAAAATAAAAACAAGTACTGCTGAAAGTATTTCAATATGATTAATAGAAGGTCAGTTATATTTACTTCAGCGTATAATCCAGTTCATACTACCAATTTTAAAGCTGATTTGGATAAATTAACTTCGTTTTCAAAAGACTATTTTATTTTCGGTGATCTGAATGCCCAACATACACATTGGAATTGTATGTCAAATAATTCGGCTGGTAATGATCTCTACATCCACTGTCTGCAATCCAGCTACTACATTTATTACCCAAATGGGCACACTCGCTTTGGACAAAATATCAACCCCATTCAACCGTCCAAAGTAGACATTCTTTTATCTAACTCGTGCCTCCATTTTTCAAACCTTGAGACACATCCAAATGTTTTACAGTCGGACCATGGACCTATATCTTGTGTTATTTCTGGACAAGTTCAAAACATGACATATTCAGTTCCCTTGTATTATCGAGCAGACTGGTCAGCAATCAGAAACTGGGTGGAAAATGAAATTAGGTGTCAGAACATTGACCAACCCGTTACTAATTCAGGTAATCTAGATTTTTATTTTAACAAATTAATATTTATAGTTAAAGAAGCGCTTAATAAAATACCTGTCGGTTATAAAATTCCGTGGCAACGAGAAATCTCTGAAATTAGTAAAATGATAATTAGTCAGAGAAATAAATACAAACGTAAATTTCAAGATACAGCGATTTTAATTATAAAAATCAATTGAAAATCATGTTGAAGCTATTAAATAAACTTATTGATTTTCACCTTAATAAAGACCGCAATGAATCCTGGTCAAAATTTATTTCGAATTTGCCCTCGGGATCTAAAAAGTTTTGTAAACGGTGAAGTTTTAAAAACTAGCAATGAAAAAGTTAATTCAATAGCAGATGTATTTGGTAATTCACACACCATTACTTTAAATAATTATTCACCTATAGACACAGCCGTCTCAAGATTCATTCATGATCTTAACAACACAATTCTTGACAGATCTAACGTAGAGCTTACCAATTTAGATGAAGTTAAATCATTTGTACTTTTATTGAAAAATAATAAAGCCCCCGGTTTAGATGGCATTAATAGCATTATCCTTAAAAAGATGCCCGATTGCTTTTTTGAAACTCTATGTAAACTTTTCAACTCTTGTTTAATAGAAGGCTATTTTCCAACTATTTTTAAGAAGGCAAAAGTTATCCCAATTCCTAAGCCAGGAAAGGATCCTAAATTACCGTCTAGCTATAGACCAATCAGCATCCTGAGCCTATTGGATAAAGTATTTGAAAAAATAATTAATAAGAGAATTTAAAATTTTTCCAACCAAAATAATATTATTAACCCTCAACAGTTTAGATTCCGCAAGGAACACTCCACAGTACATCAACTAAAAAGAGTCGTTAATTTTATTGAATCAAACAAAAGAAATCGTAAAAGCACTGGAGTTATTTTTCTTGACATTGAAAAAGCCTTCGATTCAATATGGCATGAAGACCTGGTTTTTAAACTAAATTCCTTCAATTATCCAACGTACTTGCAAAAGATAATAAAGAGTTTTTTAGATCAGCGCTCATTTGCTGTATCTATAGATAACACGCTATCTAGTGATAGACAAATCCCTACCTACTCTTTATTCAATATATATTTCCGATTTTACTATTCGCAAGAATCGAGAAGTAGCTTTTTACGCTGACGACAGTGCTTTTATTTGCTGCGGTAAGGTGTCAAACGCAATAATCAAAAAAATGGAAGATAGTTTAAAATCTACCAATAAATACTTTGATAAATGGAAGATAAAAGTTAATGTTAGTAAAACACAAGCTATTATATTTCCATACAATAGATCACAGAAACGTATTCCTACAAAACATTTATATTCTAGGGGAGTTTTTATTCCTCTGCAGGATAGTATCAAATATCTAGGTATTGTCTTAGATAAAAAACTATCATTTAAACAACACATTCAGTATATTTGTGATAAAGCAATCAAATGTCTTGATAAACAAATCTATAATGTAGACACTATGTTAAACTTGTAGAGTATAGACCGTGGCACAAGTAACAAGACCAGCTGTTGATTTGTTAAATTGTCAAACTCCATACAAAATAAAAAAGGTCTCTCTCATAATTTGTTTGCATGTCAAAAATCTCCGTATATAAATTTTTTTAAACATCCTCTCCGATATGCTGTTACCTTGTTAAATCTGCTTTGGTATAGACATTAGGGGTATGTATCCGTGATACCAGAAGTGACATCGAGAATTTGATGTCGGATTCAAAAATCACCAAAGGGAAAATTTAAACTGTTGTCCATCCATTAACAACTACATATCAAAAACAAAAAGGTCGGTATTTTGTGGTGTGAAAAAAAGTAATTTTTGCATTTTTGAAAAACAAACTATTCTTTCATTCTAGGGGTGACTGCACAACGTGCATTCATGTTAGTTTCTTGTTTACATTTTCTTTTACAACCGTGTTTAAACATTGAAAAAATTCATCTGGCATCTCTGCCTCCAGATAAAAACATCGTGTTAATTTTTGCTTGAAAAATTAATTGAATTTTTAAATTAAAAAGTGTAAAAAAACTACTTAAATTTGCTTTAACTTTCTTTTGTTTGGCAATGTTTGCTCAAAAAAGAAGAAAGCATTGGGGCAATAGCCCTAAATTCAAGCTGCCAAAAACTACAGACGGTCCCAGCACTAGTGCCAACAGGTTTCAGCTTCTGTCTGAAGACGAAGAAGAAGAAGCAGTTGCTACCAAAGAAAAGATTCCACCAATAATTGTGGACTCTACCCACAGTTTTTCAACTGTGATCGGATTAATTGGGGAAAAATATACCTACAAACGGATGTCTATTGGTACAAAAATTGTATCAAACTCCTTATAGCTGTACAATGAAGCTTTGAGTGTTCTCAAAGACAAAAAATTCCAGTAATATACGCATGAATTGAGGGATGCAAAAACTTTTAAATTGGTTTTATTTGGCCTGCCACAACTGGACACAAAGATAATTGGCGAAGAATTTGTAAGCTCGCTCGACATAAACCCGGTAAGCATTAAGGAACTAGCAACAAAAAGATCCAGTGTAGATGACGCCCTCTATCTCATTGAGTTTGATCGTCAACATGTTTCAAAAAGAGAGGTTATGAAAATAAGATATTTTTGTAATATATTTGTATATTGGAGAAAACCTTTAAAGGGCAATAAAGGTCCCACACAATGCTCCAAGTGCGCTATGTATGGACATGGTGCTAAAAATTGTAACCGTATCGTAGTGTGTTCAGCCTGCGCCGGAAACCATGAGTATGTAGTTTGTTCACTCAATAAAGGTAATAGTGATTGTAGTATAATTTATAAGTGCTACAACTGCATAAAGAAGAACTTAAAAAACGTTAACCATAGAGCTGATGACCCAAAGTGCACAAGTCGTCAAGAATATTTAGAAATCCGTCATCGGGTAACATCTAAATCTAGGGCGACCAGCAGAAGAACTAACGTAACATATTTTAAAGAAGACGATCATGATTTTCCTCAATTGCCAATGCAAGAACCCCATACTAATACTCGTAATTCCCGCGATTTTGGCAATTTGTATTCTGAGGCAGCTAAAGGCAAAAGCTACGACAATAATAATAATGATGACATTTCCAATGAAAGACTTCTGGAAATATTTTTTGATGCAGTCGATGCTTTGCAAAGATGTCAAAATAAGTACGACAAGCTACGAGTTTTGGGTATGATGCTTAAACATGCCATATAACCGGTAGACACAATGTTCATGTTATGTATTGGAATGCCCAAGGCATAACAACTGAGTCAGCAGCTGAACAGCTGGAATACTTTTTACACAAAAGGAAAATCGATATTCTCCTTTTAAATGAGACTTTTTTGAAACCGTACCACAAATTTCAACTTGGTGGTTATAAAATTTATAGAGAGGATCGATCTACTTATGGCGGAGGAGTTCTAAATGCAATTAAAGGTAACATTAAGCATTCGTTGTTACCAAAAATAAAAACAAGTACTGCTGAAAGTATTTCAATATGATTAATAGAAGGTCAGTTATATTTACTTCAGCGTATAATCCAGTTCATACTACCAATTTTAAAGCTGATTTGGATAAATTAACTTCGTTTTCAAAAGACTATTTTATTTTCGGTGATCTGAATGCCCAACATACACATTGGAATTGTATGTCAAATAATTCGGCTGGTAATGATCTCTACATCCACTGTCTGCAATCCAGCTACTACATTTATTACCCAAATGGGCACACTCGCTTTGGACAAAATATCAACCCCATTCAACCGTCCAAAGTAGACATTCTTTTATCTAACTCGTGCCTCCATTTTTCAAACCTTGAGACACATCCAAATGTTTTACAGTCGGACCATGGACCTATATCTTGTGTTATTTCTGGACAAGTTCAAAACATGACATATTCAGTTCTCTTGTATTATCGAGCAGACTGGTCAGCAATCAGAAACTGGGTGGAAAATGAAATTAGGTGTCAGAACATTGACCAACCCGTTACTAATTCAGGTAATCTAGATTTTTATTTTAACAAATTAATATTTATAGTTAAAGAAGCGCTTAATAAAATACCTGTCGGTTATAAAATTCCGTGGCAACGAGAAATCTCTGAAATTAGTAAAATGATAATTAGTCAGAGAAATAAATACAAACGTAAATTTCAAGATACAGCGATTTTAATTATAAAAATCAATTGAAAATCATGTTGAAGCTATTAAATAAACTTATTGACCGCAATGAATCCTGGTCAAAATTTATTTCGAATTTGCCCTCGGGATCTAAAAAGTTTTGTAAACGGTGAAGTTTTAAAAACTAGCAATGAAAAAGTTAATTCAATAGCAGATGTATTTGGTAATTCACACACCATTACTTTAAATAATTATTCACCTATAGACACAGCCGTCTCAAGATTCATTCATGATCTTAACAACACAATTCTTGACAGATCTAACGTAGAGCTTACCAATTTAGATGAAGTTAAATCATTTGTACTTTTATTGAAAAATAATAAAGCCCCCGGTTTAGATGGCATTAATAGCATTATCCTTAAAAAGATGCCCGATTGCTTTTTTGAAACTCTATGTAAACTTTTCAACTCTTGTTTAATAGAAGGCTATTTTCCAACTATTTTTAAGAAGGCAAAAGTTATCCCAATTCCTAAGCCAGGAAAGGATCCTAAATTACCGTCTAGCTATAGACCAATCAGCATCCTGAGCCTATTGGATAAAGTATTTGAAAAAATAATTAATAAGAGAATTTTAGATTTTTCCAACCAAAATAATATTATTAACCCTCAACAGTTTAGATTCCGCAAGGAACACTCCACAGTACATCAACTAAAAAGAGTCGTTAATTTTATTGAATCAAACAAAAGAAATCGTAAAAGCACTGGAGTTATTTTTCTTGACATTGAAAAAGCCTTCGATTCAATATGGCATGAAGACCTGGTTTTTAAACTAAATTCCTTCAATTATCCAACGTACTTGCAAAAGATAATAAAGAGTTTTTTAGATCAGCGCTCATTTGCTGTATCTATAGATAACACGCTATCTAGTGATAGACAAATCCCTGCGGGTCTGTCGCAAGGATCGGTATTATCACCTACTCTTTATTCAATATATATTTCCGATTTACTATTCGCAAGAATCGAGAAGTAGCTTTTTACGCTGACGACAGTGCTTTTATTTGCTGCGGTAAGGTGTCAAACGCAATAATCAAAAAAATGGAAGATAGTTTAAAATCTACCAATAAATACTTTGATAAATGGAAGATAAAAGTTAATGTTAGTAAAACACAAGCTATTATATTTCCATACAATAGATCACAGAAACGTATTCCTACAAAACATTTATATTCTAGGGGAGTTTTTATTCCTCTGCAGGATAGTATCAAATATCTAGGTATTGTCTTAGATAAAAAACTATCATTTAAACAACACATTCAGTATATTTGTGATAAAGCAATCAAATGTCTTGATAAACAAATCTATAATGTAGACACTATGTTAAACTTGTAGAGTATAGACCGTGGCACAAGTAACAAGACCAGCTGTTGATTTGTTAAATTGTCAAACTCCATACAAAATAAAAAAGGTCTCTCTCATAATTTGTTTGCATGTCAAAAATCTCCGTATATAAATTTTTTTAAACATCCTCTCCGATATGCTGTTACCTTGTTAAATCTGCTTTGGTATAGACATTAGGGGTATGTATCCGTGATACCAGAAGTGACATCGAGAATTTGATGTCGGATTCAAAAATCACCAAAGGGAAAATTTAAACTGTTGTCCATCCATTAACAACTACATATCAAAAACAAAAAGGTCGGTATTTTGTGGTGTGAAAAAAAGTAATTTTTGCATTTTTGAAAAACAAACTATTCTTTCATTCTAGGGGTGACTGCACAACGTGCATTCATGTTAGTTTCTTGTTTACATTTTCTTTTACAACCGTGTTTAAACATTGAAAAAATTCATCTGGCATCTCTGCCTCCAGATAAAAACATCGTGTTAATTTTTGCTTGAAAAATTAATTGAATTTTTAAATTAAAAAGTGTAAAAAAACTACTTAAATTTGCTTTAACTTTCTTTTGTTTGGCAATGTTTGCTCAAAAAAGAAGAAAGCATTGGGGCAATAGCCCTAAATTCAAGCTGCCAAAAACTACAGACGGTCCCAGCACTAGTGCCAACAGGTTTCAGCTTCTGTCTGAAGACGAAGAAGAAGAAGAAGCAGTTGCTACCAAAGAAAAGATTCCACCAATAATTGTGGACTCTACCCACAGTTTTTCAACTGTGATCGGATTAATTGGGGAAAAATATACCTACAAACGGATGTCTATTGGTACAAAAATTGTATCAAACTCCTTATAGCTGTACAATGAAGCTTTGAGTGTTCTCAAAGACAAAAAATTCCAGTAATATACGCATGAATTGAGGGATGCAAAAACTTTTAAATTGGTTTTATTTGGCCTGCCACAACTGGACACAAAGATAATTGGCGAAGAATTTGTAAGCTCGCTCGACATAAACCCGGTAAGCATTAAGGAACTAGCAACAAAAAGATCCAGTGTAGATGACGCCCTCTATCTCATTGAGTTTGATCGTCAACATGTTTCAAAAAGAGAGGTTATGAAAATAAGATATTTTTGTAATATATTTGTATATTGGAGAAAACCTTTAAAGGGCAATAAAGGTCCCACACAATGCTCCAAGTGCGCTATGTATGGACATGGTGCTAAAAATTGTAACCGTATCGTAGTGTGTTCAGCCTGCGCCGGAAACCATGAGTATGTAGTTTGTTCACTCAATAAAGGTAATAGTGATGGTAGTATAATTTATAAGTGCTACAACTGCATAAAGAAGAACTTAAAAAACGTTAACCATAGAGCTGATGACCCAAAGTGCCCAAGTCGTCAAGAATATTTAGAAATCCGTCATCGGGTAACATCTAAATCTAGGGCGACCAGCAGAAGAACTAACGTAACATATTTTAAAGAAGACGATCATGATTTTCCTCAATTGCCAATGCAAGAACCCCATACTAATACTCGTAATTCCCGCGATTTTGGCAATTTGTATTCTGAGGTAGCTAAAGGCAAAAGCTACGACAATAATAATAATGATGACATTTCCAATGAAAGACTTCTGGAAATATTTTTTGATGCAGTCGATGCTTTGCAAAGATGTCAAAATAAGTACGACAAGCTACGAGTTTTGGGTATGATGCTTAAACATGCCATATAACCGGTAGACACAATGTTCATGTTATGTATTGGAATGCCCAAGGCATAACAACTGAGTCAGCAGCTGAACAGCTGGAATACTTTTTACACAAAAGGAAAATCGATATTCTCCTTTTAAATGAGACTTTTTTGAAACCGTACCACAAATTTCAACTTGGTGGTTATAAAATTTATAGAGAGGATCGATCTACTTATGGCGGAGGAGTTCTAAATGCAATTAAAGGTAACATTAAGCATACGTTGTTACCAAAAATAAAAACAAGTACTGCTGAAAGTATTTCAATATGATTAATAGAAGGTCAGTTATATTTACTTCAGCGTATAATCCAGTTCATACTACCAATTTTAAAGCTGATTTGGATAAATTAACTTCGTTTTCAAAAGACTATTTTATTTTCGGTGATCTGAATGCCCAACATACACATTGGAATTGTATGTCAAATAATTCGGCTGGTAATGATCTCTACATCCACTGTCTGCAATCCAGCTACTACATTTATTACCCAAATGGGCACACTCGCTTTGGACAAAATATCAACCCCATTCAACCGTCCAAAGTAGACATTCTTTTATCTAACTCGTGCCTCCATTTTTCAAACCTTGAGACACATCCAAATGTTTTACAGTCGGACCATGGACCTATATCTTGTGTTATTTCTGGACAAGTTCAAAACATGACATATTCAGTTCCCTTGTATTATCGAGCAGACTGGTCAGCAATCAGAAACTGGGTGGAAAATGAAATTAGGTGTCAGAACATTGACCAACCCGTTACTAATTCAGGTAATCTAGATTTTTATTTTAACAAATTAATATTTATAGTTAAAGAAGCGCTTAATAAAATACCTGTCGGTTATAAAATTCCGTGGCAACGAGAAATCTCTGAAATTAGTAAAATGATAATTAGTCAGAGAAATAAATACAAACGTAAATTTCAAGATACAGCGATTTTAATTATAAAAATCAATTGAAAATCATGTTGAAGCTATTAAATAAACTTATTGACCGCAATGAATCCTGGTCAAAATTTATTTCGAATTTGCCCTCGGGATCTAAAAAGTTTTGTAAACGGTGAAGTTTTAAAAACTAGCAATGAAAAAGTTAATTCAATAGCAGATGTATTTGGTAATTCACAC
Organism: Protocalliphora azurea; assembly: GCA_932274085.1. Lineage (NCBI taxonomy): Eukaryota > Metazoa > Arthropoda > Insecta > Diptera > Calliphoridae > Protocalliphora > Protocalliphora azurea. Next base: position 52,305,472 of record OW026522.1, on the reverse strand, counting down.
ACCATTACTTTAAATAATTATTCACCTATAGACACAGCCGTCTCAAGATTCATTCATGATCTTAGCAACACAATTCTTGACAGATCTAACGTAGAGCTTACCAATTTAGATGAAGTTAAATCATTTGTACTTTTATTGAAAAATAATAAAGCCCCCGGTTTAGATGGCATTAATAGCATTATCCTTAAAAAGATGCCCGATTGCTTTTTTGAAACTCTATGTAAACTTTTCAACTCTTGTTTAATAGAAGGCTATTTTCCAACTATTTTTAAGAAGGCAAAAGTTATCCCAATTCCTAAGCCAGGAAAGGATCCTAAATTACCGTCTAGCTATAGACCAATCAGCATCCTGAGCCTATTGGATAAAGTATTTGAAAAAATAATTAATAAGAGAATTTTAGATTTTTCCAACCAAAATAATATTATTAACCCTCAACAGTTTAGATTCCGCAAGGAACACTCCACAGTACATCAACTAAAAAGAGTCGTTAATTTTATTGAATCAAACAAAAGAAATCGTAAAAGCACTGGAGTTATTTTTCTTGACATTGAAAAAGCCTTCGATTCAATATGGCATGAAGGCCTGGGTTTTAAACTAAATTCCTTCAATTATCCAACGTACTTGCAAAAGATAATAAAGAGTTTTTTAGATCAGCGCTCATTTGCTGTATCTATAGATAACACGCTATCTAGTGATAGACAAATCCCTGCGGGTCTGTCGCAAGGATCGGTATTATCACCTACTCTTTATTCAATATATATTTCCGATTTTACTATTCGCAAGAATCAAGAAGTAGCTTTTTACGCTGACGACAGTGCTTTTATTTGCTGCGGTAAGGTGTCAAACGCAATAATCAAAAAAATGGAAGATAGTTTAAAATCTACCAATAAATACTTTGATAAATGGAAGATAAAAGTTAATGTTAGTAAAACACAAGCTATTATATTTCCATACAATAGATCACAGAAACGTATTCCTACAAAACATTTATATTCTAGGGGAGTTTTTATTCCTCTGCAGGATAGTATCAAATATCTAGGATAGATAAAAATCATTTAAACAACACATACAGTATATTTGTGATAAAGCAATTAAATGTGGCCGTGCACTTTACCCCTTACTTAGCAGAAGATCTAAGCTTAATTTAAAAAACAAGATCCTTATTTACAAAATGTGTATTCGACCAATTATGACCTACGGATGCCAAGTCTGGTTTAATAAAGCTGCTAAAACTTACACAAGAAAATTACAGATAAAAATCTGAAAATAATTCATAACCTACACCCCAGATATTCTACTGATCTACTGCATAGAAACTTTAAGCATAAAATGTTTAATTCATTTGTAAGGGAACTGACTCTGTCATTTAATGAAAAATGCAGAACGTCTACATATGAAATAATAAGAAATTTGCTAAACAATCACTAAGACTCTTTTTTACTTAAAGAGTTATAATTGATGGTTGTTTTTAAAATTTCTTAAAACGTTTAAGTATGTACAAGGTTTTTTTTGACAACTTTTCCTTAACACTGTGATATTAGTAGTTTCCTTATTTAATTATTTAGATTTTAATTGTTGTGATACTTTTAAGTAAATTCTCATAACAATGTAATCATTTTATAAAGGTTTCAATAAAGTCAATAATAATAACAATAATAATAATAATAATAACGTTGAAAAAATTAACATTAACAAGTCTACATTTGCTATTAAAATGATGTTAGTGTTAATATTAAATGTAATTATTAAATGTTTGTTGAGGACCGCGGGTAATGATGACCTCCCGTTAGTGCATCCAGGTGGGTGTTTTTTGTTTGGTCTTCGTGAATTTTGCGCAGTGTTGCCAGAAAATTTTTTAAGTAAATCCTAAAAAATAGTATGACAAAATCTGCTAAATGAAAAATCTTTGTAGGACCGGAAGAAAATTGAACTATTAAATAAAATTTCTAAGTTTAGAATTCAGAAATGTTTATATTTTAAAATGTTGTTAATATTTGTAAAAGTTTCAAGCTCCGATACTTTTTTTAACTTCGAGGTGGTTCGTTTTCTGTATCGTAATTTAAAAAAATAACGTCAGTAAAATCGTCATGAACCACAGTTTGTTCTAAATGCTATTTAATACCAAAATTCATGTTTTTTCCACTATATAATAAAGATAATTATAGAGAAATATAATCAGCCAAAGAAAAAATCTTTAGTTCTATTTGTAATCAGCTTGTGCATGGTTGATGAAAATTTTTATTTTTAATGTTTCCATTTTGAAGTTTTTTTCAGAATGTTTGTTTTTTATTTTGTAAGCCCCTTTGAACGATAAAATTTGTGTGATGATTAAAAATGTTGGTCGGCGTGAACTTAACCTAGTGTCTACATTAGGCAAATTTATGTCAAAACAAACGTCAAAATCGGTGCAAATATATACAAGGTAACCTTAGTTAAACAGTTAATTATTATTTTGGTTATTACAGTTGTCAAACTGCATATATAAAAAAACAATAATGAATACGCCATATTGTTGTTTTTGTGCAACTGTTGCCACCTTCCACAAATTCGCGATAAGTTCGACGTTTATCTTGATAAAAAAATCTCTAATGTAGACACCATGTAACAAAGTAAGATAACAAAGTAAAAGTGCTGCCAAGTTAAAAGTCGCAACTTTGTTAACAAACTAATCCTGTAAGATAACAAACTAATGGACCCTAGGTCGAATTGGGAGATTTGTTCTCGACCGGACCACTTGGAGGTGATAGAGGAGGGTCTCAGCTTCATTTTGATATATATTTTATTCACCGCTATAGTTTTTGGTAGAACAAAAATTTCAAAAAAAGATTTTTCATATTTCAATCTAAGGGACATTTTGGACCCTAGGTCGAACTGAGTGATTTGTTCCTGGACCGGACCACTTGTAGGTGATAGAGGAGGGTCTCAGCTTCATTTTGATATATATTTTATTCACCGCTATAGTTTTTGGTAGAACAAAGTTTTCAAAAAAAGATTTTTCATATTTCACTCTAGAGGACATTTTGGACCCTAGGTCGAACTGAGTGATTTGTTCCTGGACCGGACTACTTGGAAGTGATAGTGGAAGGTCTCAGCTTCATTTTGATATACATTTTATTTACCGCTATAGTTTTTGGTAGAACAAAGTTTTCAAAAAAAGATTTTTTCATATTTCATTTACCGCTATAGTTTTTGGTAGAACAAAGTATTGAAAAAAGCGGTGATGGTGGTGCCCGGACTGCAACGTACCAGCCTCTGAAATAAATGTAAATAATCTGGCAGCCCAGAAATAAATATATTAACAGTTTAAAAACTTGGCACACCTTTTATACTAACATGGCCACCAAGACGAATTTTTACAAGGTGGTTTCGATTAGACATGTAGCCTTCAGTTTTCTAAAGTGTCAAACTGCACATATAAAAAATTTTTGGAACGAACCTTGTTAAATCTGGCTTGGTAACCGTCAAATTTTATTTGCCATCAATGAAACAGCAGGTAAGTGTTTTTTTAATTGATTAAAAATAAGATTTTTAAGTGATAATAATAATTTATATAGTTAATATGTGTGTTTAAAAATAGTAATTTTTTTCTTTTTTTTTTAAATTTTGTGTATGGTAATAGAGCTGCCGCGTAATTAAAAATAAATCTAAAAATGGGATTTTTTAAATTCCCAAATAAAAAAAATTATTTTGTAGTTTTGCAGAAATAAATATTTTTTTTATTTTTATTTTTTTTTCTATTGCCATATCGAAAAATTATCGCGCAAAACAAAATTATCGATATATCGGAAAACTATCGCCATATGGGAAAAATCTTAAGAAAAACTATCGCCTTATCGGTAAAATATGAAATTACAAACGGGTTGACAAAATTACATAAAATTTAGAAAAAAAAATCAAAACATGAAATTTAAAATGCATTTTTATTTTTTATTTTTTTATTACACTACCAATAGAAGGAAGGCTCAATAGAATATTCACAACTGTCGCATATGGTTATGTTACAATTTATCTTTTTTGAACAACCACAATGACAACAAAATCTTGTTTTATCACCTTGATGTTTTATAACAAATTTTTCATTTCCTTTCTGAAATCATTAGGATTGCATAAGTTTGTTAAGGATTCATTTTTGAGAATTTTTGATGCTTACATAAAACAAAAATTCCACAACTTGATCCATCTGTTTGCAAATCTCTATTTACAATTTCTTTATATTGCCATGAAGACTCATTAGTTCCAATATTAACAATAAAATCATTGAAAGTTCGTTTTCCTACACCTTAATTTGAAAAAAAATTTATATAAATAAATTCATGTGTAGAAAATTTTAAAACACACAATGTAAAATGATTGGACTATTAATGGGGACAAATAACAATTCTGGTTGATTATTCATAAATATTTTCAGTAGCTCAAGCTGTATGTTGTCAGATTGGCAGGGCATACTGTAACAATCGACTGACCTACTTTCTTTTATAATTACTAGAAGGCAAGTATCTAGAACAAAATTAGTCAACCATTCATTATTATTTAAAGACATCCAGTCCGAAGTTTCTAAATAATCGGTAAATCGAACATTTATAGAATCTATATATTATTAATTTCAGAAAATAATTCATCAAATTTAAATAGAAAAAAGTTATCTTTTTGAATCGCATTACTATTATTTTTACGAATTTCTGAAACCTTCTTACTTGCCTTTGCTTCATGCATTATTTTTGACCGAATTGTTTTGTTCTTTTTTTTTTTTTGACTCAACTTCCCCCATTCTTCTTCGGGCTCTGTCTTAATATTCCCACTTGCTTGAGAATAACTGTGTTCTTTTTCTATTACTTCAACACTTATATCCAGTGTGGAGTATTGTTTTTTTTTCGTTTGGAGTTGAACAAATATAAGAATGCTCTTTAATTATTCTACTATTGTTATGCTTTTCATTTAACTCATTTTTGCTTAAAATAATTGTATTCTCTATTTCCTTATGAACTGATCCAAACATTTTATAATTATATCGTAACTCTTTTAAGGAACTTAGATAATCAATTTTCAATCGGGCCATTACTTATATGCTCCCCAGATGCATCAACATGAATGCCCATAACGTTTGTCCAAAGTACAATAAAAGGGCAATATTTATTTAACAAAAACGTACACATATCATCGTTGCGGAATTGATTTACGCAACGACCTGTTGTAACATTTTTCAATGCAGTTTTAATGTCCTCGTATATCGAAAGAAAAGGACTATTAAATGCAACTGATTCCAAAAAGTCGATTTTTTCATAATCGTAAATCGTATATTCCCTGCTTAAGTTTTCATCAATAATTTCTATTATGCTTTGTTGTAATATTTCGAAACTTTGTTCAAATAAAGAAGTTTTAAACGGCGGCAATAAAACAGAAAAAATATGTTTAAACCAACATTCACACTCTTCTATACTGCTTAAACTAAATGGCGCTACTAAAGCATTCTTAAGCAAGGGTCTTAAAATATAGTTTTTACCTAATTTTAAATTTAAATCTTTGCAAATTATATTTATATAGTGACATTTACACCACTGCAAGATAACAAAATCAGGTTTGAGCTTTGAATTTAATTTAACATTATTTAGATACTTAGCACACGCTATAAGGTATTCCAATAATGTTTGATTATTAAAAATTTTCAACACTGCGCCATATAATACGGGACTTACATCAGAACAAACCCGTCTGCAATAAGGCCATTTGAACTGATATTTAATATTGCTCTCTTTCATGAACAATTTGAACAAATTTGTTCAGAAAAGCACAAATTTCACTGAGTTTGTGGCGAGAAAGAATTGCTTCCGCAATTGGTAGAATTTTTTAATTTCCGAAATTCGTAAAACAATTTTATATGTCAAAATTCTTTTTTCAGCACATTTTACGTGTTTCACGCTTTCGCCAGATGCATCAATATGTAATGTATATTTTGAATCTTCAAGAATTTTTCATTACTGGAAAAAGTTTCATACGCTTCCCATGTATAAACTTTTAATGGAGAAGCAACTAGTTATATATAATTTTTATACGGACCATCTTTCATCAAAATAAGAGCATAAACTTGATCTGAATGATAATATTTATCATAATTACCTTTAGATTTACATTTTCTTAATGTTTCCAGCTTATGTATATTTTTAAAATTGCCTTTTTCGGCAATATTAACTGCAGCATTTAAAATTTGCTGTTTTCTATACAAATATGCCTTATTGTTCTTAAGGTCGTTTTTTATAATATATCTTTTTAATCCTCTGATTTGCCCAACATGAGATTCATTTTCAGCATGTTGTATTTCTTTGGTTCTATAAACGGAAACGTTTCCCTTAGGATTAATTTCAAATCGGAAAGTTGTGCAATCATTAAATTTACAATAAGCGTACATAAATGTACTGTCTTTCCCATATAGAACATTATAAAAACATAAAATACAAACATTGTTATCTTCTAAGATTTTCTTTTTAGTAATTTTTGTGTTGTTTGTATTTTGTACAACATCTAAGTTAACAATAAATGTACAATCAAGAATATTCTTTTGAAATGTTCTTTTAGGTTTTGCACACTTTGATTCCCCTTGAAGCACAGTTCTATTGCACTTTTCATTGGTATTTAGAATCTTTCTATAAGTTATAAAGCTTGACATATTCAATGAATCATCGCTGATTGCGAAGGGACCAAGAACATGATCGCGTTCATTGTTTTGAACATTTAATTGTTATTCTTGACAACTTTCTACTTTATTAGATTTAATAATTTGATGACCGTTCATATTCTTTAATTCGTCAACAATTTTAGTTAAATCATTCTTAATAGTTTTAAAATTTGATTTAAATTCTTCAACAAATTTATAATGTTGGAAAATATCTTTAAGAATTTTCGCAAAAGAATCATTAGAAATTGTTTGTTCTTCTGATGAATTTAATATCTTTAAAATTTTTGTAGAACCACAATTTAACTTTTCTGGTGTATTTTTAAACTTGCTATTATCATCCTTCAATGGTAAATTTTCAAATATTAAGTTTGCTTCGCTAGTCAATGGGTAAGATTTCTGTGAATCTTTCACAATAAAATCATTCGAGTTAATTAAAATTTCGTTATCAATGTCCGAAATATTATCTGGACTATTTAATAACTCCGATATATATTCTTGTTTCATTGGAAAAGAATTAACTTTCATTCCATTAGTATTTGGATTTGAAATTTTATTACATTCTAATAAAGTATTATTTTCTGATACGTCAGATTTTAAATTCGTAGCACTATTAAATGTGTCTACTTTTATTACCTTGCGTGTTTTCAGCAAGGTTTTTGCCATACTACAGATCCTTCTTCTATTTTTTAAATTATTTTGAAGCTTATTATATTTAGATTTTTTGCAAATAGCATTTAACGATTCAATAATAATTTCAAATAATTTAACATTTTTCGAAGAAATGATCTGCAAATCCTCTAACAGTATGGTCTTTAAATCATTTGAACTATAACTAAACTTACGTCTTACTCTCATGATGAAATTTCGCCTATAGATGTAACAAAAAAAAAAAAGTTTAAAAATTATATATTGTTAAAAATTTTTTATTTGTAAAATTTTTTGAAATCAATATTTTATTAAACTAATTTATCTAATTATAAATTATTCTTAATATATTCTTATATTATATATTAATTTACAAAATACATTAAAATTATTATTAAATATTTCTATATTTAGTATTAAAATAATTCTATTATTAAAGTTAATAAAAGGTATTAGTGAAAATGTACATTTATAACCCTCTTTTCAAGTGTGTAAGTTTTTTGTCTTCCTTCTAATGGCCTTCCTTTGCTTAAGCTTAGTCTTCCTTCTATTGAGCCTTCCTTCTATTGATAGTGGTCTTCCTTCGCTTGAGCTTTCTGCGCGTATTAAAAAAAATATATAATAAAAAAATAAAAATCCATTTTAAATTTCATGTTTTTTCATATTTTACCGATAAAACGATAGTTTTTCTTAATATTTTTTCAATATGGCGATACTTTTTTGATATATCGATAATTTTTTTTTTTATTTTTTTGATATGTCGATATTTTTCTTTTTTGTACCGAGTTCCTTTTCGCGATCGTTTTATTTTGTTTTTGTGCGATAATTTTTCGATATGGCGATAAAAAAAATAAAAAAATACTTATTTCTGCAAAATTACAAATAATTTTTTTTATTTGGGAATTTAAAAAAACCCCTTTTTAAATTTATTTCTTATTACGCGGCAGCTCTATCACCATACACAAAATTTAAAAAAACTCACTATTTTTTTAAATCACTTACTTTAAACTCACACATACTAACTTTATAAAAATAATGTTATATTATTATTATTATTATTATTATCACTTAAAAATCATATTTTTAATTAATTAAAAAAACACTTATCTGCTGTTTCTTTGATGGCAAATAAAATTTAACGGTTACCAAGCCAGATTTAACAAGGTTCGTTCCAAAAATTGTTTATATGTGCAGTTTGACACTTCAGAAAACTGAAGGCTACATGTCTAATCGAAACCACCTTGTAAAAATTCGTCTTGGTGGCCATGTTAGTATAAAAGGTGTGCCAAGTTTTTAAACTGTTAATATATTTATTTCTGGGCTGCCAGATTATTTACATTTATTTCAGAGGCTGGTACGTTGCAGACCGGGCACCACCATCACCGCTTTTTTCAATACTTTGTTCTACCAAAAACTATAGCGGTAAATGAAATATGAAAAAATCTTTTTTTGAAAACTTTGTTCTACCAAAAACTATAGCGGTAAATAAAATGTATATCAAAATGAAGCTGAGACCTTCCACTATCACTTCCAAGTAGTCCGGTCCAGGAACAAATCACTCAGTTCGTCCTAGGGTCCAAAATGTCCTCTAGAGTGAAATATGAAAAATCTTTTTTTGAAAACTTTGTTCTACCAAAAACTATAGCGGTGAATAAAATATATATCAAAATGAAGCTGAGACCCTCCACTATCACGTCCAAGTGGTCCGGTCCAGGAACAAATCACTCAGTTCGACCTAGGGTCCAAAATTTCCTCTAGAGTGATATATGAAAAAATATTTTTTTGAAAACTTTGTTCTACCAAAAACTATAGCGGTGAATAAAATATATATCAAAATGAAGCTGAGACCTTCCACTATCACTTCCAAGTAGTCCGGTCCAGGAACAAATCACTCAGTTCGACCTAGGGTCCAAAATGTCCTCTAGAGTGAAATATGAAAAATCTTTTTTTGAAAACTTTGTTATACAAAAAACTATAGCGGTAAATAAAATGTATATGAGAATGAAGCTGAGACCCTCCACTATCACCTCCAAGTAGTCCGGTCCAGCAACAAATCACTCAGTTCGACCTAGGGTCCAAAATGTCCCTTAGAGTGAAATATGAAAAATCTTTTTTTGAAATTTTTGTTCTACCAAAAACTATAGCGGTGAATAAAATATATATCCAAATGAAGCTGAGACCCTCTGCTATCACTTCCAAGTGGTCCGGTCCAGGAACAAATCACTCAGTTCGACCTAGGGTCCAAAATGTCCTCTAGAGTGAAATATGAAAAATCTTTTTTTGAAAACTTTGTTCTACCAAAAACTATAGCGGTGAATAAAATATATATCAAAATGAAGCTGAGACCCTCCACTATCACGTCCAAGTGGTCCGGTCCAGGAACAAATCACTCAGTTCGACCTAGGGTCCAAAATTTCCTCTAGAGTGATATATGAAAAAATATTTTTTTGAAAACTTTGTTCTACCAAAAACTATAGCGGTGAATAAAATATATATCCAAATGAAGCTGAGACCCTCTGCTATCACCTGCAAGTGGTCCGGTCCAGGAACAAATCACTCAGTTCGACCTAGGTTCCAAAATGTCCTCTAGAGTGAAATATGAAAAATCTTTTTTTGAAAACTTTGTTCTACAAAAAACTATAGCGGTAAATAAAATGTACATCAGAATGAAGCTGAGACCCTCCACTATCACCTCCAAGTGGTCCGGTCCAGCAACAAATCACTCAGTTCGACCTAGTGTCCAAAATGTCCTCTAGAGTGAAATATGAAAAATCTTTTTTGAAATCTTTGTTCTACCAAAAACTATAGCGGTGAATAAAATGTATATCCAAATGAAGCTGAGACCCTCTGCTATCACCTGCAAGTGGTCCGGTCCAGGAACAAATCACTCAGTTCGACCTAGGGTCCAAAATGTCCCTTAGAGTGAAATATGAAAAAATATTTTTTTGAAAACTTTGTTCTACCAAAAACTATAGCGGTGAATAAAATATATATTAAAATGAAGCTGAGACCCTCCACTATCACCTCCAAGTGGTCCGGTCCAGGAACAAATCACTCAGTTCGACCTAGGGTCCAAAATGTCCTCTAGAGTGATATATGAAAAAATCTTTTTTTGAAAACTTTGTTCTACCAAAAACTATAGCGGTAAATAAAATGTATATCAAAATGAAGCTGGGACCCTCCGCTATCACCTCCAAGTGGTCCGGTCCAGGAACAAATCACTCAGTTCGACCTAATATGAAAAATCTTTTTTTGAAATTTTTGTTCTACCAAGAACTATAGCGGTGAATAAAATATATATCAAAATGAAGCTGAGACCCTCCTCTATCACCTCCAAGTGGTCCGGTCCAGAACAAATCTCAAAATTCGACCTAGGGTCCATTAGTTTTTTATCTTACAGGACTAGTTTGTTAACAAAGTTGCGACTTTTAACTTGGCAGCACTTTTACTTTGTTTTCTTACTTCGTTAAGTTCACGCCGACAAATGTTGATAGTGTAATGCGTTGACTGCGTGAGCTATATGATCGTTTAAAGAAAATAAAAACAAAATGGTATTTTGGTTTGATGACAAATTGTATAGTCCACATAGTATAGTCCACATATATAGTCTTTTTCTGGAACAAATTCAAAAATGATAGCCCTTTTGGAATCGTATTGAATCCATTTTATCTAAAATGAGCAATAATATTTACTGAAACTCATTTTAATTATTTTTGCTTAAAGGTCACTAAATATCATGTACTCAACATGAGAGACCTGCGCCGAGGAATTTTATCGGCGGCTTATGTTAAAAAACTGCGGTGGCGGCTGTCAACTGGCTGATATTACACACACATTTTCTAATTAAAAAATTTTTTATTTTCATGCCCCATTGATTAACATTGTTCATAAAAATAGAACGAGATTTTTTCCAGCGAAAGTGTATACAGAATTATTAATTTATTGAAAAAACACAAAAAAATATGCAAGTGATCTAAGGATACTTTTGGAATTTTACTTAAAATTTTAAAATAATAATAGTATGAGAAATGGTCTGCTCCGATATGAAAAAATATCAATTCTTAAGAAATGCTAAAGAAATAAAAAAGTACAATAAATAATGGAATTTATATCAATTATTTTGATAATTCCCAATCACATATCGTTAATGAATAGAAGTGATTTATTAGCTGACAACATCTTGTGTACGAGTTATTTTAGATATCTCGCAGGATGTCGATTAAGGCTCATTAAAATTTATTAGCAACTGGTTAATATTACTTTTTTACAGCACTAGCATAAAAAATAATCAATTATGTCATCAAAAATACTTGGTTGATTTATAATTATTTGAAGTTCAAAATGATGCAAATATTTTTCTTTCACATTTAAATACAACATAAATCGCAATTACTGCATTAAAATAATAAAAAAGTTTCGTTTCAAAAAAATAAAAAAATAAAAATGGCGGCTGCTTTTAAGCCGAGTTAAGCCGAAAATTTTACGGTGGCAGCGGCTTCCAAATTTTTCTCGGTGGCTCGGCTTAGCCGAATTTCAGTCGTTTGGCACAGATCTCTGCTCAAATTATGTTAACAGTCTACACCAAAGCGAATTCAAAAAGATAATCTCACTTAATCAGCTGATTATTTTTCTTAGTACTTCGAACTGTCAAACTCCATATAAGCACAATTTTTGCTTACCCGCTGAAGTGTCAAACTCTAGGTATAAAAAAGATTAATGAATTCGCCGTATTGTCATTTTTGTATAACTGCTGCTAGCTGTTTCATTTCGCCATGGTACAACAGTTTATCAAGGTATATGCATAACATAGTGTCAACATTAGAGATTTTTTTATCATGAGGTGGCAACAGTTGCAAAAAACAACAATATGGCGTATTCATAATTGGTTTTTATTTATGCAGTTTGACAACTGTAACAACCAAAATAATAATCAGCTGTTTAACTAAGGTTACTTTGTATATATTCGCATTGAATTTGACTTTTGTTTTAATAAAAATTTGCCTAATGTAGACACTAAGTATGGGCAATAATTACAACAATACAATAATAGCAGCCATTTTTTTCGTCTTAAATAGGACAGAAACGTCTTTATCATAAATACAAATTTCACCACCTAAAATATTTACTTTTGTTTGTAAACAAACCAATACATGAGATTATAATCCCAAGTTACAGTAGAATCTATATTTTGTATTGCAAAAGGTGTTTTCAAAATTGTTTCTAACTTTCGTTATTATCTTAGCACATGTTTTGCACGGTTGACTTTTTATAGTCCCTAGGTGGTAATTTCCATTTCCTATATGTCCGATCTCTTGGCACTGACTGTGTTCCAAGTTACAATAGAATCTATATTTTGCATAGGGCAAAATAGAGGAGCTTGGATTTCTCGGAAATGGATCGAAAAATTTTTTTTACGGTTGACTTTTTATAGTCTCTAGGTCATCTGGCATCTCTGCCTCAAGATAAAAAATCGTGTTAATTTTTGCTTGAAAAATCACCTACTCTTTATTCAGTATATATTTCCGATTTTACTATTCGCAAGAATAAAGAAGTAGCTTTTTGCGCTGACGACAGTGCTTTTATTTGCTGCGGTAAGGTGTCAAACGCAATAATCAAAAAAATGGAAGATAGTTTAAAATCTACCAATAAATACTTTGATAAATGGAAGATAAAAGTTAATGTTAGTAAAACACAAGCTATTATATTTCCATATAATAGATCACAGAAACGTATTCCTACAAAACATTTATATTCTAGGGGAGTTTTTATTCCTCTGCAGGATAGTATCAAATATCTAGGTATTATCTTAGATAAAAAAACTATCATTTAAACAACACATACAGTATATTTGTGATAAAGCAATCAAATGTGGCCGTCCACTTTACCCCTTACTTAACAGAAGATCTAAACTTAATTTAAAAAACAAGATCCTTATTTACAAAATGTGTATTCGACCTATTATGACCTACGGATGCCAAGTCTGGTTTAATAAAGCTGCTAAAACTTACACAACAAGATTACAGATACAAAATAAAACTGAAAATAATTCATAACCTATGATCTACTGCATAGAAATTTTAAGCATAAAATGTTTAATTCATTTGCAAGGGAACTGACTCTGTCATTTAATGAAAAATGCAGAACGTCTACATATGAAATAATAAGAAATTTGCTAAACAATCACTAAGACTCTTTTTTACTTAAAGAGTTATAATTGATGGTTGTTTTTAAAATTTCTTATAACGTTTAAGTATGTACAAGGTTTTTTTTGACAACTTTTCCTTAACACTGTGATATTAGTAGTTTCCTTATTTAATTATTTAGATTTTAATTGTTGTAATACTTTTAAGTAAATTCTCATAACAATGTAATTATTTTATAAAGGTTTCAATAAAAAAATGTTTCGAAGTTATCGAATAAAATTTTGGAATAAAAAAAAAGTCTCTAGGTGGTATACTTGCATTTCCTATATGCCTGATCGCTTGGCACTGGCTGCGTCCCAAGATATGATAGATTCTATGACCAAGGTGGATGAAGTAAGATTTCTTAAAAACCAATTGAAAATTTTTTTTGCTCGGAAACGTTTTTAGAATCCCTATAGAGTATTCTTCCTTTCCGCTAACTATAGTATGGTGGAACTGACCAGATAGCGAGATATAATGGAATGAAAATTTGTCAAAAAATATGATAAAAGGTGTTGCCGTTGTGTAATTTTTAAAATCGTTTCTAACTTTCGTTGCTATCTTGGTGCATGTAGTTTCAAATACTAAAAAAATAATCAGATAATTAAGAGAGGTTATCTGTTTGAATTCGCCTTGACCTATTCGTTCAGTTTTATGACTTGCCGTAAGTGGAGGTTTTCGCTGCATTTCTTTACGTTTTAATTTTTTTAAAATCTTTTGCACATTTTACGCATTTAATACCAGTTTTTTCTGCAATTTTCTTTGCGCTAAGGCGTAGTCAGCACAGACAACTTGATAAATTTATTTATTTCTTTATTATTGCATAGAAATTAAAATGGCTTGATTGACCCGTTTGCAAGGCATCACAGTTAAGAATATTTTGTTATATTCAGGGCTGTTAGATGTGGCGATTTTTCGCCAAACGTGTCGATTTTTAATTGCTTTTGGCGACTGAATTCTTCGTTTGGCGACATGGCGAATTTTTTGGCGATTTATAAATAAGATGGCGATTTGAGAAAATCTATTAAATTTTCTTACTAGAAATTGACTATTTATTATTTGTATTTGCCTATCTAGCAAAATGAAGAGCATACATTTTTAAATAGCTTCAACTTAGTTTACGAAATTTTATCCCCAAAAAATATATATACTTATGTAGTAAATGCTTGATAATTTGTTTTTCATCATTTTTCAAATACATTAAGGAAATTAATGATTTCGGTCACAATGAAATGAAAACATTCATGAATAAATTAATTCTTTGAAACAATTTATAAGTTTAATAGGACCAATGTTGTTATATAATGTTCGAATTAATCTTTTAAAAAATATAATAAAGTTCAATAAATGTTTTAAATTTTACAATTTAATAATATCTATGAACCAAATTTTATTTTTTATGGAAAATGTTGGGGAAAAAAAGGCATGTTCGATTCATCATATTATGAAAAAAATTTTTAAATATATATATGATTTTTTACTCTGTGCAAGATTCCATTGAAGAATAATGAATTGTTATTATCAAATATATTTTAAACGTTAATAAACAGACCTTTAAATAGCAAAAAACATTAATATAATTCTGTAAGCAAGTTACTTACTTAGTGCTACCAATGAGCAAATTTTCAAACAAAAATATAAAAACATTTAAAATTGGGCTAAAACTGATACAATTTATGATTGGAGTATATATTAAATCGATTGATTGCTTAATATACATAAATAATGTCCCTTTTATTTCTGATTTTCAATTAATTCGCTACTTCCATAATTAAGTTTAAAACCAAAATCGCCAATACGAACTATAAATGTCACCATTGAATTCAGCATATTCGAATTAGTTTTACCAGTAGGGTGTCCAGTTTGTTAAAATTTGCGACTAAGTGTTATTATTAGCTATTGCAATTATCGTTGCCTTTGTTAAATCTGAATTTACATTTATTAATTATACGAAATGTTAAGTAATACAAATTATACGACACTTAAAATTTTAGTTAATTTTTTAATATTTCTTGAAAAAAACAAACAAAATTAAAATTTTTCGATTTCTTATTAACAATTTGGCGACAGAGGCTCCAAAAAATCTGACAACCCTAGTTATATTTTGTTTGCATTTTTTATAATTTAACATCATTATTTTTAAAGTTAAAAAAATATTATTCTATGAAAGTTACGGCTGTTTTAAATGCAATAGCATTATTTTAAGTCTCGATTACTTATAAAGTTTTAATAATTATCGTAATGTTTTATAATAAATTTCAAATAAATTACTCGAAAGAGAAAAAGTATATTTTGGTCTCTGTTGGCCTGTTTTGTTGATACTCTAACATTTTCTGAGTCTAAGCGCATTTAAATGTTTTGCCTCTTTTTGCCCCACGGAAGGAAACACTTGTTTTTCAAATACTCTACTTAATAATATTGTTACGAAATTGTACTTGGATTCAACGGGTTTAACGGCTGGTTTAAAATTAAATAATGCTTCTCAACCTTTCTGTTTCTTATCAATGCTTCTCGACCTTTCTGTTTATATTAACAGCAGTTAACATATCTGTAGAAATTATTAATGTAGTTGTAAACATACAACATTGAATAAAAAGCTTTCATCATTGTTTGTAAGTATGGCAACACTAAATGTTGAAACTGCTAACATTAACATCGAAAGCTCTAAAAAAAGATAGAGCTTTAGAGAAGCATCTAGATGGCAGTGCAGAGTATATAAATTGGCCGTGAGAACACCACTGAGTCAGTCTAATTGGAAGCGATGTTAAGTAAAGAAAAATTAACTGCCTTGGCTGTATATTCTTGTACATTATTAAAGTGTGCTGTATAGTGTGTAATTTAAGTATGTGTGTATTAAAACACAAAGTGACTATTTAAACTGTTATTGTTGTACATTCTTAAATAAAATAAAGAGTCGTTACAACTTTTAAACTACTAAACTGCTTTTATTTGCAATCAAAGTATATGGGTTATTTAAATGAAATCAACCACCGTTTTTAAAAGGTAAAAACGTAACAATTGTTGTCAGAAGTGGGATTGCAAAATAATAAGCAGTCATGAAGTTTGAAGAGCAAAAAGAGAGAATTGAATAAGTTGGAGTTACCTACAGCTGGTAATAAAGCAGAATTACAAAAGAATCTGATAGATGAATTCAAGCAGCGTAATATTGAACTTACGAATTCGAGTATAAAGAAGAAAAAGAAGTTTCTACCCGTGCAACAACAAGCAATATGGATTTATCCACAATGTTTGCTGCTATGATGGAGCAATTTAAGGAAGCCAACGAGAAACTTCTTGCTGAAGTTAAAGAAACTTCTAAAGCAAAAAACGATGAACTTCTTGCTGAAGTTAAAGAAGAAAATAAAATAATGTAAATGAAATTTAAAGAAACTTCTAGAGCGACAGACGAGAAACTTCAGCAAATTTCGGAAGTTATAAACAGCAGAGTGGATGGCATTAAGACAAAGGTGTCCGATTTAGAGAGATGTCTATATATATAAGCCAAAACCGTTGATAAAATGGTGTCCGATTTAGAGAGATGTCTGGATATACAAGCCAAAGTCGTTGATAAAGTTAATAAAAAGCTGTCCGATTTAGAGAATGAAATAGCCAAAGGTGTTGATAAAAACTACATGACCTAGAAATAAAGATGAATAATCTTCAATGCCAAGATAGACAGGTGCGAATTATTCCAGAATCCTCTAGTAGAATAAAGGCCCCTAGTTTTGATGGCACCACACCATTTAATGTGAAACGAAGAAAAAGCTATAGAGTTGATATTGGCGTTAAAAGGAAATGCAGCAGTAGTTCTTGATAGGGTGCCAGCGTGTAGTAGAAATAGTTATGATGACATAATGGAGGCGCTACAACGTAAGTATGTTGGTGAACATAAAAAAGAATTATACGGAATGGAATTGCGTGGTAGAATACAGAAGCCCAATGAGGCACTACAAGATTTTGCGTTGGAAATCGAGCGTTTGCTGCAGCTTACTTATCCAAGGGAAAACAATCCGTTTTTGGACCAAATCAAGATAGAGGCATTTGTTAATTGCATTCGCGATCCTGAAATAAAACACGCGGTTTGTGCCACACCTAAACCGTCATTTGCTGAAAACGTCTCGTTCGCACTGGTATAAGAAATGGCGAAAATAATTTCAAAGCCGCAAATATGTAAGGTGCGAAATGTCGAAGTTGTTGCTGATAATGAAAGAAATATAGTCGACGAATTAAAAAAGGTTTTGGAGGCGTTTAATGAGAAGCAAAATAAACTGCAAAGCACCAAGAAAACGAACCAGATCTGCAAAGCACCAAGAAAACGATATTATAACTGCAAAGCACCAAGAAAACGAACCAGATCTGCCTCGCCTCAAAGAAACAACCTGCGGTCAAATCATGAAAACGTGCTGGCACTATGGGGTAAGAGCTAGCTCCCAAAGCAGAGGGCCCCACAATCCCCATATCCGTAATGCAGCAGAAAAATAGCAATCATCAATCATGGTAGAACGGCAATTGCAAAGCATCAAATAAATGCTGGCGAGGCCAACAAAGCAGGCGCCCAGAAGTGTTCCTCTAGCAAAACGAAGTGAAGTGAAGGAGTTGGTCAATGAAATGGAGATGAACGGTATAATCGAACCGTCTTCAAATCCTTGGATCTCGCCTGTTGTTTTAGTTAAGAAGAAAGACGGCAGCACTAGATTTTTCGTAGATTACAGAAAACTGAATGATGTCACTAAGAAAGACAGCTACCCGCTACCAAGAATTGACGACACCCTGGATACACTTGCTGGAACACAATGGTTCTCTACATTGGACTTGCAAAGTGGTTACTGGCAGGTAGAGATTTCAGACAAGAAAAAACCGCCTTTAGCACGAGTGATGGGTTATGGCAGTTTAATGTGATGCTATTTGGACTCTGCAATGCTCCAGCCATATTCGAGCGTTTAATGGAACAAGTATTGAAAGGACTTCACGAGAAGACTTTTGATAAACATCTGAGAAACCTTAAAGAAATCCTTAAACGAATATCATCGGCTGGACTCAAACTCAGTGTAAAGAAGTGTGCATTGTTCCAGAAAGAAGTCAAATATTTGGGACATCGGGAAACAGCAGAAGGAATATCAACAGATAAAGATAAGATAATTGCTGTAAAGAACTGGCCATGTCCGAGAAATCTCCACGAACTGTGAAGTTTTCTTGCCCTTTGTACATCTACAGACGATTTATTTTGAGTTTCGCCAATGTAGCCGCAAGCTTACATGAGCTGACCAAGAAGGCACAATCATTCCAATGGAGTGAAGCACAAGAACTAGCATTTCAGAAGCTCAAGGATCTATTATGTACGGCACTAATTTTGTCATTTCCTATACATGAAGAAAGATTTGTGGTAGTTAGTGATGCGAGCGGATACGGAATAGGCGGTGTATTTTCACAAGTGGTCGATGGCACAGAAAAAGTCATTGGATACTTCAGCCAAACGCTTTCGAAGCCTGAAAGAAACTACTGCGTAACGCGACGAGAACTTTTGGCAGCACTACATTGTGTGAAGCATTACCACAAATATCTGTATGGTCAACAGTTCCGACTGAGAACTGATCATTCTGCCCTCAGGTGGTTGCTGCAATTTAAACAACCTGAAGGACAACGGGCTCGTTGGATAGAGCAGCTTCAGAGCAATGATTTTAGCATCGAGCACCGGAAGGGTTTGAAACACGGCAATGCTGACGCGCTGTCAAGACGGCCCTGCAACGCGGAATGTAAGCATTGTACAAAAGCCGAGGAAAAGGAATGTGTCATCGATGTTCGACTAATGCATATAGTGTCCAGTAAAGATTGGTCTGTAGCGCAAAGAAATGACCCCATACTGGCAAAAATACTATCGTCAAAAGAAGAAGGGTGGATTGTCAGCAAGCAGTAGCCGATTGGGTAGCCAATTGTCCACAATGCATAGCACCGAAGGGCCAAGTAAGAAGAAGTCGTGAACAACTTCAGCAGCAGTATAACTCAGGTGCGTCATTCGAGCGAATTGCAATGAATGTAGCAGGCCCTTTCCCTATCAGTGATGCCGGAAACCGTTACGTTTTAGTGGTTATGGATTATTTCAGCAAATGGCCAGAGGTATATGCCATACCCGATCAGGAAGCTAAAACGGTTATAAGTGTATTTGTAAACCACTGCGTGTGCTGCTATTGTTCCACAGGAGTTGCATTCTGATCAGGGGAGAAATTTTGAATCTGCCGTATTCAAGGAAATGTGCGATTTATATGGAATAAGAAAAACCAGAACAACGATGGCATGGCGTGGTTGAAAGATTCAATCGCACTCTGTAGGAATATTTAAGAAAAGTGGTCAGTGCACATCAAAAGGACTGGGATGAACACATACCGAAATTTCTATTGGCATACAGATCAGCTATTCATGACTCAACCTCCTGAACACCTGCAAACATTATCTTAGGGACAGTACTCAAGTTGTCTGGTGATTTAGAATTCGGTATTAAGCCTCATCAACAAATAAGGAAAACACTTCCCGAGAGCAAGATGACCTGAACGAACTTCATGAATTCGTACGCAGACGAATAAAAATGACCAGCGATAAAATGAAAGCCAGATACGATCGAGCAGCGAATTCTGAAGCATTTAACGAAGGCCAGCTTATACTGTTGTATAACCCATAACGTAAGAAAGGACTGTCTCAGAAACTACAAACCCATTGGGATTAACCATACAAGGTGATTAAGGAATTAAACGACGTGGTGTACTGAATACAGAAAGAAAAGAGCCCGAGATCTAAAATGAAGGTCGTACATCTAGAACGACTAGCTGCTTATGGGAGAAGTGAATCTGTGCCTATTCGGGACGAACAGGCTTAAGCGGGGGACAGTGATATGAAATTGTACTTGAATTCAAATATAACGGTTTTAACGGCTGGTTTAAAATTAAATAATGTTTCGTAACCTTTCTGTTTCTTTCTCAGTGCTTTTCGACCTTTCTGTCTGACAGGTCTGGTAACCTTGTAAAGTTTCGGCTGTGAAAATTTTTGTGTTGCGATTTTATAAACTTTTTCAATTAAAAACACCATCTATAATTGTCTTTTCTGGTTATTTTATTTAAGATAAGTGTTTCACATATAAATCTTAATTAGTGAATATTGAAGTTCATTGAATTGGATTCGCAATTAAGTCTTAATTAAATTTGTTTTATTTATTGTTTTGAACAACAACAACAGTGGATATATACCTTAAGACTTATTTTTGCATGAATTTGTTTTTGTATTGTTCATTGACATACATTTGGTATAGTTCTATTTGTCAAATAAAACAACTGTCAGATAGAACATCTCCGTTTTATATTTTCCTTAATATTACCACTCCGTTTTCTATTACTAAGATCAATATTATAATTGGTGTCCTTGCTAATTAACTGCTGTGTTGCCATTTAATTACATATTACTGGTTTTAATCCTAGATAATATTTGTATTGGTGTGTGTCCTTAATAAAGTTTTGAGATGGACTGTATGAATAAAAACTGCAGTATTTCCGGAGAAGAACGTATGGTTTCCTGTTGGTTGTGTTTGGGAAATTACCACTTAAAATGTAGTGGCCTCAAAGCTCGTGATGCTGATGCATTATCTGACAATGCCAAAAACTTACAGTGGACTTGTCCAAATTGCAGAGTAATTGGCATTGAATTTTACAATTTTTTCAAAAGCTATAAAGCAGAGTTCGATGGAATTAAAAAAGACTTTTCATCTCTACAAGGAAAACTAACTAAATATGGTGAACTTTTTTCTAAATTTACAAATTTAGATAGTTTTGCTGCTTCCCCGAGACCTAAACGTAAAAGAACTGCTAAGTCATCATCAACACCTCCTTGTATTCCTAAAAATACAGGGGTTATTACTACTAATAATGATTCTATTCCTTTACCAACCGTAAATACAAGTAGTTATCCTGCTGCTGTTGTAACTCCTAATACAAATAATTTTATTCCGCCTCATCATACTTCAAATGCTTCCAATTATAATATAATTCCATCAGAGTCGACTTCAGTTACTCCTACGGTATCTAATTCGTCGATCTTGCCCATGATTCCAAATCTTGCTACCAGTAAGCCTCCAGAGCTTATTTTATTAACTCCCTCATCGTCAAACATCCCAACTAATTTAAATGTGGTCAACAATCCTCTTACAACAGTAACTCCAAAGCCTCTAAAAATTATTGCTCCAAGGAAAACCATATTTGCTAGCCGTTTTTCAGTAGATACAACAATAAATGATGTTGAATTCTATATTAAAACGAACCTTGGCATTGAAGATTATAATAATGTCCAAATTTACAAGATAAATGCGCGCAATAGAGCTTCATTTAAAATAATTGTTCCAGAAAGTATTTTTGATCGTCTCGTTAATCCACAATTTTGGCCAAAAAATACAATTGTTCGCCAATTTATTTATCGTGATGATAACAACGTAATTCTTCCCAGGGCTTCTGATCCAAATCCAAAAAACTAATTGAATTAAATAATCCGTTAAATATTAATATTTGTCCAAAAAATGATTACAACTTCTCAGCTATCTCCATCGCATACCAAAATGTTAGAGGTATGAACACAAAGTTAAAATCCCTTTATTTAGAGAGCTTTGATATTGAGCATAATATCATTGTACTCACTGAAACGTGGCTCCGAAATAAATCTGATAAAGAAATTCATAATTCTGAAATAATGTGCAGTAAATTTCAAATCTATAGACGTGATAGAGTGGGCAAAGAAGGTGGGGGAGTTTTGATTTCTGTCTCAACTCTTTTTCCTTCAGAAGAAATATTTTTTAACAATGATCAAAATATTGAATTTATCGCCGTATGTGTTAAAGCTAAATTTAGAACAATTTTTATAAATTGCTCTTATATTCCTCCTGCGTCAAACATTCAAATTTATGAACAACATGCAAACGCGATAAAATTTGTAGCTAATCAATCCAAACCTGGAGACTCCATAATTGTTCTTGGTGACTTTAATATTCCAAATATTAAATGGTGCGAAACTCCTGATTCATGCTTTTTAAGCCCATCAATAGGATCGGAAACATCTACTGAATTACTGGATGCCATTGCTAATTTGGGACTATTCCAAATAAACAACATAGAAAACAAGCTTAGCAAACTACTTGATCTTGTATTTGTTGATCAACCTGAAGAAATTAATATTCTTCGCATTAATCCAATATTAACACCCGAAGATGCGTATCACCCCACTCTTGAAATAAGCGTAAACGTTGAAACAAAAATATCATTACAATCCAATGTAAATAATGAGATGGTTTTTGATTTTAGTAAAGCTGATTATTCCAAATTAAATCACCTACTTTATTCTGAAAACTGGTTTGAATATATTCCTTACAATAAAGTATGCCCTCGTAATATTGACATCATTTTGAATAAATTCTATGATGGCTTATTTAAATGTTTTAAGAAATCAATACCAATAACGAGAAAAAAAAATTGCACATGGACCGCCTTGGACTACAAAGCAGCTCAATGTCTTAAAAAATTTGAAAAACAAACATTATAGAAAATACAAAAAATCCGGTTTACCTATTGATTATATGAGGTACTCCATATCAAGATCAGTTTATAATTCGGAAAATATCAAATGTTACAATAATTATCTTTTTAGGGTGAAAAGAAACTTTAAAAATAATCCAAAATATTTTTACCAGTTCGTAAATTCTAAGCGTCGAGTCTCTGAATATCCGTCCATGATGAAATTTGGAGATAAAGAATCCTCAAACGATGCAGATATTTGCGATATGTTTGCTGCTTTCTTCTCATCCGCCTATTCTGATAAAGATTCACATGAACTTTCCAATTATCCATATCCAATTCCAGCTGCATCCCTTATAAATTGTCCAACATTAGATGAATCGATGGTATTGAGAGCTGTACAGAATCTAAAATATTCTGATAAATGTGGACCTGATGGTGTTCCAAGCTGTGTTCTTATAAAATGTTTACATTCTCTTATATCTCCAATAACATACTTATTCAACATATCAATATATAGTGGTTACTTTCCTGAAGTTTGGAGGAAATCTTATATTATACCTTTGTTTAAATCCGGTAGCAGATCCAACATTTCCAATTATAGAGATATTGCTAAATTAAGTGTTATTCCAAAACTTTTCGAAAAGATAGTTACTGAAGTCCTTTCGCATCAAGTTATATGTTATCTTTCGCCATTTCAGCATGGATTTAAAAAAGGATGTTCCATTACTACTAACCTTTTGGAGTTCACAACCTCAGTTATAACCGCATTTAATTCCGGTTTTTCAGACAGACGTAATATACACAGATTTCAGTAAAGCCTTCGATAAAGTAAATCACTATCTCCTACTGTTCAAATTGGATAAGCTCGGATTTTCTCCTGTTTTCCTTAAATGGATCTCCACATATCTTAAAAATAGATGCCAATGTGTATTATTCAGAGAATGTACATCAAAAACCATTCCTGTTTTATCTGGTGTTCCACAAGGTAGTCATCTCGGCCCCTTACTATTCCTAATATTTATAAATGATCTACCAGCTTGCATTAGGAATTCTAAAATATTAATGTATGCTGATGATGTAAAGCTGTTCCATAGCTTTAACTATTCCTATCAATGTTCCTTACTCCAATCAGATCTTGACAATCTTTATGATTGGTGTATGATGAATCTAATGGATCTGAATTTAAAAAAGTGTAAACACATGATGTTCTATAGAAGAAGTCCAGTACTCTGTAGATACACAATAAATTAATATCAACTTGATCTAGTCGAAGAATTTCTTGATCTGGGTGTGTTGCTTGATTGTAAACTATCCTTTAACTCCCACGTTTCACAAATCGTTAATAAGGCAAAAGGAGTTCTAGGTTTCCTCAAGCGCTGGGGAAGAGAGTTTAATGATCCTTATGTTTCCAAGCAATTATTCATATCTCTTGTAAGACCAATCCTGGAATATTCTTCCGTGGTCTGGGATCCTCAATACGAAGTTCATATAAAGAAAATTGAATCGGTCCAGAAACAATTTCTCTTATTTTGTCTTCGTAATCTTCCCTGGAATCCTAATATTAATTTACCATCATATGAAAGTCGATTACAGCTTATTGATCTCCCTACTCTTGAAAGTAGGAGAAAATATATGAATATTTCATTTGTAATTAATTTAGTAAACGGTTCAATTAATTCTGAGTTCCTGCTTTGTAAGATCGAATTCGAATTCCCAAATCGTCCAACTAGAAATTATACTCCTTTAAAAATAAAATATTTTCGAACCAATCATGCCAACTTTGATCCCATGAGACGTATATGCAATCAATTCAACAGTTTCTATCCATATATTGATTTCTCATTAAATCCAATCCGCATTAAGAGGAATATTTTTAACTTAGTTAAATAATAAGTTTTTGTTATTGAATGATTATGAAAATATTTTATTGTTAATAGCTTTAAGAATAATATATATGCTAGCCTGTAAGAAATTGTAATTTCATTGGCTATTAAATAAATAAATAAAATAAATAGGTAAAAAAAAAAAAAATGTTACTAGCAGTTAACATATCTGTAGAAATTATTAACATGGTTGTAAATATACAACATTTAATAAAAAGCTTTCACCATTGTTTGTTAGTATGGCAACACTAAATGTTGAAACTGCTAACATTAACATCGAAAGCTTTAAAATTCGAATATACTAGTTTGTCCGTTAAGAACATTATAGAAAAAGATAGAGCTTTCGAGAAGCATCTAAAAGGCAGTGCAGTGCATATAAATTGGCAGTGAGAAAACCATTGAGTCAGTCTAATTGGAAGCATCGTTAAGTAAAGACAAATTAACTGCCTTGGCTGTATATTCTTGTACATTAGTAAAGTGTGCTGTATAAAGTGTGTAATTTTAGTGTGTGTGTGTATTAAAACACAAAGTGACTATTTAAACTGTTATTGTTGTACATTTTTAAATAAAATAAAGAGTCAATACAACTTTCAAACTACTAAACTGCTTTTATTTGCAATCAAAGTATGCGGGTTATTTAAAGGAAATAAACCACTGTTTTCAAAATGTAAAAACGTAACAATATGATTTTTTTAATTCTTTTTATGAATTTTTAAAATTTGTATGCATGTACTTGTGACTCTTAGATGGCGCTATTACATGAAGGTAAAGGCGGTGATCAGCTAAAGACCGATCACCATTAAAGTTTGTCAATACAATGGTGATTATTCCTATGAAAGCATTTAAAATTTTTGTTTTTCTTTGAGGTACATTAGTTTCTCTAAACTAAAAACAATGCTGTGTTGTTAAAATAATTCGCAGTATAACGGTATTTTTTTATGTAAGAAATATTTGTTTTTTGCTTTTGTTGTTGTATTCCTATAAACGCATTTTAGAAAAATTTGTCTAAAAAGTTATTTCAAAGAAAAAAAAAAAAAAAGAAAAATAATAAAAAAATTTTAACAGCTTTAATTGTTTGTTTCACTTAAGGTAAGTTTCTAATGACAACATCTCTGTTTTCTGGAAATATTTTTGTTTTAATTGGGAAATTTCATCAGCTTAAAGGATTCCGAAAGGAACTTTTCATATAAACCGGGAAAAAATTCAAATTCAATTTTTTCGTGATCAATGCTATTCTAGCAGAGAAATTGAAAATTGACTGTTCGGAAGGAATTATTCGAGACTTTCTTAAGATAGGGCCGAAATACGGAGTGCGGAAACTAACAAAAGGTAATCAAAACTTAACAAAAATTAATAAAATAAAAGAAGAACAAAGAGTAATAAAGAGTTTTTTAAATCAACGCTCATTTATTGTATCTATAGATGACACATTTAAGAGCTTAAAATCATATTTCGGAAGGACATTTGTATGAAATTTCAGCCCTATTGGTTATTATACCAAAGTATATATACATGCCAAATTTTATTAAGATGTCTTAAAAATTTGGCAGTATATATATGGACTGCCAGCCAGATGGTAGGATGGACATCGTTAACTCGAGTCAGGAAGTGATTTTAAGTTAAAATGTTACACTTTACAATTTATTTATGCGTTATAAACATCACCATAAAAACATATTACCCAAACCTCCTATGGTGTAGTGAGTTTTAAAAATTCCCATTCATACAATATTTTCTTAATTTCTTGCTCGTGCTGTTTTATTTAGTCATGTTTCTAAATTTACTGCCCTGATTTTAGATTGAGAGCGAGTAAAAGAGAGTGAGTAAAGAAATGGGCGACTCAAATACACAAGTAGAAAAAAGCAAGATGATGGTTGTAAGTTGTCGCTACCCACGCTTAAATGTAATTAAGGCAGATTTAACAAATTACTGAGAGAGCGAAATTTTATCATTTTATATGGAGTTTGAGAGTTTAACAAATCAAAACAAATAATCAGCTGTGCTAATGTTGTTACCTTGTTAAATCTGCATTGAATGTAATTATAACGACAGTAACATATTATTCTGACAGAAAGCAGCAGATAATTTTTGCCGATACTGTTGCTGACTACGCGTTAACTCTACGTCTACAAGAAGATATTTTTATTTCTTAACATAAAAATAACGTCTGCAGAATAACGGAAAAATAGTTTTACATCCAACTTTATGTTAAGGGGTGGAGAAAAAGTACATGAGAAATGTATATGTTAAATTGTCTTTGTTTTATCGAAAATTTAAATTTATTTCGCATTTTTGTTCAATATTTGCCTCTTAAAAACTAAGTTATTTTTTTTTGCACTTTTCTTTTTCTTAAAAGGGGCAAAGTTTTAAAAGAGAACAACAAATTTGACAGGCTTTACGTCGGATCTATACAAGACACATTTTTATGAAGATCGTCAAATTTTTACCTGAATTGCAGATATTTTTTTTTGCGTCAACGCAAAGTTGTCTAATCGAACGCTGACAATTTTTTTTAACGCCGCAATAATACTGACAAATTTATCGTAATAAAATTTTGACGTTTGTTTGATAAAAAATTCTTTAGTGTAGACTCGACATACATGAGAAAATGTCATAATAAATCTGTAAAAAGTACCAGCAATAATCAAAATGGCGTCTTTTACAAGGCAACGTCAAGACTAAGGCGAATTCAAACAGGTGACCTCGCTAAATCAGCTGATTATTTTTTTTAGTTCTTAGAACCGTCAAAATCCATATAAGCACAATTTTTGTTTATCCACTGAAGTTACAAACTCTATGCATAAAAAAATTAATGAATTCGGCGTATTGTTGTTTTTGTAGAACTGCTTCCACCTGTTTCATTTCACATGCTTCAGACCAAGGCGAATTAAAAAAGGGGGTCTGCGACAAGATGATTACTCTTCGTGAATGTTACTTGCAAGGAATCCTATGGTCCGTACTGACGGAAACAGCTTGGTGATCCCTAATATTATGACTACACCTAATAATATAATCTATGAAAGCTTCCACTTTTTATTTTAACTTTTACGTTTCCGGTCACACAGACAAAATTAATAATAATTTTTGGAACAAATAAAAATACAGTAAACAATTCCATAGAATTATTACCAAATTTATTGCAACTGCACTTGTTTGTGATGACCACAAACAAGTTCAATAAAATATCTTACTTTGAATTTTCGTTCACAGACGGAATTATTAGTAATTTTGGCCCAAACGAAAAAGCGGTAAACAATTCTTCAGAATTGCTGTTAATCCTTAATCCGAATATCCCTGTTATTCCTTTTCAGGATATAACACATAAGGAAAATTAATTTCCTTTAAATAAATAACACAAGTAAAATTAATTTCTTTTACAACAGTTAACAATACAACGAGAATTAATTTCCTTTACTTAAACAATAATTAAAAGACAGCATAATAAATAACACTAAATAAATAAATAAACAAATAAGACTAATAATAATAAATAAATTAAAAAAAGGACTCCAATAATAAAA
Source organism: Protocalliphora azurea (assembly GCA_932274085.1). Lineage (NCBI taxonomy): Eukaryota > Metazoa > Arthropoda > Insecta > Diptera > Calliphoridae > Protocalliphora > Protocalliphora azurea. The sequence continues at coordinate 52,277,029 of OW026522.1, read as the reverse complement.
AATACCCCTAATTGTGAGGAAACAATTTAATGACTATGATATATTAAAAAAAAAAACACAAAAAATATATATCAGCAGTAAAACATATATATTCTAATGAAAAAAAAAACCAAACCTAAATGATACATAACAATAAAATCAAAAGAAAAAGCATAAAGAACTTTTAATAAAACCAACAACAACAGTTAAGAAAGAAATTATAAAAATATTGGATCTACAACGACATCAAGAAAAAATATATATTATTGGAACCAGCAACCAGCAGTGAATCTTCTGCCAACCACCAAGGACCTATAATTTGGAAGCAAACCGGATGTAAGGAAGCAGCAAGAGTTAACCCGATATAAAGTAAGAAAATTGTATATGTAATTATTTATATCTTATCTTAATATATATATATATATATTTATACCTTATCTTATTTAAGAAATTAAAAAAGGGGAAGGATTCCTTTCAATATATATATATTTATTTTCTCTTCTAATGAGTGACACCGACTCATTATCAGACTATCCGTCAGTTTTAGAATTTGTGGAAGAGCCACTAGACTTCTACACGACTTCTAACAACGGTTATTTGACCGACATAGACGAAAACACGGAAAGCGACAGAAGAGTAACTAGGAATAAACGTTTCTTTGCTAAACTACTAGCATTAAGACGCTTTCGTTAGACATAGGTTTATAACATAATTTTTCTTGCCACCATGGTGAACCACAACCACCTCTATCCATTACTATTAACCCTCTTAAATATCTAGATAGGCTTCCAGAACTTAGTGGAGATTATCGGGACCTCCAAACATTTATCAGCTTAATAGACGGAGTCCATCCTATTCTTAGAGCGTATGACGAACCCTCACAATACCTTTTTTCGGACATAATTAAAAGTAAAAAGTAAAAAGAAGAGCTAGGGAAACTATTGAAATTAACTGCAAAGCCCAATCTTGGACTGACATAAAAACAATCTTATTAAATAATTTTGGTGACAGAAATAGTATAGAAGAATTGTTCGACAAATTAAAAGGAGTGACATTTAGGAATAATTGTATAGAATTCTATAACGACCTTAAGCAACGCCTAAGGAGTTTAAATAATAAAAACCTTATGGTAATAGGGGCTGGCCCAGCGGCCAACGAGTGTGCTAGAAATAACATGAGAACAGCATTAAATGTATTTAAAGAAAAAAAAAATGCCTGAACCAATGAAGACTATATTGATATGCAGGAATCCGGATAGCCTAGAGGAAGCAATGGAAATATTATTCCAGTCCGGATACGCCTACACAAAAAAGACAGACGGACTTTTCGATGCAAAGAGACACGAAAGCAAGAAGCTCTCACAAAATAAAGCAAACATGTCGGCTCATGCACTAAATCAGAATCGTGGAAACCAACAAAATAATCACAACCACCGGAATAATTTTATACCCATGAACGGTAATCATACCACTCAATCAAACAGGAACAACCACAGATCTCTAAATATGCACCACAGTTCCCATCATCGTTAATACTAACAGCCTGTGGAACCTATGGACGTAAACATGGTTCAAACATTTAATCACTATCATCCCCCTACCAAAAATTACCATAATGTTACTAAAGGCCCAAACTGTAACCACAGTATAAAGCAAATTAACGGCGAAAATAGCGCCCTAAATTTTCAACGTCAGGCCTCACAGGGGAGTTACTCCATGTAATAATAAAAGGAAAACTTAAATTTATTGTGGACACAGCAGCCACCCACTCAATAGTTAACCCCGGACTTTGCAATCCAAAATGGAAAACAGAATCTAAAACAATAGAACTTAGGACTTTACAAAACACTGTTACAACGCAAACAATCTACAAGGTACCATTGTTTGAAGAGCTTGGATGTACTAATGATTGGATTCACTTAATCGAATGTAAATTCCAAGAAATATATGACGGAATATTAAGAAATTACGTGCTACAAAGATACAAAGCAATAATATCGTAAAATTCATAACTAATACAGAACATAGACTTGTCCATATTAAAGACTACCACGACGCAAATGGAGAAGTCATACTTGAAGAAGGAATATACGATGCCGAACATTTTAAGGTAGAAGTAACGACAAAGTACCAATGTCCAAAATGCTTGGCCCGTTACTCATGAAAACTATTACACGAAGCATTATATAACGAATTCCCAATGAAACCATGCCCAAACTATCCAATCAGAATGGACCACCTTAATTCCGAAGAAAAAAAAAATTTTGCAAATTAATAAGAAAATACGTAGATCTGTTTCATAATACCAATTCTGAATTATCATTTACTAACGTAATTAAACCTATTTTTACAAAGTTGTATCGTTATCCCTATATCCACAAGCAAGAAGTAAGGAAACAAATCGAAGAAATGCTAAACAATAATGTGATTCGACCTTCTACTTCCCCGTACTCAACACCTATCTGGATCGTACCTAAAAAAGGACGATGCAAGTGGCGAAAAGAAATGGCGCCTAGTTATCGATTATCGTAAATTAAACGATAAAACTATTGATGATAAATATCCTATTCCCAATATGGAAGACATATTAGACAAATTAGGAAGAAGTACTTCACAACCCTTGTCCTCGCTAAGGGCTTCCATCAAGTTAAAATAGATGAAAGAGATGTGCACAAAAGTGCATTTTCTGTTGAAGGAGGTCATTACGAATTCTTAAGAATGCCTTTCGTCTTAAAAACGGCACCAGCCACATTTCAGCATCTAATGAACGTTGTATTAGGTGACTTGTTAGGAAAGATTTGTTTGGTCTACCTAGATGACGTGATAATTTTTTCCACGTCACTTGAAGAACATCTAAATTCTATCAGATTGGTATTAAATCAAATTAAGGAGATCAACTAAATTCTATCGGATTGGTATTAAATCAAATTAAGGAGGACAAATGTGAGTTTCTAAAAGGGAAAAAGAATTTCTCGGGCACAATGTAACCTGCGAAGGGATAAAGCCAAACGACAAAAAAGTGGAGTGCATAGCCAACTATCCCTTACCAAAAACCCCGAAAGAAATCAAGCAATTTCTCGGATTTAGTGGCTACTATCGAAAGTTACGCTATGGTTGCAAAACCTACGACTAAGTATCTTAAAAAAGATGTAAATCTAGACATTAACGACCCCAAATACTTGAAAAGTTTCAATTCATTAAAAACTCACCTCACTAGTAAGCCAATTTTGGTTTATTCAGATTTCAATAAAAAAATTTGTAGTAAATACTGACGCTAGTAATTACGCATTAGGAGCGGTCCTTTCCCAAGATAATCACCCAATCTGATATGCTAGTAGGATTCTTAATGAACATGAAATAAATTATAGCACAATTGAAAAACAACTCCTAGCAGTTATATGGGCAGTGGGGTACTTTCGCCCATATCTATTTGAAAGAAAATTTACTATTCAAACTGATCACTCAAATTAGAAGAATACGACTATGACATAGTCTACAAACGTGGAATAAATAATGCAAATGCCGACGCGTTATCTAATAACCTGCAAATAAATACAATAGAAATTGTTAGCGATATTAGAGAAGTCTCAACACCAATTAATTTTTATAAAAATCAAATCGTCATATCTAAAATTAGTTCTGGATCTACTATAATACGCATTAGGAAATACTAGAAAAGCTTTTCACTTCAAGGAATTAGACCACGCAACATTAGTAACTTTAATTAAAACTCATTTTAATCTAACTCAAGTAAACGCAATCATAATTGAATACTGTTTTTTGGAGACATTCAAAAACACATATAATGAAATTTTCCGAACAATATGATGCAAAACAATACTCGAGCACATAGAAGACGATGCTAAACTAACGGAAATTATTAAAACAGAACATCTCAGTAATAAACACAGGGGAATCCAAGCAGTCTACGAAGAACTTAAACGAAAAATTTATAATCCTAACTTAAGAATAAAAGTAATTAAATTCATAAACAATTGCCTATAAAGTTACCCTATCAAGTTACCGAAACACCAAACAAACTACGTGAAATAGTTCACATCGACGTGTTTTATACTTTGGAAAAGAAACAATTCATGACATTAATCGATAAGTTTCCAAAGTACGCAATGGCTTTTCCGATAAACGCAAGAAATTGCGCCGAATTTAAGAATAAACTGCTACAAGTTATAAGTATGTTCGGGAAAATAGAAAAATCATTGTGGACAACGAATTAGGAACATTTCTGCAAAAATAAAACATTTCTATACATTATACTTCAAATAGCAATCGTACATCTAATGCTGACATAGAGAGATTGCACAATACAATAAATGAACACATAAGACTTTTGAGACATGACAAAAAAAAAAAAAAAAAAAAAAAAAAAAAAAACGGACGAAAAAAATTATTAGAATTATAGGATTTTAAAATAATACTATCCACAGTACTACCGGTATTAAACCTATAGACTTTGTGAATCGTAAGATAAGTGAAGAAAAATATAAAGATATACACGATTTAATGGCAGTAAAAAAAGAAAAATATATATCCAAGTTAAACAAGAACAGGGTAGATGTAGAATTAGAAGAAGGAATCAATTACATTAAGGAAATAAGAGCTGGAAAAAAACATAGAAAATATAGAAAAGTCGACGCTAACAAAATTGATAAAGACCATTTACAGACTAAATGAACTGGACATAAGTACTATAAAACACATATAAAACCCAAAAGAAAGTTCCAGGACGGAGACAATCCTAACAACTAATGAACAGTTTATCGACTCTCTTTCAGATGACGACTTGGATACTTACTTTGACATTCTTCACAGTTATTTTCTCCCAATCAATTGACATACAAGACTTAACTAATAATAACGGATACCTACCAATAAAAATAGAGGATGTGAAAGTCATCGAACATTACAGCAAAATAATTCGTATCGTAAACACGACTTATTATTCAGAAACTTTAAACTTAATATTAAGAAATATACATACTTTAAATACAACAACCACTGAAACACAGGCTTTACTAGATACCACAACCAGAAACTTCATTTTACTAAAGGCCAAGGTAGAAAACCTCATTCCACATTTCAGTCCAAAACGTGGATTAATAAATATACTAGGAAAAGGATTAAAAATTATAGCCGGAGCAATGGACAATGACGATGAGGTTCAAATTAATAAATCACTAAAATCTTTATACAAGAACCAACAGACTCTAACTGAGAGAACGGACAAACTTGCGTATTTTAATAACATAATATTACAAATCATATAAATCAGAAACAAATTTTAATAGAAACCAATCTTAATAATGTTAAAGACTTTCTACAGAACGAAATAGCGACACTAGAAGATTAAGTTGCATTTATGTTACACATATATCAAATAAATAATGATATTTCACTCTTGCGAGACCATATAGACAGTATCGGACAAATAATTTTTTCCAGCAAACTTGGTATTATTCCTTCAGACATACTGACAAAAACCGAACTGGACCTTATCAACGACTTTGACAGCTACACAAATATAAAAGTGGCCGTAGGTGTAGATGATTCCAACATTATGATAATCCTTCTTATACCACAATATTGGAAAGACCTCTTTCAAAAATCATATTCGAACCAATCCCCAATAGTCATAATAACTCTATATACTTAGAAAATAATGAAGTTCTTGTAATGACACTGGCTGGTTCCAAGTCCATATAAAGTTTCTAGCTTGCACCTAGCTAGCTATTGAATCACTTGGGAAAGTGTGGCCTGGTACCCTGTTAGGCGTAGTCCCGGTCAGTGAGATACTTCAGCGACCGAGATCTATTCTATCATCCCCACCGAGCCACATGACCTGGCAGAGATCCTTGCGTATCTTCAAAGTGGAAATCCTAATGTCCAGAAAGATGGTGAAGGTTTTTGCTCCAAAAGGTTAGACGAGGACGGCGATAGTGGTCCTGAACAAGAAGTCCTTGACACCACTGCGTGAGAGAGACGGAAAAGTGTACTAATTATTTGATAGCATAACTTTACGTGTCTACCGCAGTTATGGCAAGGCACACGCGGACACCTCCAGTGTAAAATTGGAAGATCCGTCTATGGAGGTCAATAAAACTGAAGCCGGCGAACCTGCTAGCCCGGACCTCGAAGAAGACGCTCGCTCTACATCTGGTAAGGTGGGCGGATTCCTTGGTCATGTGGGCGAGGTGGTGGATGAAGACGTCCTTCTGGAGTCAGATCCATCTCCAAAGCAGCTTCAGCTGCACTGCTTCTCCGAGTAGCCGAAAGAGGTGAGGAGCTAGTAATGGTCTAGGAACCGTGGATAAATCATGGGAAAATTCTTGAACTATACACCAAAGGCTACAAGCTCATGTATGCACCAAACACAGGTAAAAATAATTGGCTAAAGACCATCTAAATATCTACATTCTTTATTATTACAGTGATGAAGATACAATAGTTGCTGTATGGGAGACCAACCAATCCACCTTTTGGCTCCTATCGTGCTACATGGCGCATGACTATGGCGATAATCCACAACCTGGTCAGAAAGTTGCTGCGGGATGCAGACAGGAAGCACATTCATGTTGTAATTTGTGCATCTCCTCATCTGGGGAAGCTCAGGCACAAATATTAGAGGCGAATGGCTTTTTGATTTTATATTAGATACTAACTTAGCAGTTATAAACAGAGGTTCAGAACCTACTTTCGGTAGTTGCGAATAGAAAAGAAGTTTTGGATATTACGCTTATCAGTTTAAGTCAAGTAAATTCCATTGAAGACTAGAAGGTCTCAAAGAATTGCTCCTTTTCAGATCACCTTTATCTGGAATTCTCTATCAAGGTCGGTAACGACCGAAACAGTATTTTATAAATATAAGAAATTCTAATTGGAATATGCAATACATGTACCTACAGAATCTAATCTCAGACCCACCGATATTGGAGGCCCCTCATAACATCGAAAAGGCTGTGAATACGCTCACTAGTGCACGAAACGATCATGTAGGATCAAGAATCGTAGGTGTAGATTTAGGTGTCACATTTATTGTCTCTTTTAAAATTTTGCCCTTTTTAACAAAAAGAAAAGTGCAAAATAATTAATTTTGTTTTGAAAAGATAAACAAAGAATAAAAATGCGAAATAAATTAATATTTTTGATAAAAAAAGGTAATTTAACATATAAATTTCTCATGTACGTTTTGAAATAAAATTGTTTCTCCTTTATTCTGCCGACGTTACTTCTAATGCTAAGAAATAAAAATATTTTCGTGTAGATGTAGAGTTACATACTTGTAATTCTTTTATTTTTTTTTTTGTCCTCTGCTTCAGCTTAAATGATTTTCGTGGTCGTAAATCTGACGATCTGCATATTTGTAAAAGAGTCTTCATTAAACTCTTCGGATTCCTCAGACTATTCACAGTCACTATTCTCGCCGCAACGCTCATTTTCAATTGATTTAAAATACAATTCAATTGTATAAATTTTTAACACAGATATAGATTTATAGGTTATTTTTAAATATTTTATTTCGAAGAATTCATTTATTTTATTCTAGTATAAACTTATTTTATTCTGGACATAAACAAAATTTTAAGATTTTAATAATTTAAAAAGAATATTATGAATTTGTACATTGTCACCGAAAATGCAAAACAATGTAACATTAAAGTAGGATCTACACGAAAAAGTTTTCTATCATAACAAGTAACAAAATGTCGGCAAAGCTACTGCAATAATAAGATATAAAAAAATCGCATCCATATAATTACATTTTAAATCATAAGGACGCATTTCCTTATAGGTTAAATGAAAAATACGTTCTCAATTGTATATATCAAAACAAATGTACATCATATAATATTATCTATAAATTTTTCTAGAAGTTAAAATAAATAATATTCTAAAAAAAATCCCATTATCATTATTTCAAAAGGAAACTATCTATCAAAATAAAACGTAGTTGGTTTCACATACTTGTTGTTATTTGAATGTGATGCTTTTCTTTCTTGTTCTGTAATTTACTATATATATTATTTAAAGCGTCCCTTTACGGGAGCACTAAAAAATTAAAGTTAGGGCCAACCCTTGGACATTTGTCTATTCCAAGAATAGCCAATAATAGCCCATCAATTTCAATTTATTTTTTCTTTATAAATATTATATATATTAAAATTTATGTGTAAAAGTATTTAATCAGCATAAGCAGACTGCGTCTATTAGCAGTAAAAGGAAACAATACTTCAGTTCTTTACAGTCAGCAAGTTGGATTCAGTTTCTTGGACTATTTCAGTTCACTAATTATTGGTTGTGCATCGCCAGCAAGTATGTTGGACTGGTTGAAAAGGGGTCAGTATTATTAGGCGTGTTAACTGCCCCTCCCTCTAAATATCTACGTCTCGCAGATTTATAACTGGAGTTTGGTATATTAAGTGTTCTAGTAATTTTTTTAAGTAGAAAGTTACAGCTAAGGTTACCAAAGATAACACTCAGTTTCTTGACGTGAATAATATTTTCCAAATTTAACTCTTGTATGTACTCAAGGTTTAGTTTCATTCCTTTATTCGTGAACTTTGTCATTATTGATGGTAGCACTTGAATTGATGTTGCTTCTTTACTAACGAATGTTTGGTTTTCAATATGCAATGTTTATTGTTAAACTGAATGAATAATGTTCCGCTAATATTCTTCATTTCCATTTTATCTTGTATGGTCCCTTGAAAATTTCTGAGAAACACTGTATTGTCATTAATTAATTCTATAAGTACATCGTCATTTGTGATAAAGTGGCAATTTGCAATTTCTCCCTTAAGTAATCTTGCATCGCATCCATTTTTAGAAAATTTTTTGAGCATGTTTCTTTCGAAAATTTTTTTGGCGCCTACTGAAATGTAGGGTACGGTGATTTCGTAAGTTTCCTTGTTATTTATCATAAATGGCTTATATTGAAGATTCACTTGTTTCTTCTTTGTTACGGCAGCTCTTGCAAGGATTAACTTATATTTTGTTGATCTCACCTTTGGAACAGAAATTACATAAAGTAGTAAAGTTCCGTTGGTGAATATGGTCGGTATGGCGTATTCAACAGCTTCTATTATATTTTGGTACGTAAGTGAGACTTCTTCTAATGATATTCTCTATCTCACGTTGGTCAAATAAGTTGGTGTTTATAAATTCAGTTTTTGCCATCTGAGATGCTCTTATTACTTCAGAAATTTGCTCTTTTAATACTTTATTTATATAAGAATTTCCAAGTTTCCTGTGTTTATATCCTTATTTATGGAATTAGCGAAGTTATCATTTCGTTAACTTTTTTAACTGAAGCTTGTGTTATATATATATATATATAAATTGTTATATATAAATTTTGATGTTGACGATTTTTTAAGGATTTAAAATAGCCGATTAGACTATTTTGACGATTTCCCAACAAATTTATCTAGCAGCTATGCTTATAAAGTTGATTTCAAGTTAACCTTAAAATGTATAACATAACAAAAAAAATTAACTTTTTGAATATTAATCAATTAACAATTTTTGCCTAAATTTTAAAAGCGTTTTTTTTTTTTTTTTGTTTAAAAAATCCGGTTTATTCAACATTCGAAAATTGAATATTTTGAAAAAATCGACAACACTTAAACCGAAAAACAGAGTCGATCACCGTACTTATTACTGAAAATATATCGTTCTTCATTAGTTTGCAAATTGGCAAATTTTTTGGTAAAAAGTAACTAAATTTTGTATCTGTCATATATTCTTTGTTAGTTCGGTTATCTTATCATTATTATTTATTATTTAGAATTCAATTCCCAAATTGGAGATTTTTTTATTTTGCTCACATTTATCGTTCGTCAGATAAAAGATGTTTACAAACGATTTTTAACTCCCTACCGTTTCTGAAAACGCATTCTGTTTAAAATTCTAGAATTCTAGATGGGATAAACAAAATTTTGATATGAATTAAACTTGATTTCTCCTAAGGACTGATCTCTATAAACGTATGAAATATTTATATATATATGTATATATATATATATATTAAATTAGGCCTTAGTTCCTTCTGCGCCATATGTGTGGGAAATTTCTTGTGAATTCATTCAGGGGATGGGTCAAAAAAGAGAAAAATTAATTCAAATAATTTGTTAGAAAAAGTATACGTAAAAAGGAGCGTAATATCCAATAAATAAATTGTATAAGCTATAGTTAATTCAGAACTGTACTTGTGCCAAATTTTATGTGAAGCGATTCAGTTGTTCAGTTGTTGAAGTAAAATAATTTGTTACAAAAAGTGATATAGCCTAAAGTTCCTTCTAGGCAACGAAATATCCAACTTGCTGACATTAAAGAACGGAAGTATTGTTACCGTTTACTCTTAATTGGTCCAGTCTATTTACGCTGATTCAATACTTTTATATATAAAATAAAATATAGAAATAAGGCATAAATTGATGAGCTATTATTGGCTATTCTTGGAACAAAGGGCCAAGTGTTGACCCCAACTTTAATTTTTCAGTGTTTCTGTAAAGGGAAACTGTAACTGGTTCTCGAGCAGGGATCCGCTTTAAAAATGCAGACTGCCTAAGGACATATACAATTTGTGTACTCTGCGAATCCTAGGGAACCCCCCACATATACAAAATCAAAAAATAATATAACACAAAAGTGTTGTGAATCCTAAGTGACCCTCCAGTACTATTAACAAACAAATAAAAAATTAATTTTGTCATTCTGACAGGAGCCTCCAGAATTCATAAAAAACAATATATAAAAAATAAATAAAAAATATTAAGTTTTTCCTGAAAGTTAAAGATTCTAGATTCAGCTACAACAAATAAAAGTTGTCTAGGATCCTAAAAAATTTTTCTGGTTCAACTCCTTGTCGGAAGCATTTCATGGTTAGCAATATTAATCCTATGTGACTTTTTTGCACAAAGGAGATTATTACGCCAAAATATGGTGAAATTAGTCGTTACCATTAGGACATGACTAACATTCCAATCTCTGCAGATGTTCCTACATATTCATTAGAACATGTCGGGAGATCACGAAAAGATAATTTTGCTATGAAGTAAGTCGTGCCTTAGTAGGTTGAACACCATTGAGTTGTTGCCGATTAAAAAGGATGACACGATTCTTCCATGACCAAAAATAAAAGGCTGGTGTTAGAATACCAACATGGTACTGCAGCCTTTCCCAAGAGAACACAGTTAAAATTCTAAACTAAATTAAAAAAAAAATATTAAAAAAAATAGTAATACATTTCTTTTTTCTTAAAAAGAATGCTATTGGTGTAAGTCAAGTACCAATTCAAATTTAAAAAGGAATTTAAATATTTATACAATCCGATTATCAGCTATAAACCATCAAGAAGTATGTTTCTTTTACTAACAAGAAGTGTTATTACTAAGTGGTGAGTTAAAATTATATTATTTTTTCCCGTAGTTGTGCTACTTCGCGGCCTTTCAAATGAGAAGGACCATAAAGAAATTGGTCGACTTCCTGATCTGTAAATAAATTTAAGATAGACAGCGGTGCCAATAAGAACTTTATCAGTCCTGCATTATCGAAAAATTGTGAAACATTGTCTAAACCATTTTCATTTCATTCTGCCGGTGGAAAAATCGTAATAAGACACAAAGTTTAAGGAATTTTTTTTTTCAAAACTAGGAAACAATACTATAATAACATTTTGCGTCCTATCAGAACTCAAATCACACTGAAGGAGTTAAAAGTAGTTATTGACCGCAAGTTAAATATTCTAACAATGTTAAACTTCCACTTTTTGATAAAATCTCTAATCAAGTATATCTCATATTCGACGAAGACTTACCTAAAAACATACAGAGGAAACAAATACAAAAACCTTTTTGCACCAATAGATAAGAAAATAACAGCTAACACTAGCATTAAACCACAACAGATTTTCCAATTTATACAAAAAGCTATCCTTACACAGAAAAAATTATGGCTAAAATTTTTCTAAATAAATCATTATTTGCATTTAAATTAAATTTAATGAAAAATAATATTCGGTTTTAATATTCTATTTTATTGCAGGGTCATCAAAATAAATGGTCATGTAGCATTCTGTTCCATTCATCGTAGGAAGTTGAAATTTGGCCACGATATTATAAATGATGCCCCCTGTCATAATTTTAGGTACCTCGCAAAAAAGGATTTTGGATGCAGGGAAAAATTTTGTAATTGCATCATTACTGTTACAAAAACCTTCTGGAAAGTTATTCTCAAAAAAAAAAAAAGAAAAACCTTATGTGCCTATACAATTTGTTTAAATAAAAATAAAACAATTATTAAATATGTTTGTGACTTTATTGTATTTGCAGTTTACATAAATATTTTACTTATACATATGTTACTCAATTGTTAGTACAATATATATTTAATAAAAATATTATTAATTTATAAACAATTGGTTTTCATATATTTTTTGCTTCAAATCTACAATAGTAAACCAACCTCAAAATAATGACTAGATTAACTTGAATTATAATTTATATAATTTATAGATATGATAAATATATGCTTTTGGTACCATTTATTTCATTAACTAACCATTTATTTGACACAGAAATTAACTTAACCAATTATGGACCAGAAATTCCAAAATATTACTTGTGCAACTAAAGGGTTAAATGAATACATGTATCAATATATTCCAATGATGCCCTAAAATATAAGTTACGATGGAAAATGTTCAAAATGTTCAAAAATTAAAAAAAAATAGTATTTGTTCTATGATTTTAGAAAATGCAAAAATAAATTTAAATATTTTTTTACTTATGTATTAAACGTTATTTGTCTATCATAAAAAAAGTACTCTGTTGATCGAAATCTATATTTTTGGTAGTATTTTAAAAATGAGGATTAGTTCAAAATATATTAATCTTAAAATTTAGAGGGGTACGTTTTCAAAATTTTTTGCTCCATACAAATCAATGCACTTTACTATGTACTCGTATGTACTACATACACATTAAAGTTAATTATCTATAATTTTCAATGATATCTTAAAATACCATATATTTTTTTTATGTTCGGAAGATATACAATTGTATGTTTAAATAATGAAAAATATGACAAAAAATGTTAATAACATCTTGATATTTCACGAATGAAAAGAGATCTAAGAATAATTTATATACATATTCCAAGTGTTAATATGTTTCTATAATATTTAGAAGTTAGTTTTCTTAAATCAAAAATTTTTATAATATTATTGAAAGAAATCCGTATTTTTAGAGGTGTTTTAAAAATGGTCCAGCTCACGTAAATGAAAACATTCAAACGTAATATTTTGAGAATCATACAAGAACATAATAAACTTCATTTCTAGAGGGGTCCATTTGGAACTTTTTTTTTTTTTGCTTTTAAAAACACTTTTAGATATTTAAAATTGGGTTTATTTGTATAAAAATATGTTTTCCATGTAAAAATTTGGTTAGATAATAAAATTGTGTACAACACCAAAATTAACTGCTACATCCCCGCAAACAAATAGAAGATATCTTCCAAGAAGATACGTAGAACGGCAATATTCAAAATTTATTATCAGTGACTAGAATTTTTTAAATAAATTATTATTTAACTTTAAATAAAATTTTATAAAAAGATTTGTTTGGTTTTAATATATTATTTTATTGCTTGTAAATTCATTCTAAACTAATACGAAAAACAATAATAATTTCTTGTTTTTTGACAATTAAAAATATAAAAATAAAAAAATTATAAAAATGTTGGCACAAAAAAATATAAAATCCATCATTTGCAGGATTCCAGAGATAAGTTACCTTAATTTTTGTATATATTTCAATTTATATACAATACAATATACAATTTATATATCGTTATACAAATTTTACCAAATATGTATAACGATTTATTTTTGCATCTCTTCTAGTATGTAGCAATATATCGCATAAATGATGGGGTCTATTGTATATTGCTGTATAATCCATAAGTCGATTAAACTATGTCCTTTCAATTGTGTGCCTGAACATGTAGCTCCCTCTCGTGATATAATTATGCGAAAGTAACTGGGCTTCTTGAAGATAATTTAATGTGTTTTAATTTTTGTATTTAAAAGTATTTTGCGAAAATGGTCTTTAGCGGAAGTGGTCCTTAACAAAATGATACATGATTGCAATCGTAAATTGCTCTATTGTACGGTTTTGGCGGTACCAAAGCAGAGTTTGTTTACGCATTTGTTTCATTGAAACTTAGATATTTCACTCCGTTAAAAGGTATGTAAGTTGAATTCAATTAGAAAATGCTTCAATTGATAACGATTGCGTTTCTGTTTTAGATGGTTTTGGTCGCTAATGAAATTTGGAAATAGTGTCGTGTCTTATTTTATTTCATATATATATTTTTTTATTCATATATATATATTTTATATGCTACTATACATGAATACATAAACTTTTAGCTATGACACCATTATTTTTCACCAGCATAATTACACATTATCATACATACTATACACTGTGTATTACCGTTAAACTATATTTCATCTAAAAAAGTCTCCATTAATTAGTTAGTATTATATAAAAGTTTCGCTTCTATACACCAAATTTTCATACAAATACAATACTAACATTCGATCCGAATTATTGTATATATTATAGAAAATGTAGAAAAAAAATATTAAATAAAAATAATAAAATAAAATAATTGTTTGAAAATCTGCAAAAAAAAAAATAATAATAATATTATTTTTATTGATTTTAATAATAATTTAATTTCTTAAGAATAGTAAAAATATTTTAATAAGAAAAAAATTAAATTTTTTCAATAAAATATTTACGAATTTGAATATTTGATTTTACTAATTCCGATTTCAGTAAAAAATATAATTGGTTTTATTAATTTAGTAATAGAATACTAAATTTAATTTTTTCTGTTTACCCAGCGAATTATTAGAAGAAGGTATTATAAGGCCTTCAAAAAGCCCATATAAATAAATGAGTTATATTGCCATAAAAATACCCATCCAGGATATAGCTGACACTATGTGACATTAGAAAACCTAGGAAAAGAAGCTCTAATCGAAATATTAAAAACGCGATTAAACCTATGCGAGGAAAATAGAATAAAAATTACTGAAAATTATCTCCAGTTACTTCAGAACGTTTTTTGCGATCACTTCCTTTTTTATAAGATAAGGATCATGCAAAGAGTAGGGAAATATGTTGCCTATGAAGAAAGGGTAATCAATATAATTGAAACTAAACATAAAAGAGCTTATCGGAATCCAGTGGAAAATAAAGAACAAATATTAGAAAGATATTATTTTCCAAAAATGACTAGTCGAATTAAACATTATGTTAAAACATGTAAAACTTGTCGACTCAATAATTATGATATACCTCCTTTTAATCAGAAAATAAAAGAGACCACTACTCCTGAAAACCCTTTCAAAATTCTTCATGCAGACATATTCGAAATATAAGGTGAAAAATTTCTAAGTTTCATTGATTAATTTACAAAATTTGAAAATTTTTTCACATAAAAAACAAATCATCATTTCATTTTCGCCAAAAATTCGCAAAGACTATTCATTATTTTACGGTACTGAAATTAATCATCACGGACAATGAAAAAGGTTTTCTAATCCCATTAGTTTCCAACTACATTAGAAGTCTTGGAATTAAAATTTATCAAATACCAACACAAAGAAGCGATGTAAAGGCTTCATTCAACTATTATAGAAACATATAGATGTCACAAAAGGAAATAAGAAATGTAAATGCGAAAGAATTAGCATATATTGCAGTAGATCCTTATAACAATACAATACATTCTGTAACAAAAGTGAAACCTAATGACATATTTTTCAACAGGACTCAAAGAAAAAATAAAAAAAAATAACACACAAAATAATATCAGAAATGGAAATTAATAAAAAAAATGTATAACAAAGAATAAGATTATTAATAAAATATGAAAAAAAAAATATAATTCTTTTAAAATTAAAGAATCAAAAAATATGAATATGAATATGAATATAAAACTTATTAATAAAAATTAATACGTTAATTCATGTTAAAATGAAAATAAAAAGGAAAAAATACAATAATTCAAAAGGACTTGTATGAAAAATCCTTCATTAAAAATGTAAAATGAATAAACGTAAAATATATACAATATCCCACAAAAGCTACTATAAACTTAAATCAAAAATATAAAATAATTATAATTTACAAGAAATTATAGAAAATATAATCTATAGAAACCTATATTAAATATTATAAAAAATATAACATAATATAAAAAATATATAAAATACACAAACAAAATTTAAGAAGGAAATTAATAATTTATAAAATTCATTAAAATGAGTATTTAACATAAAATTATAAAATTAAAAATCTACAAAAAACATAATTGGTTTAAAAGTCTTTTGACACATTTCATGTTAAAATGAAATTTATAAAATACAAATAAAAAATAAAATATTTATTAAAATTCAGTAAAATAAAAAAATATATACAATTAAAAGAAATAATAACTTAAACATTTTCAACAATTAAACAATATCATTTCAATCATTTCAATGAAATTGAATTTAAATACTATAAATATGTTTTATTTAATTATTATAAAATATATCTATAAAAATGAAACACCCATTATTTAAAAAAAGAAAAACTATTATAAATAAAATTTTTAAATTTGAATCGGATTTACATTAATTTAATATTGTCGGTCTTTTATGAAAGTCAAGTAGTATCTATTAAGTCTGATGTTATATGCATAAAAATTATGAATATGTAATTTTGTATGACATTCAAAGAAAAAATATGTAAGTCTTAGTGCGATTCCAAGAAATCTATTATAATTATGGGATACTTAGTACTGCAATTTAAGGATTTTGACCTTTGTGAAATGTTTATTCGCATTTTATAATCAAAGTGTACAGAATTGAATCGAATATAATACTATACCGGTTCCCTTATATTTATTCTATAAATGAACTATTTAAATTGACAAATTTAAGAAGATTTTTATTTTAATTGTTAATATTTATATACTAACTTTAATTGTTAATATTTATATACTAAAGAAAAATATATAAAAAATACTGAAAATAGTTCTGAATTTTCGTTTCAAAAAAATCGTAAAATTTGTGACAAAAATCATCAAAATGATGATAAATCATCAAATCTGGCAATATTATTTATACATTTAAATAAATATTAAAGTAATAAATATATTGAATGAAATATGCATATCAATGGAATTAGTTTTACTTGTAATACCTGTAATATTTTTACAATTTAAATATTTTAGGGTTTTTCTTAATTCGATATTTGTAATAATAGATAATTACATTTTTGTAAAGGAGTAGTATGTATTTGAAAGAGCCCTACCTTAAAAATTTATTTCGAAAAAATTTTCCATATAAGTCATAGTTTCTGTAAATATTTTGTAAAACTTAGTTTCATTTTTTATGATTGTTTTCTTACCTTAATTAAAATTTGTTTCATTAATTTTAACTTGAATATAAGATTTGCAGAGAGATATATAATGTTAGTGCTTAATAAATCTTTTTCAGTATTCTACAAAAATTATTACATCAATGAACTTGAGCCTGATTAAAGAATTAAAAATTATTGCGAAATATAGTTTTTTAATGGAATATAGTTTGGATACTTCTGTAAAAAATGGATAACCGGTTTTTTCAAAATACCAACTATTTGAACTATTCGAAAACTGGTTTCTTCAAAAAGCCGAATAATCGATCACTCTAGTAATAAGTAACTCTTATTTTTAAGTCGAACAGTAGTCAGCTAACATTTTAGGATGGCAGTTTCCTTAATGCCGTTTTTCTGTACATGTAATGACGGAAACGCTCAAAATATTTGTTGATAAAGATCTAAATGTTTTTAGGGAAAATGCAGTTGTGAATATAAAAACTGTATCTTTAGCGACATATTTTATCTCATATTATCTCTATTTTAAATTCGGATTGGAATCACTACACTTAAAGAAACATTTTTAGTCATTTTATCCATACTTACTGGAGATTGATCAACAGGCAAAGCACTACGCTATTGTGATAAGATTGCATTCAACTAATGTTTAATTAAACTAAGCAATATGATGTACTTCCCAAAGAAGACTATCACTAAAATTGTTCTCTTGATATGCAATAATCTAAAATCATACTCATGACAGCTCATTAGTATAATAATATATATATATATATATATATATATATATATTTGACCAAGTGTTAAGAATTTCACTGTTAGACACTCTGAAGATACTGATTTCTCCTCACGTATCCACCCTTTTTCCATCTCAACTACAAAACTTGATACCTTTTCAGAATCATGGGTTAAGCAGGTCAAAATAATAATTTTTAATATTTAGGATGACTACCTAAAATCATGTTTTCCAATCAAAAAACGATTTTTTTGTATATTTAAGTCCCCATGGTCGCAAAGCAGTATATTTTTCATGCAATTAGATAGAAAGTTATTCTTACAAATTGTGAAAGCTTTTAATGTTATTTAAATTTACGGATAAGCTTTGATCTAAGCAGGGATGATAAATTCAGTACAATTATACTTTTTTAGTAAAGCACTACTTTTTTCAGTACACCAGTACTCCAGTGATTAATTATAAAATTTTGATCTCTTAATAAAATTATTGGTTGGATTAACAAACATTTTAGAATAGTAATTAAATTTGATTAAATGCAGCTAAATTTATGCATAAAAGTTAGAGTAATCTAGACATTCTCAGACCTGAATGTTATGACTTTTGAAGAGGTTTTGATAATGCGTCTATTAAGTTCAATTCGGACATTTCGCTTTATATTACTTAATATGAAAAATTTTAATTTGTATATAAGCTTTTTTTACCAGTAAAATATGTTCAAGTTTTGCACTAACAAGACATTTAGCAAAGAAAGATCACGCTTCTAAATAAGCCTTACTACGGTGCACAGTGGGGCAGAATCGAAATTTTTTGGAAATAAATCTGTAACTTCTGATCGGCTGGTTGGATTTTCATGAAATTTGGTATAGGTGTAGCAGAGCTAAGGGGGCTCAAAGTTAGGTACCTCTAACATAAAAAATTTTTAATCGCTTGCAAAATGTTTGTTTATCCTGCGACTTCAAATATTTTATATATTGTTGTAGGCCCTGATAAGACCTATAAAAAACATGTTTACATGTCCTATTTATCTTTTATAGTTTTCGAGTTATTTGCGTTTGAATTTTTAAGCAACATAATTTTGCATGTTCTTGGTCCAGTTTTTTCCATATATATCCTAGTATTTCCTACCGATTTTATTAGTTTTTTTCTTAACTAGTTAAAGAACAAAATTATCTATTGAATAAAAAAATTGAAGTCGATATCTTTACTGAGTTCAAAAATAAACGATTTTGAATTTGAAAATTGCAAAAAAGACGACTTTTTGTGTTTTTCTAGCCGAAAAAGTGTCTACACTCTTTTTTATCTAAAATAAAATTTTCTTTAGCAACAGATAATAATTTTGCACTTTTCTGAAAGGCAACTTCACAGAGATAACTTTAAGATAAAAAACAAGCCCAATAACTCAATTGGTCATGGTACATACCCTCCCGAATTCGACCCATTTTGTATTAATAAGATCCACATTTCCTGCAAATTTCATTAAGATATCTTTATAAACAAATAAGTTATTACAATTAAAAAATTTGTATTTTCTCCAAAAACCCCAATTTGGGACGAACGAATTTTTAAAAAATATGTATTAAAAATTAAGCTTATCCTTTATATAATTTCCGATCTTCTGCAAAAAGATTCAAGTCAATATCATGCCTCATTTCAAAAATATGCGCCTTTAAACTTTTATATTTCCAATTTATTGTATATATGACTATATTTTTACAAACTTGCAACTTTTGCCTCTATCTTTGCGTGAAAAATTACTTAGAAAGTTATGAATATTTCTGTATACTTTAAATAATATCTATACACAAAATATTTTTATAAAAATAATTAATAAATCTTTTTTATTTTTAATAGGGTTGCTACACTTCCCAAATTTTAGTAAATCTTTATCCTTTTTTAAGCATTCATACATTTCTATTAATGAGTTTAAAATAACAAAACAAAAAAATGTCTATTTTAACTTAATCAATAAGTATTTTATTAGTTTACATTTATGGTGTTTACCTAAATTTAACAAATGTATTTATCTATTCGTGATGGTTAAAAATTTATATATTTATTATCTAGTGGCAATGTACAGGTATACTTTTCGGTGATACCTAGCTGCAGCATTTATCTATTACTGATTGTTCAAAATCTATATTTTTATGAGCTAGTGACAATGCACAGGTAATATCCTCTCCGGTGATACCTAACAGCAACATATAATATCAATGAATTCGGTATATGTACTCTTCCAAATTGACTCTTTCAGATATTTTACCTGATGAAAACTCACAGAATACCTGTAAATATATATACCTGTATATCTAATAGATATATATAAATGCGCAACTAATCCTTATCAACATCATAACGAAGTTGATTACCATGGTGATTACATTGAACAATTGTGTTGTGTTCTGTGGAGTTTATCTAAAAATGATCTTAATCGTTTAGAAGCTATAGTGGAATTCATAAAAACTACATATCATGCAAAAGTCGACGTCATTGGTAAATCTCAGATAGAGAGCTTTTTAAAGTTGTATGATGTAAAAATGAAGTCCTTGAATCAGCGTACTAACAGATTAAAAATTTAACATTCCGATTGGATGGATACTGCAAGACATATGATGATTTATTTAATTGTAATAACATATTCATTTATAAAGATATCTTAATGAAATTTGCAAGAAATGTGGATCCTATTAATATAAATAAAAGCGCGTTAGCTAAATTTCAATAGGGGGTAGGGTTTTCCTGAATTCCCAAATAAACTAATCAAAATTCTCAAAGATGGGATTTTTTACATTTTTGGCTATAGAATCCACATTTTTCCGAACACCCGTGGATTTTGATTTAAAACTTTTAACAACATATTGAAGATTCCTAAAATATATTCCGCTTGTCGATTCGTGCTTTGGGATTTGAGAAAATATGGTCTAAAATCAAAACTTTCATATAAAATAGGTCGAATTCGGGAGGGTATGTACCATGATCAATTGGGCTTGTTTTTTTATCCTAAAGTCATCTCTGTGAAGTTACCTTTTAGAAAAGTGCAAAATTATTATATGTTGCTAAAAAAATTTTATTTTAGATAAAATAGAGTGTAGATACTCTTTCGGCTAAAAAAACACAAAAAATCGTCTTTTTTGCAATTTTTAAATTCAAAATCGTTTATTTTGGACTCGGACTTCAATTTTTTTTATTCAATAGATAATTTTGTTCTTTAACTAGTTAAGAAAAAAACTAATAAAATCGATCGGAAATACTAGGATATATATGGAATAAACTGGACCAAGAACATGCAAAATTATGGTGCTTAAAAATTCAAACGCAAATACTATAAGAGATAAATAGGACATGTAAGCATGGTTTTTATAGGTCTTATCAAGGCCCACAACAATGTATCAAAATATTTGAAATCGGACGAGAAACAAAAATTTTGCAAGCGATTAAAAATTTTTATGTAAGAGGTTCCTAACTTTGAGCCCCTTATCTCCGTCACTGAGGGGTTTGTTGTGCCCCCCCTTCCAAAATTAACATTGTACACTCCTCTCCTAGGCCTGTACCAAATTTCATGAAAATCCAACCAGCCGATCAGAAGTTACAGATTTATTTCCAAAAAATTTCGATTCTGCCCCACTGTACACTGCAATACAACAAAACCAGGTTTTACATTTTGTTTTTAAAATACTTAAATATCCTGCATAAGCATTAAGATATTCTAGCAATGTTTAGTTATTAAAACTTTTTAGTACTGCACAATATATTGCAAAACTTCCATCAGTACAAACTCTTTTACAAAAAGGCTATTTAAACTGATACTTAACTTTGTGTTATTTTAAGAAATCTTTAAATTTATCAAGATATTCCCATATTTCATTTAATGTATGTGCAGAAAGTATTGCTTCTGTAATAGGCAAAATCTTTTTAATTTGCAATTACGTAAAACTAATTTATAAGTTAAAATCCTTACATACTAAATTTTTTACACTTTCTCTTGAAGCATCTATGTGTAACGGAGTCTTCTAGTATTTTCATATTGAGATTGTCTCAAATGTAAACTTTTCCAATGTATAAACTGTAAATTGTGATGTAAGCCTATGTATATTGTGTTTATAGGGTCTCATTTGCATTAAATAAATAGCATAAAATCGGTCTGGGTGATAATATTTTTCAAAATTTCCCACAGATATACATTTTCTTAATGCTCCCAATTTTTGTACTAAATTTAATGTATAATTTAAATATTCTTCTCTTATATTATGTTCACATACATTAGTTTTTGACTTGTTTTTTGAAAAACACAATGAGTTTAAACATCACTGATCACATATCATTTTGTTGTGTTTTTCCTTTTAGCCTCTTTTTCGTTTCCCAAAATATTTTCACAAACTTTGGCCTTATATAAAAATTTCACACAAACACTTTTTAATTAAAAAAATAAAATTTTTAAACTTATAAAATTTATGAACAAATTTCATTCATAACTTTTAATTTTTTATTTTTAAACTGTCTGACAACTCTTACAGTCTTTTTCCAACAAATTTCTATGTATTAAAAATACTAAAATTTCTTCCCTGTATGGAAATTTAATATGTTTTTTGTGTGTTAAATAATTCGAATAGAGATGATTTTTGGCTTCAAAATATATGAAAAAATAAATCAATTTGTTTGTGTTTTTTGAGAAAAAGAATCGCTTTTCAAAAAAGCGACAAATAAGCTTGTTCCATTGGAAAACTTCCTAATTTTAAACAATTAACATTATTGTCAGAAATGATTTTTTTCCTTTAAATCAATAGATAAATTATCTTTTTCTGTATCAACATTTTCCTTCTTAATAAAATTTGTGTAATTTTCTTCATCAATTATTTATTTTATTGTTAAAATTTTGCTATCATTTCTTTCTGACATTATGTTTTGATATACTGTCAAATCAGTACTTACGACATTTTTAGATTTTAAAATTCTTTTTGAAATAATAGAAATGCGTTTACAGTTTTTTGAATTTGTTTTAATTTTATTAAACACACTTCTTTTTTTATTCGAGGAATCTATTACAATTTCAAGGAACTTCTTATTTTGCTTTGAATTACTCTTCAAATTTTCCAAATGAGAAAAGTTTATTAAAATACTATATATTTCTATATAACTTAACTTATGATAACACTTCATTCTGAATTTATACAATCCAAATGAACGTAGTGATTTAATTATCGGTATGATAGAGGAGATAATCACTAGAGACGAGGTAAGATGGGCGGTAAACTCATTTGGGCCATACAAGTCACCGGTTTTGGATGGCATTTTTCCGGCCATGTTACAGAACGTCAAGGAAAGGGTCACCTCACTACTCGTGGCTGTATTCAGGGAATGTCTCAGGGAGAGATATTTTCCTTGGGGGTGGAGAGATGTTAGCGTAATGTTCATACCCAAAGTGGGTAAGACGACTTACTTGAATCCCAAGGATTACAGACCGATCACCTATCGTCCGAGATCGAGAACCTATCGTCTTTTCCACTTAAAATAATAGTAAGACTGATAGATCTGTATATTAGGAGGAGTATGGTATGGGGCATGAATAGACATGCTCAACATGCCTATCTTAATGGTAAGTGTGTTGAGAGTGCTCTGCATGATATAGTGAGCTGCAATGAACGGGGTCTGCTGCATAGGGAATATAACTTGACAGCTTTTTTCGATTTAGAAGGAGCCTTTAATAATATTAGGATAGCGCCAATCACTTGTTTCCTTAGGTATAAGTGAATTCCTAATTGTGTGAATTCCTCTGATGCTAAGTTGCAAGGTTATTATCTCGAGCATGAGGGACACTCGAGGGGCACACCGCAAAGGGGATTCTCTCTCCATTACCTACGCTGACGATAAATGGTGTCGGATAAATTTGTACCCATGATCAGCGAGATAATGTAAGGGATTGGGGGTCAACCCGGAAAAGACAGAAGTAGTTCTGTTCACCAAGAGATATAAGATTGAGGCTTTTAGTCTACCGGTATTGAAAGGGATAGCTCAGAATGTCAAAGTAAGCCAAATACCTGGGTGTATACTTGGACAGTAAATTGTCATGAAGAAGAAATACTCCGGAAAAGATCAGTGAAGGGCTTAATGCCCACTACACATGCACTAACTCTATAGGAAGGAACTGGGGTCTCAAATCGATTGTTGTATGTTGGATTTACACATCGGTTGTGCGGCCTATCCTTACTTATGGATGTTCGGTCTGATGAGAGATATTAGGGCCTTCTTCCAATTGAGATGTTCGTGAGAGGTATGGATGTACGGAGCTTATTTAGACTGAAGAAATTAGGATTAATAGGGAACTTCAGAGCGGGGTATCTTAGCATATCTAACGAAGTTGTATTTGATGGTCGGACATTAACCATGGTCGCCCCTACGGATTATGTCGGCACTATAATTGACTTCAGGGCTACTCCCGTTATTGACATCTCTTCTGAGCTGGAACGGAAAAGCTTGGTGGAGGTTGTGTTGTCTTTACAAACAGCTCGAATTTATGGGAACGAATATCAGACGGTCTTATAGATTGTCTGATAGTTTCAGCGTTTTTCAGGCAGAAATTCTATTATATTTAACGGGATTCTTAGGTAACTATCTATGTGGATAGTCAGGCAGAAATATTGGAAATGACTAGTCAATTTGTTAGGTCCAGGCTAATGGATGCCTACAGGATAAAACTCTGTTGAGTTCCTTTACACTGCGACATTTTCGGCAATGAAATAGCTCGTCAGCTATTAGGGGTAATCGTTCTTGATTGATAAGTTGTAGGCTTACGCTTCACAGTGGGGTCAAACGCAAATTTTTTGGTAATAAATCTGAATCTCCTAAACTACTGGTCGGATCAAATTGAAATGTATGGAAGAGTTGTAGAGGAGGACCTAAGCTTTCAGAAAAATCATCTTGTAGTCACTCTGTGATAACACGAGATAAGCTACAGGGTGTCAAAGTTGACTACCTCGAGTATGTAAAAGTTAAAAAAAATCGTAACTTGTACAAATGAAGTCCGATTTTAAAGATTTTTATATTTCTGGAAAGTGCTTGGCAAGATAAAGAAAAAATAAGCTTACTCATCTAAGTTATCTCTTACAGTTAAAAAATTATTTACGCTTGAATTTTGAATTTTTGATTTTTTGGCTCGACTTTCTTTCGTTTTTCGGGAATAAGTCCGGAGATATATGAGATAAAAATTTTTTAAAAATATTCTGTAATTTGCTACATATTTCAAAATAATATGCTGAAAGAATTTTTGGATTATCTCAATTCGTCTAGACGTGAAAAATATTCAAAGTCAGCACTCTGAAATTGGCATGAAAAATGGCTATTTTTTACAAAAATATGGTACAATTCATTCACTTTTTTCTCAAAGTTCCGTTAATAAAAAAATTTTTTCCTTATTAATTTCAAAAGACAAGGCTTCATAAATGGTTAATAAAGAAATTTTGAATTGATTTAAGTTTGCACCCTACATCCAGCATTGGCCGAAAATTGTCAATTTTAAAAAATAGTTTCATTTTTATCGATTAATAAAAAAAATGTCACGCGAGCTTTTTTAAATTTGGTACCCATGTTTTTTATAGAAATAGATTTAGAATAATTTAACACTAAACTGCTTCCCGCCCGGCCAAAAACGAATGCAGGAGTGGAGATTTTATGTTAAAAGTCAGTTTTTTTAACGACTATTTTTAAAAGCATATTAAAAGCATATTAGCATAATAGTTTTAATATTATTTCTTATCTAATGTATAAAACACAAATCAAGCTTTCATTCCTAAAAAAATCAATACAATAGCTCCAATAACCTATTTTTGGTAATTTTTCAAAAATAAATTTTTTTTTAAAAAAATAGCTGAAAATCCAAAAAAATTTAATTTTTTTAATACAACTCCACTAATTTTGCAAATACTATAAAAATGTTAAAAGAATATAAAAATAGACTTATTTACCAATTCAACGATATATAAAATGTTGATATAGGTCATTTAATAATAGTAATATAATGGCCTCAAAACTACCAAGTCACGTCAAAAGTTGCAAAATTCACTATTTTGTTCCGTATTTCCATATGTGTGTATACGAAACATTTTAGTTTTCTAATGTATTATGTAGGTATATATTTGTTATTATAAAGTAGAAAATTCTTTATTTGAGTAATGTTTACTCAATTTTTTCTACATATTTACATACTTATTATACATATATCCCGTATATTTATTTTATTAAGAATATATTATCGAAGATATTATTAGAGATTTTCTTGAAAATAATCAGAAACATCAAACGTTAGCAAATTTTTAACTTCCTTAGCTTCGGAATCCTCTTTTTCTATTTCAAGAGTGATTTTTGGTAGCCATCGTGTTCTTATAGAATATATAACTGGATCTGATGATATTAATAAATATTCTATTAAGTCCATATTTTTACTATTTTCTATTACTTCTTTACCATGAGCCAATACTTTGTGAATTGTTGGAGTCATTGATTTCCAGGGGTATGTAATGTTAAGTAGTTCTATAGTTTCGTAAGCAAAAATTTTAAATTTGTCCGCATTAATTTGTTTTTTGCTATTAATGGCTGCCAATATAATCTTAAAACGCTTCAAAATATTTAAGCCAATGCCTGTGATTGAAGATGTGAGTTCCGGATTTTCAAAGAAACGTCTTGCTGTATTTCCATCATTTGTGCTTCCAAAGCTATGTAGAGGTTTACCAATTATTAATCCGAGTTGTTTTTTGAATTCTAATTGAATTCTTTTCTTCTCCTCTTTTCGTAATTCATGAAGTTCCAAATTGTTTTTTACTGTAGCATTCTCCTGCCCGGGAATATTTCTGTACTTCATATCATATGCAAGATGTAAGCAGAACTCCAAAAATCTTATCCTTGCGTGGAGTGGTGATATTCCAAATTTTAAAGAATTTTTATTAACAAGGACTTCAGAATTATCCTGAAATTGTGAACTTATTTTTCCACATATATTACATTTCCATGTAGATGTTGTATCTGTTATAGCGTTTGCAACTTTTCCATCAATCATTACATATATTGGGGACAATGCTTTAATTTCTTCTTCCAATTGGTTGACAATGCTGTTTATTGTAACCGTGGTTTCTTTTGTGTAATCAAAAAGCATTGGGCGGCACAAAAATTTGGAACCTGGAGTTAAATTTATCCATATATCATCAAAAAGCGAGTCATTTCTTATCGATGAGGAAGGCTTATTTAAGCGCATTCGAAGTGGTACCAGAGACGCTATAAACAGCGAGGAATAATTATTTCCAGAATTACTTCCAGCCAGTTGTTTGTATTCCGAAAACCCTGATGTTCCATCGCAGCCCCATTTGAATATTAAAATAAGTTCAGAGTCTTTGCATTTTTCAATGTTATCATTGCTGAAGGTAGATATAATTCTAGAGGCAGTATTTTCAAGTAATTGAAATATATTAACTTTAGCACTTTTAACAGAAGCATTAACCGGGTGCTCCATAGGCTGTAAAATATTACTTTTCGCTTCTCTCACTGATTTGCTACTGGGAAAGATATCATATCCTTTTTCGCTAACATATTTCCTCAAAATCTCGTATTGGTTTCTTGATAATCCTAAATTTAATATTAGAGCTAAAGCATCTTCAGAGGTAAAGGACGATGTTGATTTCGGTGTCACTATGCTTTGGATTATCCGATGTAATCGATTGGGAGAAGCTGTTGGTAACACATCTATAACTTTTTCTACTTCCTTTGGTTGCGTACGTGTTACTAAAGCTTTAAATGTATCTTTTATTCGGCATTCGTATGTGAATTTAGAATAGATTCCTGTTTGGTCCTCTTTGTTCTTAGCTGAACTTCAGCGTAACTTTTTTTTTGGTCGACCCTTTTTCTGTTTTCCGATGAAAATTGGTATTTCTCCCTCCAACCACTCTTCATTTTTCTTCTTGAACTTTGGTATTGACCAATCTGAAGCTTGCATCCTTTTTTCGTATGATTTATAAAAATTTCGAGCTTTAAACTGTCTTCTGCAGTAAGAGTTAAACCAAAAGATACTACTGTATCAATGAGTTTTCTTATTTTTTCTGGACGATTTATAATATCAGATAGATTATCCCAGATTACTTTGCAAATAGAAAAGTGTTTTAACGTAATCTCCATAATGCCAAATTCACTAATAAATCTGCATATTTATAAGGATACTTATATATAGAAAAATAATATATATATCAGGTAAATGGTGACAGGCAAAAATGAATTAAAAAATTTAAATTTTTGCTCAAAACCCCCAATTTCATTCAGTTTATTTTTATGACCTGTAGTGTTAAACAGGTACGTCAAAAAATGTACCTATGCGATTGTAAAAAAATCATTTTTGTTATAATACATTAATTAAGTAGCTAGGTAAATTATTTAAAAACTTAAAAAAATGTAATAAAAAACGAAGGAAAATATACTTATTTATGTACTTAGGTAATTTTAAAAACCTTTTCAGTAGAAAAAAATTATGAACACTTTAAATAAATTCATTAATAAATATTATTATCTCGTAACAAAAATTAGCAATGCAGTTGAGTGTTACGTATACACACATATGGAAATAGGGAACAAAATAGTGAATTTTGCAACTTTTGACGTGACTTGGTAGTTTTGAGGCCATTATATTACTATTATTATTAAGTGACCTATATCAACATTTTATATATCGTTGAATTGGTAAATAAGTCTATTTTTATATTCTTTTAACATTTTTATAGTATTTGCAAAATTAGTGGAGTTGTATTAAAAAAATTAAATTAAATTAAATTGCCAAGCACTTTCCAGAAATATAAAAATCTTTAAAATCGGACCTCATTTGTACAAGTTACGATTTTTTTTAACTTTTACATACTCGAGGTAGTCAACTTTGACACCCTGTAGCTTATCTCGTGTTATCACAGGGTGACTACAAGATGATTTTTCTGAAAGCTTAGGTCCTCCTCTACAACTCTTCCATACATTTCAATTTGATCCGACCAGTAGTTTAGGAGATTCAGATTTATTACCAAAAAATTTGCGTTTGACCCCACTGTTCGCTTTTTCAATGGTTTATCTACTGAAGTCTTTCTTTTTCTCTATTTCTTTCACTTTTTTTCTTAGCCTTTATTCTAGCATTTTAAAGGGATCACAATGGGTGGAGGCGTGAAGACGATACCCTTTTATACCTAACCTAGGATCAATTACTTTTAATTTCATGTTTCTTCGTTTATTATTATCAAAAATAAAAACGTACCATTAGAAGAACGAAAAAGTACCACAGAGTCTCTTCTTATGAATTCTCATTCACATAAAACCATATATCTTTAATTTCATGTTTGCAGGTTCAATATTATAGAAAATTAAAAACTACCATTAGAAGTATTTTACAAGTATTGTATAGTAAAAATTAGGGCCGATTACGACAACTTGAATTAATTTGAGTCTAAACGCAAATATTTAGATTTTAGACTGCCTAAGTAGACTTATTTCCTAATATATTAATTTCTAATAGTAAAAAAGTGCAACAGTTCAAGATGATATTTTAATTATTTGGCATATCTATTACACTCTCTGCTACACCTAAATATACCTACGTGATCGAAAGTGGTTATCATTGAAAGCATTGCTAACTTCTTGCTTAAACACTAAGTGTTTTTTGTCTTAATCTGGGATCAGTGGTAAAGAAGATTTATCGTTTCAGAGGTACTGTATATGATGGTATCATATATTTCACGCACTGCTTTATTAAGAGGGCCTATTTCAAACTTTGTTGTGAGACCTCGTAAAGTATATACCACTTCATCGTTTCAATGTTTCGTTAAGGTTCTAAACCAAGATTTTGATTTGTTTATATTCAGTAACCAAATTGTATACGACAGCAATAATAGTTGTGTTAACTGTTTATGGAAGCTGGGCAAGGAGGATTTTTTAAATTTTTTGAATACTTAAATAAAACAATTCTAGTGAGTCTACTCACATCTAACATCTCTGTCTCAAGATAAAAATACCGTGTTAATTTTTGCTTGAAAAATTAATTGAATTTTTAAATTAAAAAGTGTAAAAAAACTACTTAAATTTGCTTTAACTTTCTTTTGTTTGGCAATGTTTGCTCAAAAAAGAAGAATTGGGGAAATAGCTCTAAATTCAAGGTGCCAAAAACTATAGACGGTCCCAGCACTAGTGGCAATAGGTTTCAGCTTCGGTCTGAATAAGAAGAAGAAGTAGTTGCTATCAAAAGATTCTACCAATAATTGTGGATTATACCCACTGTTTTTCAACTGTGATCGGATTAATTGGTGATAAATATACTTACAAACGGATGTCATGATTATGCAGTTTGTTCACTCAACAAAGGTAATAGTGATGGTGGTATAATTTATAAGTGCTACAAATGCATAAAGAAGAACTTAAAAAGCGTTAACCATAGAGCTGATGACCCAAAGTGCCCAAGTCGTCAAGAATATTTAGAAATCCGTCATCGAGTAACATCTAATCTAGGGCGACCAGCTGAAGAACTAACGTATCATATTTTAAGGACGACGATCATGATTTTCCTCAATTGCCACGCAATTCCCGCGATTTTGGTAATCTGTATTCTGAGGTAGCTAAAGGCAAGAGCTACGACAACAATAATAATGATAACATTTCCCATGAAAGACTCTGGAAATATTTTTTGATGCTGTCGATGCTTTGCAAAGATGTCAAAATAAGTACGACAAGCTACCAGTTTTGGGTATGATGCTTAAACATGCCATATAATTCAACCGGTAGACACAATGTTCACGTTATGCATTGGAATACCCAAGGCATAACAACTGAGTCAGCAGCTGCCCAGCTGGAATACTTTTTACACAAAAGGAAAATCGATAATCTCCTTTTAAATGAGACTTTTTTGAAACCGTACCACAAATTTCAACTTGGTGGTTATAAAATTTATAGAGAGGATCGATCTATTCATGGCGGAGGAGTTCTAATTGCAATTAAAGGTAACATTAAGCATACGTTGTTACCAAAAATAAAAACAAGTACTGCTGAAAGTATTTCAATATGATTAATAGAAGTTTAGTTATATTTACTTCAGCGTATAATCCAGTTCATACTACCAATTTTAAAGCTGATTTGGATAAATTAACTTCGTTTTCAAAACACTATTTTATTTTCGGTGATCTGAATGCCCAACATACACACTGGAATTGTATGTCAAATAATTCGGCTGGTAATGATCTCTACTACCATTGTCTTCAATCCAGCTACTTCATTTATGGACACACTCGCTTTGGACAAAATATCAACCCCGTTCAACCGTCCACGGTAGACATTCTTTTATCTAACTCGTGTCTCGATTTTTCAAACCTTGAGACACATCCAAATGTTTTACAGTCGGACCATGTACCTATATCTTGTGTTATTTATGGCCAGGTTCAAAACATGACATATTCAGTTCCCTTGTATTATCGCGCAGACTGGTCAGCAATCAGAAACTTGGTTGAGAATGAAATTAGGTGTCAGAACATTGATCAACAAGTTACTAATTCAGGTAATCTGGATTTTTATTTTAACAAATTAATATTTATAGTTAAAGAAGCGTTCAGCAAAATACCTGTCGGTCATAAAAATTCGTGGCAACGAGAAATCTCTGAAATTAGTAAAATGTTAATTAGTCAGAGAAATAAATACAATCGTAAATTTCAAAGATGTAGCGATTTTAATTATAAAAATCAATTGAAAAGCATTTTGAAGCTATTAAATAAACTTATTGATTTTCACCTTAATAAAGACCGCAATGAATCCTGGTCAAAATTTATTTCGAATTTGCCCTCGGGCTCTAAAAAGTTTTGGAAAATAAAAAAAGCACTTAAAGGAAACAAAATGCCTTTTACTGATCTTCATGTAAACGGTGAAGTTTTAAAATCTGGCAATGAAAAAGCTAATTCAATAGCAGATGTATTTGATAATTCACACACCATAACTTTAAACAATTATTCACCTATGGACACAGCCGTCTCAAGATTCATTCATGATCTTAACGACACAATTCTTGACAGATCTAGCGTAGAGCTTACCAATTTAGATGAAGTTAAATCATTTGTACTTTTATTGAAAAGTAATAAAGCCCCCGGTTTAAATGGCATTAATAGCATTATCCTTAAAAAGATGCCCGATTGCTTTTTTGAAACTCTATGTAAACTTTTCAACTCTTGTTTAATAGAAGGCTATTTTCCAACTATTTTTAAGAAAGCAAAAGTTATTCCAATTCCTAAGCCAGGAAAGGATCCTAAATTACCGTCTAGCTATAGACCAATCAGCATCCTAAGCCTATTGGATAAAGTATTTGAAAAAATAATTAATAAGAGAATTTTAAATTTTTCCAACCAAAATAATATTATTAACCCTCAACAGTTTGGATTCCGCAAGGAGCACTCCACAGTACATCAACTAAAAAGAGTCGTTAATTTTATTGAAACAAACAAAATAAATCGTAAGAGCACTGGAGTTATTTTTCTTGACATTGAAAAAGCCTTCGATTCAATATGGCATGAAGGCCTGGTTTTTAAACTAAATTCCTTCAATTATCCAACGTACTTGCAAAGGATAATAAAGAGTTTTTTAGATCAGCGCTCATTTGCTGTATCTATAGATAACACGCTATCTAGTGATAGACAAATCCCTGCGGGTCAGCCGCAAGGATCGGTATTATCACCTACTCTTTATTCAATATATATTTCCGATTTTACTATTCGCAAGAACCAAGAAGTAGCTTTTTACGCTGATGACAGTGCTTTTATTTGCTGCGGTAAGGTGTCAAACGCAATAATCAAAAAAATGGAAGATAGTTTAAAATCTACCAATAAATACTTTGATAAATGGAAGATAAAAGTTAATGTTAGTAAAACACAATCTATTATATTTCCTTATAATAGATCACAGAAACGTATTCCTACAAAACATTTATATTCTAGGGGAGTTTTTATTCCTCTGCAGGATAGTATCAAATATCTAGGTATTGTCTTAGATAAAAAACTATCATTTAAACAACACATACAGTATATTTGTTATAAAGCAATCAAATGTGGCCGTGCACTTTACCCCTTACTTAACAGAAGATCTAAGCTTAATTTAAAAAACAAGATCCTTATTTACAAAATGTGTATTCGACCAATTATGACCTACGGATGCCAAGTCTTGTTTAATAAAGCTGCTAAAACTTACACAAGAAAATTACAGATAATACAAAATAAAAATCTGAAAATAATTCATAACCTACACCCCAGATATTCTACTGATCTACTGCATAGCAACTTTAAGCATAAAATGTTTAATTCATTTGCAAGGGAACTAACTCTGTCATTTAATGAAAAATACAGAACGTCTACGTATGAAATAATAAGAAATTTGTTAAACAATCACTAAGACTCTTTTTCACTTAAAGAGTTGATGGTTGTTTTTAAAATTTCTTATAACGTTTACATAGTGTCTACATTAGACAATTTTTTATCAAGACAAACGTCAAACTTAACACGAATTTGTGGAAGGTGGCAACAGTTGTACAAAAACTACAATATGGCGTATTTATTATTGTTTTTTATATATGCAGTTTGACAACTGTAACAACCAAAATAATAATCAGCTGTTTAAGTAAGGTTATCTTGTATATATTCGGTCTGATTTTGACGTTTGTTTTGATAATAGTTTGTCTAATATAGACACTAGGTTAAGTATGTACATTTTTTTTACAACTTTTCCTTAACACTGTGATATTAGTAGTTTCCTTATTTAATTATTTAGATGTTAATTGTTGTAATACTTTTAATTAAATTCTCATAACAATGTAATTATTTTATAAAGGTTTCAATAAAGTCAATAATAATAATAATAAAAAAATTTAATGAGCCAAGTCGTTGTAATGAAATTTATTTATTTTTTCTTAATTATTGTTGCTTTATTGTTAGATTTTGAAATTATAAAGTCACCTGTTTAAGTTCTACCATATGTTTTAAAAATTAATTTGCTAAAGTAGATTAAAAAAAATCTGTGCCACCAAGTTTATTGCAGATTGTGCTACCAGCATTGTTGCCAGATTCGAACATTTTTGTTGCTAAAAATTACAAGTTGACGATTTTTTCCCTAATTTGATTTTTACTAAAAGAAGATTCAGAGCTATTTTTAGTTTCTAATATATAGATGAGATAATAAAAAAAACTTTAAAAATTACGCATAGGACTCTTCGTCAGCGCACCGACGATGTATATTATAATTGGCTTCATTTTAAATTAAACCATAAGTAAAATATTTTGAACCAGTTTTTTGAAAATTTTGTTCGAACACATAGGTTTTCTGACAAAAACCAAGTATGATGCTGTAGATCAAATAGTGATATGAGTAACTTATTTTAAATCAAATTTTTGAAGATTTTGTTCGAACACATAGGTTTTATGGTAAAAACCAAGTAAGAGGAAATGTAGCCAAGACCTTCCTCTAAAAAAGCAGTATATTTAAATTTTTGGCACATGTCTTTGCTTTGACGCTGTAGGTCAAATAGTGACATGATGAATGAGTTTTTTTTTTAATTTTGTTCAAACACATATGTAGGTTTTCTGGTAAAAACCAAGTATGAGGAAATGTAGCAAAGACCTTCCTCTAAAACTATATTTTCCGATTTTTGGCAGATGACCTCGTTTGGACTCAATAAAATAAGTTTTTTTTTTCAGGTAATTTGAATGATAAAAATAATACAAATTTAAATAATATGAAGCAAAATTATTGAAGTAAAAGAAATATGGCCATTCATTCCATACAATTTTTAACAAAAATTATTTACAATTTTTTTGCAAAAAGGTTGTTGGAATTAATTTATTTCCGTTGTGTTAGTATATTTTGCACGGCATAAATCAAGATTACCAGCACACTTGATTTTTAAACAATTTTGATAATGATTCAGTAGCATTTTTATTTGTAATTAATGCAATGTAAAAAATTTTGCCCGCTCGCTCTTAGTTTACGAGATATGGGTAGTTGAAGTTATAATATAATAATGCAATTTTCTCCTTACTTCTGTAATGAATATGAACAATATGGGTATCATAGGAAAGGTCTTGAATAATTCTTTCGATTGATATATAAAATGTGCCAAATCATTAACCCATGGTGAGACTCTCCTTTACATCAAATTATTTAGAGAACATTTCAAGCTTTCATATGATTCCCGTGTCACACCCCTAGCCCATTAAATAACAAAAATATAGCAATTTAAAAATTAATATTTAGAAAAATTAATCGATTTTTACTAGTAATATATTTGTTAATATCATAATTTGAAAGTATATAATAAGTCTTATTTCTTTATCATTTTTACAATTTTGTGAAAAATTAAAAATTATTTAAAAAGAATACCGGTACTTACAAAAATTTTTTGATTTCCAAAAACAGTTTACTCAGCGAAGCCAGTGTCCGAAGGCCGGCTACACAGAAAAATATTTTTTTACATTAAAAAAATATATTTTAATTCCAACTGTGCTGGTAACCTTGATTTGTTCCAAACATTTTATTTAAATTTTGTTTTAATTTTTTTTTATCTATAATTCAAATAAAAATGCAAATTAATATTTACTAAGTATTTTTTTATTTTTGAGATTTAAAGAGCTTTTCAATTATATCCTTTTTATATGTATGACTATATGCTTTTTCAAGACCTTTCTATAAATTATAATATTAACAAATATATTATGAGTAAAAATCGATTCATTTTTCTGAATATTAATTTTTAAAGTGTGTTTTGCTTGAAATATTTTTATAGAAAATATATATATATAGAAAAAAAAACGGGTATTAGAATTTTTTCTTGGGGTTTTTATTTAGCTCGGGTTTTTTTCTTAATTTGTACGTACCGTACGCTCGGGGTTTACAAAAGTAAGTGATTTACAAAAATTATGTATAACAACAAGATGGGAAAATGCCAAATAAAAAAACATAGAAAACAGCCACTGAACAATAATTAGTAGCTGTTTACACTGTGCGCGTAAACATCCCGCCCCTTGCAGTACTGCAACAAGAAAGGCTAAAGATTGCGCGGGTAAAATAAAAATAGAAATATGTACCCTATTTTTTACAACAATAAAAATAAAATTTTATTCTTTTAGATATCACGTCAATTACTATGGTGGCCGGATTCTGTAATTGGGGGTACTCTTGTTGTGGGTAGAGCTGCTGCTATGGTTGCGGGTAGTGCTGCTGCTGATGATGAGGCTGCTGTTGCGGCTTATAGAACTGCTGTTGATGATAGCGGGGCCAACATCAGTGTTACTTTTGGTGGTGCGCCGCTTTTTATTTCTCCGGCGTTTGGGGTTGAAAAAAAAAAATATAAAAAAAAGAAAGAAAAAAAGGGGAGAATTAGTTTGTATCTTTGGGTAAGAGAACAAGCTTCACTATTGGGCGGGTGAAAATGAAAGAAGCTGTTCTCACGTCCGCTGAGCGGACTTTAGAGTCCTGTCCGACGTGGGTCTTAATTATTCGACCTAAACGCCACTCATTGGGGGGTAAATTATCCTGACGAACAACAACTAAATCTCCTACTTGGAAGTCCCTTTCTGGATATTTCCATTTTACACGACGATGGAGTTCTTTGAGGTATTCCTCTTTCCATCGCTGAGCAAACTGATGGTGAAGCACCTTGAGTTTTTGCCACCTGTTGGCTACACTCAAAGAAAGATCAGAATGATCGGGTTCAGGGGGTGAAAGAAGAGGTGCTCCAATAAGGAAACGGCCTGGGGTTAAAGGAACTAAATCATTGGGATCTTCACTTATAGCAGTTAAGGGTCTTGAATTCAGGCATGCTTCTATTCGAGTCAACATTGTCGTAAATTCCTCAAAGGTAAATTTCTGAACTCCAGAAATTTTTCGTAAATGAGTTTTAACACTCTTTACGCCAGCTTCCCATAAGCCGCCCATATGAGGTGCTCCAGGGGGTATGAAATGCCATTCAATGGGTTGAAAACTATTTCGTACTAAGACTTTCCTTCTTAAATCGGGTAAAAAATGTTTGCGGTCTGTTTCTAGGATATTAGCCGCACCTACAAAGGCAGTAACATTATCCGAGTACAAATGTGAAGGACAGCCTCGTCGGGAGAAAAATCAGGAGAATGCAGCAAGGAATGTTTCCGTCGATATATCACCGGTCGCCTCTAAATGAATTGCCTTTGTTGCAAAACAAACAAACACAATGACATAGCCCTTGGTAATTCGACAAGCCAATGTAAGACTTAATATCGAATGGACCAGCGAAATCTAAGCCGGTGTGGGTAAACGGTCTCGAAAAAGACGCTCGTTCAGGGGGTAATGCAGCCATTATCTGCTGACAGGATTTTTTCTGTAAATTTTACATTCCTTGCAATTATTAATCACAGTACGAATTAAGTTCTTTAATTTCGGGACACAAAACTCACTTCTAATTAATCGGAGCATTAGAGAATGTCCGCCATGGGCTGAACATTTGTGGACATGTTCCATCTACAAACGGGTAAAACGTGCCGCATAAGGCAAAATCCTTGGGTATCGCTCATCATATGTCAAGCCAGATGATCTGACTAATCGACCATTGATTCTTACGAAACCATTTGAGTCGATAAAGGGGTTCAGTGTGAGCAAATTACCTTTTGTCGGTAAAGGGGTACCTTTTGAAAGAATATTATATTCCGAAATAAAATTCTGTTGACATACGAGCACTAATCGATCACGAGTAAATTTCATTTCTTTTTGGGTTAAATCTAAGGTGTTGTACAAACATTTTCGAGTTTTCAAATATGTTAAACACCTGAACCAATACGAAATAATTCGCATTGCTCGGGGTAAATCTGAAAAGCGCTCAAGTATGTCATAAGAGGGTTTTGTCTAAACCAAAAATGATTGAACTTCTAAATGTTGATGATCGGTAACAGAATACTGAGGCCAATATTCTTGCGTTTTCGTTAGCCAGGAAGGACCATGCCACCACAAGGAATTTTCAATTAAGTCACGAGCTAGAGCTCCGCGACTTGCGAGATCGGCGGGGTTATCTTTGGAGTCAACATGAAACCAATTTTCGTTACCAACCTTCTTCAAAATTAACGCAACTCTATTTTTGACGAAAGTGGGGGTTTTTTGAGCCAAGATAAAACTATGGTAGAATCAGTCCACAGAAAAATCTTTCTCTTGTCTAGATTTAATTGACTACTCAAGGATTATACCATTTTTGCCATCAAAGCCGCTCCACAAAGTTCTAAACGGGGAAATGTTTCACACTTTACGGGAGCTACTTTCGTTTTGGACGCGAGTAAGTGCGCCGAGATATTATTTGTTGATGCATTTCGTAGATAAAGCACTGTACCATAAGCTTTTTCTGATGCATCACAAAATGCATGAAGTTCAATATCGGAATCGGGGTGAAAATTAACCCATCTTGGAATATTAATTTTCTCGATATTGGGGTAATCATTTAAGAAGGTTTGCCACTGAATTAGGGTTAAGGGTTTTAAATTATCATCCCAATCAGTTTTGTCTTTCCAAATTTGCTGCATGATAATTTTTGCTACAATTATCTTTGGGGATAGCCAACCTGCTGGATCGAAAAGCTTAGCAATTTCTGACAAGACAGCACGTTTTGTAATTGTATTTCTACGAGGCTACGAAACTAGTCTAAAATAAAAGCAATCATTATTTGCATTCCATCGCAAGCCTAAAGTTTTCGTATTGCTAGCATCTGAAATTTTTAAGAAGTCTGAATAAAG
Organism: Protocalliphora azurea; assembly: GCA_932274085.1. NCBI lineage: Eukaryota > Metazoa > Arthropoda > Insecta > Diptera > Calliphoridae > Protocalliphora > Protocalliphora azurea. Next base: position 52,238,091 of record OW026522.1, on the reverse strand, counting down.
CAGATTCTCACGGGGTAAATCTTCTAAGAGACGAATATGATTAGCTGTCCATTTTCTCAAAATGAAACCAGCCGAATTTAGAACATGAGTAAGTTCAACCCGTCTCCTAAAAGCCTCTTCTAGCTCATGAGAGCCAGCAAGTACATCATCGACATAAATTTGGGTTTTCAAAATCTCAGATGCCGCAGGACTTCGGGGTTCACAATCGTTTGCCAATTGTATGAGAGTTCGAATCGCTAAATAAGGTGCACAGTTCACTCCGAACGTGACCGTATTTAACTCATAGTCCTTTACGTCAACTTCGGGGTTTTCCCGGTACAATATTCGTTGGAATTGGGTTTGATTGGGATGAATCAACATGAATCAATGAATTTTCAATGTCCGCGTTAAAGACATATTTGAAAAGACGCCATTTTAGAATTAGTACCGTAAGGTCTGCCTGCAAAACAGGCCCAGGGTATAAAATATTATTCAAGCTCACGCCATTAGAAGAGGGGTTTGAAGCATTAAATACTACTCTCAGTTTAGTAGTGATGCTATCGGGTTTAAATACGGCGTGATGGGGTAAATAATATGTGGTCGCATTTACACTCGGGAGTTCAACAGCTCTAATATGTCCCAATTCATAATATTCATTAATCACGCTATCATAATGTGCTTTTAATTCAGGGTTCTTTAAAAGACGGGTTTCATTTCTTTTGAATTGAGACAGGGCGCTATATCGAGAATCTCCTAAAGTTAACTCATTAAGAAATTGTAGACGAAAGGGGAGTGAAACTACATAGCGGCCATCGGGGTTTCGATATGTGGTGGACCGATAAAGTTCTTCGCAATATTCGTCGGCTTCTGAAAAACGGGTGGCTAGTGGAACTTCTTCTAGTTCCCAAAACCGAGAAAGTTGATTATTTAAATCAATTTGGGAGCAAAAGTTTGCAACAGAGAGTGGGGGTTCAGATTGAAGAACTTCACCAGTTATTATCCAACCGAAAACTGTTCTCTGGGCGATCAGGTTGCCATTTGGATGTATTTTAACATCCTTAGTTAAAATTTTTGGATAAAAATTTCCTCCGAAAAGAATATCCATATGGGTACACATAACATCGGTCATTGTAATATCGGGGAAATTTGAAGTTACAATATCAGTAAGAGAACACGAGGGCAAACGACCGGTAATTTTATCAACAACATATGCGAAAATTTTCAGTTTAAAATTGGGGTCGATCGGAGATCCGACAGTTACAACACACATGGTTGAAGCTCTTCCAGCATAACAATCCATCATGCCAGTAACGTTAGTCGTTGGCACAGAAAATGTAGGAATTGCAAGTTTCCTTTGAAACCTCCTTGAAATAAAGGTACCTTGCGAGTCGGGGTCAACCAGCGCTCGAGAAGCACATCTGATATCTTTAATGTGGACTATATATATAGTCGAGCCTAAGAGGACTGTAGAATGGGGGTTTTGGTTCAGATGTGCTGAATAAGTATGGGTATTTTGAGCTGCTGTAGAAGTTGAAGGGTTATAATTAAGAGGGGTTTGTATTTGATTGTTTGCTGGGTTTATACTCTGAGTGGTCTGCTGGGTAATAGCAGAACCAGTAGCTAAAGGTAGTTGGGATGAAACTACACTGGGAATGTGTCCCTGTAGCCTTACATCTCTATGTAAAAAGGAGTGATGTCTCTGTTTACAAAGGGAACAAACATGAATACTTTTACAGTTCTTATATTCATGAGAGGTCGCAAGCCAATTTGTGCAACATTTAAGTTTTTTAACGGTCGACATTCTCTCATCAACTCTTTGACTCAAAAAGGAAGGACAAAGTCTTAGAGGGTGTGATCCTTGACACATAAACCAACGACAATTTGTTGGGATGGAAACAGTTTTTGTAGCGAAACTTTGGACTTTCCTTGAATCATTTGAAGATTTTTTCGAGACATTAAAATTGGGATTTTTAAGGGGGTTTGCAGTACTGAAATTTTTGTTCGGGTTTTGAACGGATTGCGATTGAGACTGCCTTATGTCTGAAATCGATTCAAGAGTCTTGAAATGAGCAGTCAGAAATGCGTCCATATCTTCCCATTTAGGAGTTTTCGTACAAAGTTTCTTTGACTGTTCCCAAAGACTCAGAGTGTTTTCAGGTAACTTTGTAGCACAAATATATACTAACATTACGTGATAAAAAACTTCTGGGGTTACTTCAAGCAATGAAAGATTCGTAATACAATCATTAATAGTCCGCTGTAGATTTTTTATACTTGGACCATTTTCTTGGGATAGGGGTTTAATACTTAAATGAGTACGGGACGGTTTGTATGACATCATGGGCATCTTTGCCAGTTTTTTGTAACAAATAATATAGTTTTTGAACTGGTGTTAATCGGGGGTTATTGCCATACAACGCAGAGAACATGTCTCGGAAAGAGGGCCAGCTCTTATAGTCACCATAGAAAATATGGGTATCACAAGGGGGTAAATTCATAATGGGTGTTGATGTTTCCATTAACTTTTCAGCCTGAGCGGCCGATCTTAATCGGTCCATATGGGCCGTAATTAATGATATACCACGGGTATATGTACTATAAAAGCCCATATATCGGGACTTAACCTCTACAATTTGCGGGCTTTTCTTTTGTTCAGCCTCAATCAACAAAGTGTCGTATGTTGACATAACAGCTTCCCATAAACGGTTAAGTTCCTTTTCATGACTAACCAACGAACCTATTCTGTGTTCAGAAGCGGGTATAATGGCAACATAAGCCTCAAAATCTGCTAAACGATCTGTATTACGAATCAAAGCTGATAGATCCATTTTTGATCTTAATTTGTATTAAGTAATTTTGAAAAAAAGCAAATAAAAATGTGTAAAAACTAAAAATCGAACTAATCGTTCAAAAAAAGGGGTAAATTAGCTTTTTTTTTTTAATAAAAAGTATTATTTCAAAATTAATTGAAAAAAAGCTTGAAAATTATCACGTTAAAACTGAGAATTTATATAAAAGGGGTAAAAATAATAAAAACAAAAAATTGATTTTGCAAAAAGCGGGGAAAAATTCGAAAAAGGTCAATAAATGTTCAACAAAGTTGTATAAAATTTAAAAAAAAAAATAGAGTAAATGTTTCAAAAAAATAAAGGGTAAATATCAAAAAAGGGTGGATATAAAAAAGTAGAGTTTAATTTCAAAAAAATAAGGGTAAAATAATAATAGCGAAAGCGATTTTATACTTTGTTCACTAATTCAGAAAAAATATTAAAATTCTAAGGGGTTTAATTACAATTTTCGTAAAAATTTTGGGTAAAAAATATTTTAAAACAAATAAATTAATTATAAAATCACTTTCGCAGTTACAAATGGTATAAAAATAATAAATACACTAGCACAGATAATAAATAAACACGGTTACTCACTTTCGGGTAAACGAATAAATTAATTTTTGTCAAAAAATATATAAATTATTCTTCAAATTTACTTTATCCTGGGTAAAAACAATATTAAATTAATAAAGTGCACAAATTTTTTCACAAATGAGTTAAAATTATGTAAAAAACTGAGTAAAAATGCACTTTATCAAATAAAATTTAATAGTAACCGGTTTGTTCGTTTATCAAAATTATACTGCACTAGTGTTATGGTAATGTGTAACAAGAGAAACACAAGAAGAAACAACCAACAAGAGGGAGTAATAAACTGTGTTTTTGTTTTTATTAAAATACAAAACACTCTCAGTCACTAGAAACGTCACACACGATATTTTTATTTGTTTATTATTATCAAAAAACACTATAAGCACAAGAAATATAATTTATTAATTATTCGCGTGTCTGTCTGTTTTTGTTTACAAAAAACTAACGAGTAAAAATTTGTTTTATTTATTCTCTTTTGTACTATGTTCTTTAAACTAGCACAGTTGAGTTAAATTGTAATAAACAAAAGCTTTTGTTAACAGAGGAGTTAACAGAGAATAAATAAAATTGGGATCCAAAAAAGAAAACAACAATAATAAAATAAAAGATCACTTTTTAATAAAATAAAATTAAAGCAAAAAAAATTAAAAATTAGGGATTAAGGCTTTTATTTTATCACTGTTAAAAAAGGAAAAGCACACACGAAAAAAACACTTTGGGGTAAAATATAAAAAATAAAAAAGGGGTTTTTGCCACTTTTTGCTCAATTGTGTTTTGCCAACGGCAATTTGTGGTTTTTGTCTTTTTTTTTCTTTCACTTGTATTTCTTTTGTTTTTTTTTCACTTTTAAATTCAAACAATTTACCTTTTTAATTGTTTGAGGGAGGGTTTAAAAAAATAAAAAACAAAACAGGATTTATCCAAAAAGGAGTGCGGGTTTCCAAAAGGAGGGTTCTGAAAATAAAATATTTTCTTAAAAATATTTCAAGTTCACGGGGGGTTTCTTAAATATCCGGTTCGAAGGACCAAAAAATGTTTTGCTTGAAATATTTTTATAGAAAATATATATATATAGAAAAAAAAAACGGGTATTAGAATTTTTTCTTGGGGTACGCTCGGGGTTTACAAAAGTAAGTGATTTACAAAAATTATGTATAACAACAAGATGGGAAAATGTCAAATAAAAAAACATAGAAAACAGCCACTGAACAATAATTAGTAGCTGTTTACACTGTGCGCGTAAACAAAGTGCTATATTTTTGTTATTTCATGGGCTGGGAGTGTAATATGGGGATAATATGAAAGCTTGAAATGTTCTCTAAATGATTTGATGTATAGGAGAGTACCATTATATCGATATATTTTTGAGATAACGGTACTTTTGTAAAAAAAGTCAAAATAAAAAAGTAATAAAATATATTGTCTCGCCATGGGTTAATGGTTTGGCATATTTTATACATCAATCGAAAGGCCTTCTCAAGACCTCTCCAATGATACCCATATTGTTCATTTTCATTCAAGGAGGAAGGAGAAAATTGCATTCTTACATCATAACTTAAAGTACCTATAACTCGAAAACTAACAGAGAGCGAAGAAAAATTTTTATGTAACTTTTTTTAACCAAAAATAGTGCTTTTACCGAAAAGAAAATTTGTTAAAAAATCAACAGTGCCGGTAATCTTGATTTGTTTCATCTATGTTGACGGATATCATTTTGTCATTTTTTTGTTGTTTTCTTTGACATTTATTTTTTCAAGAAGCTCAATTTTTTATGGAAATATCACTTAATGATTTTTTGGAGCAAACATAAAACAAAAGGCAAGGAAGTTAATATAACAGAAGATTACCATTAAATTTTGACAGCATATCTCGTCGAAAACCAACAAAAACTAATTTGTTATAATAGAATTTTGTCTACGTTTTCCCATCAAAGAACAAAGCCTTTAATTTTCAAGCAGTCGCCGGCGATACAATCGGCTACGGCGAAGATATAAACCATTTAATATTTTATACTTCGTATTTTTTTTTTTTTTTTTTTTTTGGACTTCAGAGCCATTTTGAGTTACATTTTATTTTTTCTGTCAAAATATATCAAAATAAATCTTTTGGTATAATGGGCTTGTCGCACACATTTTACCTTTTCGTATTTTATACTGGCACTTCTACATATGTTTACCACAATTTATTATTAGCTCTGTTAAAGTACTTGTCAAATTTGCATGTTTTCGTCAGAATTAGTCAGAAATTATCAAAAAAAAAAAAAAAAAAAAACAAAATACACCTAAATTCTTAGTAAGGGAACACTTTCCTGTAAATTCTGACTAAATTTTGCAAGTTTGACAAGTACTGCAACAGAACTATTATATATAATTCCTATTTTTAATTTATGTTATTTAATAAAAATTAGAATTCAAGCCGACATAATAATAATAAAATAATAATAATAAAAGCCTACGCCGCCGACCAAAATATGCCGTGCAGCCGCTGCCGATAATTTGTCTCGACTTCATTCACTGTTTCCCATATATGCTGATTGCGGTTAAAAACCGGTATTCGGTTTAACCAAAAAATCTCACTAAAAAAATCGGTCGCCCGTTTTTGGACTCTTGAGAAAACGGTTAACCGGTTATTATTATTATTACTATTATTATTATTATCATTATTATTATTTTCTTTTTTGACAAAAGCCCAAATTTGCAAGTGTATACAAGTTTTACTCTGTGTCTGGGGTCAGCTTTTTATACATCCACTCTGGTGGCTTTGACACATTGTGTCAATGAAGGAAGAAGAAGATTTTTGCTAGAAAGTGTTAATTGAAATCTTAAAATAAAAAATGTAAAAAACTTCTCAATTTAGTTTATTTTTCTTTGCTGACAAGGTTTGCTCAAAAAGACGAAAAAATTGGAACGATAGCCCTAAATTCAAGGTGCTAAAAACTTTAGATGGACCTAGCATAAGTGCTGACAGATTTCAACTAATATCTGATGGTGAAGAAGAAGCAGTTGCTTTTAAATATAAGATACCTCCTACAATTGTGGATTCAACACACATTTTTTCCACTGTGTTTGGATTAATTGGCGACAAGTATACATATAAGCGAATGACTATTGGTATGAAGACTTTATCTAACTCGCTGTCTCTGTACAATGAAGCTTTGAGTGTTCTTAAGGACAAAAAATTCCAGTTTTATACGCATAAATTGAAGGATGCAAACAGTTTTAAATTGGTTTCATTTGGACTACCAAAAATGTATACAAACACAACGAAACGAAGAATTTGTCAGCTCGCACAATATAAAACCTCTATCTTATCGGGTTTGATTGTCAACATGTCTTTTTTGTAATATTTCTATGTATTGGATATATGTTTTGTACAAAAGGAAAATCGATATTCTTCTTTTAAATGAGACTTTTCTTTTAAACCGTACAACAAATTTCTACTGGGTGGCTATAAAATTTGTAGAGAAGATCGATCTACTCATGGCTGTACATCCGTCTACAGTAGACATACTTTTACCAATAACTTGTGTTATTTCTGGTCATATGTAAAACATGGCATATTCAGATGCCTTGAATTATTATGCAGACTGGTCAGCAATTGGAAACTGGGAGGAAAATGAAATTTAGAGTCAGAACAATGATCAACCTGTTTCTTATTCATAATCTAGAGTTTTAAATACAGAGAAATAAATACAAAAATAAATTTCGGATTTACAGATTTAAACTATAAAAATCAATTAAAATGTATTTTGAATTTATTGATTTCCAACTTAATACACCGAAATGAATCCTGGTCAAAATTTATCTCAAATTAGCCTCCAGCCTCTAAAAATTTTTGGAAAGTAACAAAAGTCCTTGAAAACAGCAATGTGTCATTTACTGATGTTCATGTAAATGTGAAGAGTTACAAACTGGCACTGAAAAGGCTAATTCAATACCAAATGTATTTGGTAATTCACACACCTTTACTTTAAATAATTAATCACTTAAAGAAAGACACAGTCGTTTCAAGATTCATTCATGATCTTAACGATACAATTCTTGACAGATCTAACGTGGGCTTACCAATTTAGATGAAGTTAAGTCGTTTGTGCTTTTATTGAAATATAATAAAGCTCTGGTTTAGATATTATTAATACCATTATCCTTAAAAATATGCACGATTGTTTTTTATTGAAACTTTAAGTAAACTTCTAAACTCTCGTTTAATAGAAGGATATTTTCCAACGAATTTTTAAGAAGGCAAAAGTTTTCTTAATTCCAAAGCCAGGAAAGAATCCTAAATTATCGTCAGCATCCTAAGCCTATTGGATAAAGTGTTTGAGAAAATAATAAATAAGATAATTTTAGACTTTTCTAATCAAAATATTATTATGAACCCTCAACAGTTTGGATTCCGCAAAGAGCACTCTACAGTACACGTACTAAAAAGAGTCGCTAATTTTCTTAAAAAAAAAAAACTCTTAAGAGCACTGATTAGCTTTCTTGATATCGAAAAAACATTCGATCCAATATGGTATGATGGCCTAGTTTTTAAACTTAACACATTCAATTATCCATCATATCTGTAAAAGAATAATAAAAAGTTTTTTAGATCAACGCTCATTTTTTGTATCTTCGATAATATGCTATTTAGTGATAGAAAAATACCTGCGGGTTTTTCTCAAGGGTTGATACTATCACCTACTTTTCATTAAGTATATGTTTCTGATGTTACTGTTCGCACGACATAGTGCTTTCATTTGCTGCGGTAAGGGGCCTAACGCAATAAAAAAATAGGAGATAGTTTAAAGTTTACCCACAAATACTTTGATAAATGGAAGATTAAAGTTAATGTTAGTAAAACATAAGCTATTATATTTCCATATAATAGGTCTCAGAAACGTATTCCAAGAAAACATTCATATTCTAAGGAAGTTTTTATCCCCTACAATGGGATCAGTATCAAATAATTAGGAATTATCTTAGATAAAAACTATCATTTAAATAACACATACAGCATATTCGTGATACAACATATTCGTGATATTAAATGCAGTCGTGCTCTTTTCGCCTTACTCAATAGAAAATCTAAACTTAATCTAAAAAACAAGACCCTTGTTTATAAAATTTTGAACTACGGATGCAAAGTCCAGTTTTATAAAGATTACACAAGATAATTACAGATAATACAAAATAAAAATCTGAAAATAATTCATAACCTACGCCCCAGATATTCTACTTATCTACTGCATTGAAACTTTAAGCATAAAATGTTTAATTCATTTGCGAGATTGTTATTTAACGCAAAGCGCAGAACGTCTACATATGAAATAATAAGAAATTTGCTAAACAATCACTAAGACTCTTTTACTTAAGGAGTAATAATTGGTGGTTGTTTTTAAAATTTTTTATACCCTTTTAGTATGCAGAAGTTTTTTTTACTACTTTTCCTTAATACTATGATATTAGCAGTTTCCTTATTTAATTATTTAGATGTTAAGTGTTGTAATACTTTTAAGTAAAACCTCATAACAATGTAATTACTTAGTTATTTTATAAAGCTTTCAATAAAGTCAATAATAAAAGAATATTTAATAAACTTTCTTTAATATTTTATTGAAAATATGTCTTGAAAATATGTCTTTCTAAAATAAAACATATTTCTTGATTGAAATACTTATAAGTGAGCACGAAAAAACTAGTGCATAAAATTCTGGTTATAAAAATTATTCCAATACAACAATTAATATGTTTTTCTATTAAAAGAAAGTTTAAAATTTAAATAATTCATCTGGCATCTCTGCCTCAAGATATAAACATCGTGTTAATTTTTACTTGAAAAATTAATTGAATTTTTAAATTAAAAACTATTTAAATTTGCTTTAACTTTCTTTTGTTTGGCAATGTTTGCTCAGAAAAGAAGAAAGCATTGGGGCAATAGCCCTAAATTCAAGATGCCAAAAACTACAGACGGTCCTAGCACTAGTGCCAACAGGTTTCAGCTTCTGTCTGAAGACGAAGAAGAAGAAGCAGTTGCTATCAAAGAAAAGATTCCACCAATAATTGTGGACTCTACCCACAGTTTTTCAACTGTGATCGGATTAATTGGGGAAAAATATACCTACAAACGGATGTCTATTGGTACAAAAATTGTATCAAACTCCTTATCGCTGTACAATGAAGCTTTGAGTGTTCTCAAAGACAAAAAAATCCAGTATTATACGCATGAATTGAGGGATGCAAAAACTTTTAAATTGGTTTTATTTGGCCTGCCACAACTGGACACAAAGATAATTGGCGAAGAATTTGTAAGCTCGCTCAACATAAACCCGGTAAGCATTAAGGAACTAGCAACAAAAAGATCTAGTGTAGATGAGTTTGATCGTCAAAATTACCGTCTAGCTATAGACCAATCAGCATCCTAAGCCTATTGGATAAAGTATTTGAAAAAATAATTAATAAGAGAATTTTAAATTTTTCCAACCAAAATAATATTATTAACTCTCAACAGTTTGGATTCCGCAAGGAGCACTCCACAGTACATCAACTAAAAAGAGTCGTTAATTTTATTGAAACAAACAAAAGAAATCGTAAGAGCACTGGAGTTATTTTTCTTGACATTGAAAAAGCCTTCCATTAAATATGGCATGAAGGCCTGGTTTTTAAACTAAATTCCTTCAATTATCCAACGTACTTGCAAAAGATAATAAAGAGTTTTTTAGATCAGTGCTCATTTGCTGTATCTATAGATAACATGCTATCTGGTGATAGACAAATCCCTGCGGGTCTGCCACATGGATCGGTATTATCACCTACTCTTTATTCAATATATATTTCCGATTTTACTATTCGCAAGAATCAAGAAGTAGCTTTTTACGCTGACGACAGTGCTTTTATTTGCTGCGGTAAGGTGTCAAACGCAATAATCAAAAAAATGGAAGATAGTTTAAAATCTACCAATAAATACTTTGATAAATGGAAGATAAAAGTTAATGTTAGTAAAACACAAGCTATTATATTTCCATATAATAGATCACAGAAACGTATTCCTACAAAACATTTATATTCTAGGGGAGTTTTTATTCCTCTGCAGGATAGTATCAAATATCTAGGTATTATCTTAGATAAAAAACTATAATTTAAACAACACATACAGTATATTTGTGATAAAGCAATTAAATGTGGCCGTGCACTTTACCCCTTACTTAGCAGAAGATCTAAGCTTAATTTAAAAATCAAGATCCTTATTTACAAAATGTGTATTCGACCAATTATGACCTACGGATGCCAAGTCTGGTTTAATAAAGCTGCTAAAACTTATACAAGAAAATTACAGATAATACAAAATAAAAATCTGAAAATAATTCATAACCTACACCCCAAATATTCTACTGATCTACTGCATAGAAACTTTAAGCAAAAAATGTTTAATTCATTTGCAAGGGAACTGACACTGTCATTTAATGAAAAATGCAGAACGTCTACATATGAAATAATAAAAAATTTGCTAAACAATCACTAACACTCTTTTTTACTTAAAGAGTTATAATTGATGGTTGTTTTTAAAATTTCTTATAACGTTTAAGTATGTACAAGGTTTTTTTGAAAACTTCTCCTTAACACTGTGATATTAGTAGTTTCCTTATTTAATTATTTAGATTTTAATTGTTGTAATACTTTTAAGTAAATTCTCATAACAATTTAATTATTTTATAAAGGTTTCAATAAAGTCAATAATAATAATAATAAAAAAAAAATTTAAATAATTTCTTAATGGTTTTAATAAAACTTGTAAGCTTTTCTGCAAAACTTTTTTGCTGTAATGTGTGTACTTCAAACATTTTAGTATCCTTTAAATATTTGTAAAAAAGCCTGGTTGATGGGGCTAATTTGGTACATATACACCATCATGATTAACAGTGATAAATATACATATTTCATTTTTAATGTATACATATACGCTGCCTGCCACTTGAATAAGGAATCTCATCTTTTTAATTTTAATTAAGTATATCTCCTAAACTAAAGTTCAGAAAACATAATTTTTTGCGCAACCAAATTTCAGTGTTGGCTTTAGTTTCCTGAAGAAATAAAAAATATACATATTTTGTTATACTAAAATTATGCATTTATTTAAAAGACATGTATTTCTATGGTGCTTTTTCGTGTGTCACTTGAATAAGGAATATTTTAAAACTAAGCAAACTGTAATTTATTTTAAAATTTTAGGTTATAAAAATTAAAGTTATCTTCTAGCATTCAATTAGTAATGAGTACTGATACTATTTTTAGAAATAAAATCAAAAATGCTATTTGGCATCGACTTGTATAATGACTCTAAGTAATTTAGCGAAATTGAACTCCATGCTTCCGTTATTGCATCCTTTAAGGATTCTATCGTCTCAAATTGTTTTCCTCCTTCAAAAACTTTTCTTGCAAGCCAACCACAGACATTTTCCATTGGATTCAGATCTGGTGAATATGGGAGCCAATCCAAAAGTTGAACACCTTGTTGATTAATACATTGTTTTACTGCTCTGACGGTATGAATTGGAGCGTTGTCGTGTTGGTACGTCCAAGGTATGGGTCCAAAGAAATCATTAAATTTTGGAAATGCTTCCTCCAGAATGTTTTTGTAAGTTGGATACAAAAACCAATTCTATGGAACCATAATACGAAATGGCACCCCATACCATTATTCCGCCCTTTCATTGTATTTTTGGCAAACTGTAGAAGTTGTGATTTGCGTTTTTCATTAAGTGGTGTTTTTTTTACAGTTTTGGTCAGACTGTGTATGGGCATGACTTTAAAATACGGTGCACTGTTCCTAGACTGGCACTGACTCCATTTTTTTCACGACATGGCAGAATTTGATGCAATTCTAAGAATTTTTCGTCTTTCTTTTGGAGTTGTTGCCATTTTCTTCTGCCCTTTCATTTTTTTTCCATATCTTTCCACGTTATTTAAATAATTGTACACAACTGTTTTTCCTCTATTAATGTTTTTGGCTATTTAGACCGGATTCTGACCCTGAGATTTCAAAATCAGAATTCTTTCTTTTTCAGAGTTATTGAATAATATCTATTTAAAAACTATCAAATTAAAAATTCTCTAGCCGTTTATATTGAAAGAAATTCAAATCATAGCCTTCCTGATTTATATTAAAAGAATTCCTTATCCAAGTGACACACGAAATAGTACCACAGAAATAAATGCATAATTTTAGTATAACAAAATATGTATATTTTTTATTTCTTCAGGAAACTAAAGCCAACACTTTAAAATTTGGTTGCGCAAAAAATAATTTTTTTCTGAACTTTAGTTTAGGAGATATACTTAATTAAAGTTAAAAAAAATGTGATTCCTTATTCAAGTGGAAGGCAATGTATATACAGCAAATGTTATAAACTAAAAATTTAAACGTTTAAATTTTCTTGTAATTGTTTTATTTCAACCATTTAAAGTGAATTGTCCAGGTTAAATAAGATATCTGTCATTTTGTTGCATTTCGCAAGTTTCATGAAACTTCTAATTTTTAGTCATGTAATTTTTTTTTTAATTCTTTTTCTGAGTAAAATTACACAAAAAGTTAAATAAAATGCTGTCTAAAAAAACCGGTTAACCGCTTTTAAAATACCGGTTTTGAAAAAACCGTCAGCGTTTCTAAAAAACTGGAAACCGCTTTTCGTTTTTAGATACTCTACTTGTTACTTATTTAGATAGATAAATCTCCCGTGTAGACACTTCGTAAGTGCAGCCAACTTAAAAATATGTTGTTAGAGTAAGGGATTAAATGACTTAATAAGAAACCACACACACATACTTTAAAGCCATTTAAGAAATACGAATTCATTGTTTTAATTGTTTAACAAAATTGTGTTGTTTTTAATTCAATGCAAATTAGAACTAATCTGTTGTGACAAAAGTAAATCATATTAGAAATAAACTGTTAAAATTTTAAGATGATTATATTCAATATCTCAGCACTGGTCTAAATACATGAAGTGATTTTCTTTTTCCTCTTTGTTCATTCAATCATGTGTACGTTCTTCCATCCATACATAAGTACATTTGTGTATGGATGTGTTTATTTGGTATGAATAGTGTGAGGCATAAACATAAAATAAAAACAATCGAAGAAAAATTATCCAAATTAACTCCAAACATTCCGGTCGCCTAAACATAACGAAGTAACTTATTAAAAATAAAAAAATGCTATTTTTCCCATGCATTTAAAATAATTTTCCGTCTGCCTGTGTATCGATATGTATGGATGCATGTACGTACTTCCCTGCATGCATATGCATTTATTGATACATATGTGTAACATACGTACATATATGTGTAGTTTTCTTTTTATTCTATATATTATTTCTTTTATCACTTCGAATAATGGGGGTCGTGCGATGTAATTGTCAATTTATTCAGAATTCATTTATTTTAATAAGTTTCGAGAACTATTTTTTTTTCGCAATGTAGTGTATTATTTCGATACATTCGTATTCTAGTTTTATTTTTATAAAAAATAATTTAAAGTCATTCATAACACCTAAATACAAAAGAATGTCATTAAAAAATAATACATATAAATATTGAAAAAACAATTTTATCTGCTTTCCAATGGCTTATTTAAGTGAACATGTGTATGTTTTTCTGAGTAGCAGTTCATATTAGTGTAACTATTATCTGCCAATATTAATAAACAAAGAAATAAAGAACTAAAAGGGACACAGAAATTTTTAATAATAAAGTGTAATGTGTGACACAAAAAAACAGCTGTCGATAGATAGCCCTAGTGGTAGTGGCGGTGAAACAGGGAATGGGCTCTGTGACAGTTCTGATACGATTTCTATGACATCAGGTATTTATACCGATAAAATTGATAAAGTTGCTTTACAACAACATCGGCAGCTACAAAATGAACAGAAATTACAACAAACAACGCAATCGCTGTTAATGGCCAGTGCGATGTTGGTGGGTTGCTCTAATAATGTGGGTGTTAATAATAACAGCAGTAGTAACCTTAACCCTAACAACAATAACAATGATGGAGACACTTTACACAGCCTACATCAAGGGCATTATAGTTGCTCTAATATTTTTGGATCAAATGATTCTATGAATGCTCCTGTAATGTCTATTGCCCCAACAACAACATCTTGTAATAAATCAACTATGGGGCAAATTAATAATTCATTGCCAAATTTCAAAATGATGCAAATTAATGTGCATGAACTTATAATGGAGAACCAAGCATTACGAGAAAAACTTAAAGAGATAACAGTAGATCGCGATCGTTTATTGTGTGAAGTGTCTAATCTCCGTTTGGAACTTGATATGTTTGAATTGAAGCGCCTGCCCGAAGAAAAGTAAGTAGAAACATTTTTATTTTAAAGTTTCATGTCGAACAAATTTTTCCAATAACATGATTGTAGCTAATTAACCTTTTTATACCAAATAATGCGTACTGTCGAGCTGAATATAGACATTTTACCACTCTTTAGTTCCCTACTAGCGAAAAGTGGAACAAACTCAAAATATGCGAATATGTTAACTAATATATTTATTAATATATAACAAAGAAAAATAACACGTAAAGATTTTAACTACTAAAAAGAGAGCAAAAATTTTCGTTAAAAGAAATTCTTTTGACATTTATAAAACTGCTAAAGAAAATCACAAAATTGAGGGATTTCAAATTTAAACAACTATATTAAATTTGAAATGCCTGCACCTTTTTAATCAAATATAATATATATATATATATATATATATATATATATATATATATATATATATATATATTTTATATTTTTTTTATTAATTAATTTGACTTTATTGAAATTTATTGCTTACTTAACAGTTAACAGCTGGTTCAGTTGAGGTTTATAGTGATGGGTACAAATCTGCTGAAGTGGTTTGGTGTCTATATTCGCGCTTATAGGAAAAAGATAAAACAACATTGGAGTACCGCTTTCGGTCTGCAGATCAATAATTCTGCGGAACTTATCGAGGATTGCACATGTTAGGTGGACAAATGAATCCACATGTTCAACCTCGGGGCAAATATGGCCCCATTATGATGAATGTCGATTTAATTTCATCACAAGGCACTGGATTGCTGGTGCGCATGTTAGGAGACTAGGGCTCCCTTTTAACGACTTTAGTAGAAGTTGTCGGGATGAGGAAGAGGAGGAGACGGTGGAGCATCTTTTATGTCACTGTCTCAATTTTGGAAGTACGTTTATGCATATGTTGTCAGATCTCTTTGATACTGATGTCAGATGAATCATTTCTTTCATATATGCGTCGGTTTGGTTAGTTTCGAACGTTGGTATGGACATGTGAGTTAGAAACACATGATCCCTCAAGGTATCACATTAAGGAAAAGTTGACTAAAAACATTGTACGTACGTTATAAGAAATTTTAAAAACAACCACTAATTATCACTCTTTAAGTAAAAGAAGAGTTGTTTAGCAAATTTCTTATTATTTCCTATGAACACGTTCTGCATTTTTCAATAAATGACAGAATCAGATCACTTGCAATAATTAATTGCTTTTTCACAAATATATTTTATGTGTTGTGTAAATGAAAGTTTTTTATCTAAAATAATTCCTCGATGTTTTATGCTATATTGTAGTGGGATAAAAACTCCTCTAGAATATAAACGTTTTGTAGGAATACGTTTCTTTCGCCTATTATATGGAAATATAATACCTTGTGTTTTGCTAACATTTACTTTTATCGAAGTATTTGTGGGTGAATTTTAAACTGTCTTCCATTCTTTTGAGCAAATAAAAGCACTACTTCCTGATTCTTGCGAACAGTAATATCAAATATATATAAAGTAAAGAGTAGGTGATAATACCGACCCTTGCGGTAGGCCTGCAGGTATTTGTCTATAACTAGATAGCGTATTATTTGGAGATACAACAAATGAGCGCTGATCTAAAAACTCTATTATATTTTGCAGACACGTTTGATAAATGAAGAAATTAAGTTTTAAAACTAGGCCATCATGCCATATTTAATCGATGTCATGAAAAATAACTCCAGAGCTCTTACGATTTCTTTTGTTTGCTTCAAGAAAATTAACGACTCTTTTTAGTTAATGTACAGTAGAGTGCTCCTTTCGGAAACCAAATTCTTGAGGGTTAATAATATTTTTTTAGGCTAGAAAAATCTAAAATTCTCTTATTTATTAATTTTTCGAAAACTTTATCCAATAGTCTTGGCATGCTGATTGGTCTATAGCTGCAAGGTAGTTTAGGATCCTTTCCTGGCTTGTACATTGGGATGACTTTTTCCTCCTCAAAAATTGTACGAAAATATCCTACTATTTAACAAGAATTGAAAAGTTTACTTAAGATTTAAAAAAGGTAATCGGGCATGTTTTTAAGGATAATGGTATTAATGCCATCTAACCCAGGGGCTTTATTGCTCTTCAATAAAAACACAAATGATTTAACTTCATCTGAGTTTGTAAGTTCCGCGTTCGATCAGTCAATTATTTTTTCGTTAAGATCATGAACAAATCTAGTGACAGCTGTGTCCATAGGTGAATAATTATTTGGTCTTGGTCTTTTCAGTGTAAGTTTTTAAAACTTCGCCGTTACTTTTCAAAATTATTTAGAGCCCGAGGGCAAATTTGAAATAAATTTTTAGCAGGATTAATTTAGGTCTTTATTAAGGTTGAAATAAATTATTTTGTTTAATGGCTCCAAAATACTTTTCAATCGATTTTTATTATTCCTACATTTTTGAAACACGAGTTAGATAAAAGAATGTCTACTGTAGACGGTTGAACAGGATTGATATTTTTTTTCTAAAGCGAGTATATTCATTTGGGTAAAAAATGTAGTAGCTGTATGAAGGCAGTGGCTCTAAAGCTCTTTACCAGCTGAATTATTTGACATACAATTCCAATGTGTATGTTGGGCATTCAGATTACCGAAAATAATATAGTCCTTTAAAGATGAAGTTAATTTGTTTAAATTAGCTTTAAAATTGGTAGTATGAACTGGATTGTACGCCGAAGTAAATATAACTGACCTTCTATTAATCATAACTTGCACTGAAATACTTTCGGCAGTAATTGTTTTTATTCTTGGTAATAACAAATATATGCTTAATATTAACTTTAATTGCGTAGATCGATCCTCTATAAATTTTATAGCCAACAAGTTGAAATTTGTGGTATGGTTATAAATAAATCACATTTAAAAGGAGAATATCCGTTTTCCTTTTGTGTAAAACGTATTTCAGTTGGGCAGCTATGTTTTGGGCATTCCAGTGCATAACATGAACATTGTGCCTACCGGTTGAATTATTATATTGCATGTTAAAGCATCATACCCAAAACTCGTACCTCGTCGTACTTATTCTGAAATCTTTGCAAAGCATCGACAGCATCAAATATCATAATTTTCATCAGCATCAAATATCATCATTTGAAATATCATCATTATTATTCTTTCGTAGCTTTATTAGCGTGGGAATTACGTGCATTATTTTGTGCTTCCTGGTTTGGTAAATCAGGAAAATGATGATCATCTTGGTTAAAATACGAAAAAGATCTTCTGTTGGCCGCCTTAGATCTAGATGCCACTCGACGATGAATTTCTAAGTATTCTTGACGACTTGAGCACTTTGGGTTATCAACTCTATGGTCAACTCTCTTTAAGTTCTTTTTTATGCAGGTTTAGCACTTATAAATTATACTACCATTACTATTACAAGTTATAGCACCATTTCCAACCCTCTATATATATATATATATATATATATACATATATATATATATATATATACATATATATATATATATATACATATATATATATATATATACATATATATATATAGATATATATATATATATATATATATATATATATATATATACATATATATATATATATATATATATATATATATATATATATATATATATATATATATATATATATATATATATGGGATCTTTGTTACGCTTTAGAGGGTTTTTTCAATATATAGAAATATTACAAAAATATCTTATTTTCATAACACATTGACGATCAGACCTGATAAGATAGATCGCGTCATCTACACTGGATCTCATTGTGTTTAGTTCCTTAATGCTTACCGGGTTTACATTGTGCGAGCTGGCAAATTCTTCGCCAATTGTCTCTGTCCAGTTTTGGTATGCCAAATAAAACCAATTTAACATTCTCAAAGCTTCATTATACAGCGATAACGAGTTTGATAAAATTTTTGTACCAATAGACATTCGTTTATAAGAGTATATTTATCCCCAATTAATCGGATCACAGTTGAAAAACTGTGGGTAGAGTCCACAATTATTGGTGGAATCTTTCCTTTGAAAGCAACTGCTTCTTCGTCTTAAGATAGAAGCTGAAACTTGTTGGCACTAGTGGTTGGAATATTTTTACGCTCTTTGTTTTGTGTTTTGTTTTTGCTTAACCATGCGACATAAACCTTTCTCGTTGAAAGCTAGAACAAAACTAAAAGATTTTTTGCTTTTTATTCACTCACAATTGTTTAGCTTCGTTATGTATGTGAAAATGTCGAAAACATTCGGGTCCGGAGTGATATGGGCCAGGGCTGTCAGATGTGTCGATTTTTCGCCAAACGTGCTTAATTGCTTTTGGCGACTGAATTTTCTGTTTGGCGACACACCGATTTTTTTTTTTGGCGATTTACATACAGGTGGCGATTTTTTTTTTGCTAATTTTTAACTTTTATTAAATAGGCATTTATGGAGAAAAATTATAAAATTTTCTAACTACAAATCGACTATTTTAAGTATTTTAATTTTTAATACCTATCTATCAAAATGAAGAGCTTTAATTTAAAAATAGCTTCAACTTATTTTACGAAGTTTTATATCAAAAAAATATATATATTTTACAATACTTATATAGCAAATGTTTGATAATTTATTTTCCATCATCTTTCAAATATATAAATGATATTAATGATTTCGGTCACAATCAAATAAAAACGTTCATAAATAAATTAATTCTTTGAACAATTTATAAGTTAAATGGGGCCAATGCAAAATTATAATTAAGTTCATTAAATAACTAAAATGGAGAAAAGTGTATTTTAAATTGTATTTTTTTTATTAAATTATTATTAGCTATTGCAATTTTCGCTGGCTTTGCTAAAGCTGAATTTACATTTATAAATTATGCGAAATTTTAAATACTAAAAATTGTACGACACTTCTAACACATTAGGTAATTTTTTAGTATTTCCTTAAACAACCAAATAAAATTTAAATTTGTCGATTTTTGGCATTTTCTGATTAACAATTTGGCTACAGAGGCTCAAAAAAATCTGACAACCCTGCTGTGGGCGCAGGTCTTTGGTCTAAATTTTTTGGCACCTTGAATTTAGGGCTATTGCTCCAAAGCTTTCTTCTTTTTAAGCAAATATTGCCAAAAAAAAGAAGGTTAAAGCAAATTTAAGTAATTTTTTACACTTTTTAACTTAAAAATTCAATTAATTATTTCTAGCAAAAAATTAACACCATGTTTTTATTTTGAGGCATAGGTGCCAGATGTGACATTAAATAAATTAATAAATTAATGTCATAGTTAATTGGAATTTTAGATATTCCACTAATATTGCGTTTTTTTAGTTAATTATGGACTTGTAATACCTCTAATACAGTTTCTTCTTCATTTGTATAGCGCATATTTAATGTGGGATTCAAGAAATCTTGGATATTCAACACCTTTTGCAATTAAACAATAGCCGGATTATAATTTTTTGTCCCTATGTGCTTGGAGTCATTATTTCACTATAACTTGCATTTTGGGTTATTGTCTTTCATAAGCTGAGATTTATTACTACTTTTTATTAAATGAGCAATATATATATATATATATATATATATATATATCCTCAGGCACTGAGAGTATTTTTTGATAGGATAAGTTAAAACGGTTACAAGAAAATTCTCATCAAACTCCATAATTTAAGATGATAATAAGAACAATTATGGCGAGAGCCATAAAATTTTGTGGGAACTACTTTCTTATCACATTACATAAAAATATAACGGATAGGTCAGGGGAAGAATAGCTCCTATATAAAGCAAATATTAATTTTCAATATATATTTATTGAAAATCTTGAAGAGTTATAGAAAAAACTATATAAAATTTTGAATAGGGAGAGTAGTAGTAGATATTAGATATGACATTAAAAGAGGTAGCAACAGATCATAAAATTACATATTTACATAACAAAAAAATATTACTAAAGTACATTTTTATGTGGCATTACCGGTTTTTGAATAATAATGCGTAGAAAATTTTGAAATTCAGTCGATAACAAGTGCTCATAGTATACAGTTTCTAGTTGTTCTCTCTTCGCCTTCTAAATCATTTTTCTGTTCTTATTAGTTCTATTTACCTACCTTATTTTAATCATAATCTTTACATAAACCGCAAACATCGTAAACAATAATCAAGTTTTCCTCTTCAGGAGGAAATTATTATGATATTTTTTAATCCATCAGCAAAAAGAAAGAAACAATAATTCTCAATTCAATATTAACAATAATACAGATTTCAAAACTATTAAATTTTAACAATAACCAGTGTCCAAAATGTGTAATTATAAAAAGTCTTATTCCTGACAAGATTAGATTAGGTTAAAAAGGGCGGCGTCTTCACGCCTGTACCCAGATACGATCCGGTCCATTGTGATCCATTTATAAATACCAGAGAAAGCTGATAGACGAAGAAAGAGAAAAACCTTAGTAGAATAAGGGATTGGAGTAGAAAGAAAGGTAACGAAATAAAAGAAAAGTGTGGATCCTAAGAACCATCAATCAACCCTGATTACCTCTAAGCCACTTTATCCCCATTACGATCCCTATAAGGTTGCTGAGTTCTTTACTCGTAACCTCTTCCAGTTCATGTAGAATATGGATTCCAAACCACTTCAGTTTACGTCCTACAAAAGTCTGACGTGCCAGTGTCCCACTTACTGGTCATATTTCCTATTGCGAGGTGAACAGTAATCATACCAACAATGACCTTTAGATTCCCACGACTCATGCCCAGAAGATGCTTCGAATCTGCTGGTTTAAGTCTAGTCATGGTTCGTTCTTTCTAAAGTCCATTGCCTTATGGTCATGAAAAATGACCCAATTAGAATACTAACCGATACCTACACAGCTTCAAGCCCTTACAAGTTAGCTCATTGGCTATTTCATTGCCTAGGGCCTTGCCACTCCATGGAGCTTCTCCGCTCCAGTCCAGAGGTCCCTACTAGGGATTTCGATAGCGGGAGTGGTCTCGAAGTCAATTATAGTACCGACATAATCCGTTTCGACCCCAGCTATTCCCTATATGTATATATATATATGTATATATATATATATGTATATATATATATATGTATATACATATATATATCATATATATATGTATAGGTAGGTAGAGAAGGGTTGCACAGTACTTAGAAGAGTGCCTGTGCATACACTCGGAAACCTAGAGGTCCATTGTGAGTCCCTTTATAGAGTATATAGAGAGAATTTAAAGAGGAAATCTTTAGAAAAGACCAGGAAAGGAAAATAATAGAAAAAAAAGCTGAGACCAAGAAAAGTATAGAAAAGAATAGAAAAAAAACCTGGAAAGGAAAAGTGCTACCGCCCTATTCGCTCTAAGCCAACGACCCCCTCTTAGCCAGCCTATTCCCATGACGAATCCTATTAATATATCGAGATCAATCAATCAATTCCCTGTCATTCCCCCTATGGGACAATGACCTGTCAGAATACGTATCATAGTCTTCAGGTTTTCCCTTTTCATGCCTAAAAGTAGATTTGTGTCTGCTATATCAAGTTTAGGCCATAGGACCCTTGATAATCTGCAGTCGGTTCTACGATTTCATGCATGATTGGCTCTATCCCGAATCCACTCACTAATTAACCTGAATTAAAAGCTTAGAGGTGGTCTCACATCACTTTCACTCACAGCCCTATCCAAAGCTGAGCCGTTCCTAGATAATTCATCAGCTACCTCATTGCCTGTTATCTCGCAATGACCCGGTACCCAGCAGAGTCTGATATGATAATTTCCCATCAATCTCCTAAGAGCCTTCTTACAGTCGGTAACTAGCCTAAACTTGACAAAATGACCTTTCAAGGCCATCAGCGCCGCTTGGCTATCTACATACAGAGTTACCTCTGTATTCTCTTCAATGTTCCCTGCTATCAATTCCGTGGCCCTAAGAATACCCAGAATTTTCGCCTGGAACACACTGCAACTATCCGAGAGTCTACGTTTTCCTGATGTTCTCCTCAACCAGATACACACCTGCACCAGTGCCTGTATCCATTTTGGATCCATCAGTGAATACCGATACTCCACTGAATAGTTTCTCCCTACCTGACCATTGGTCCCTACACGGGATAATCGTTGATTCAAAGGGAACCAGGGCATGTCCACCGATATTGACCTCGTTTAGAAGTTTGGAATGTCCTATTCTGATTGATCCTATAAGTCCTAGTTCTCTAAGTCTAAGCAGACTCCTTGCAGCCATTCCCATCACGAACTCCTCAATGGGTAGGAGATGCAGAATGACGTCAAGTGCCGCCTGAGGTGTGCTTCTTACGGTACCTGTGATGCCAATCGAAGCACATCTCTCGGCTTTAGACAAAAGATTCCTACGACTTCCTATTCTCATTGCCTCCCACCAGACCAGACATCCATACGTCAGAATTTGTCCCACCACCGAGGTGTAAATCCCCCAATTCTTACCTATGGAGTTCCTGCATGTGTAGTAGGCGTTGAGACATTTTTTAAGCCTTTCCTGAGTGTTCATCTTCCAAGATAGTTTACTATCAAGAAACACTCCAAGATATTTTGCTTCCTTTGCCAGTCTTAGTTCAGTTCCCCCTAGTACCGGTAGCCTAAACTGCTCAATCCTGTACCTTCTGGTGAAAAGAACTAGCTCTGTTTTCACTCTTACTAGTGGCCCATGAGGACTGTTCGTTAAGTTCATACTGCATGACGTCGCTGATCGTGAAAGAAATTTACCTGTGATCAGTATAACAACGTCATCAGCATAAGCAACGATTTTCCGCCCTCTTACGTCAAATTGTCTTAGAATGACATTGACGGCTAAGACCCATAGCAAGGGCGAGAGAACTCCTTGCGGAGTCCCTCTAGTCACTATCTTCCTTATGCATGCATTTCCCAAGTGGAAAATGAGTTTCCATAAGTAAACTCAGAGACTCAGAGCAAGACTCCGTCCATGAGTTATCCGCGCGCTGAATATATCCAGGAGCACTAGGATCCTTGGATAAAATTCGCCTGAATCTGGATAACTCATTAACAAAGTCGATGGACTCACAGTAGTTCCTCCATGAGTCCCTCTTTGACCTCTTAATGTCTGCCTTATACCTATTAAAACTTTCCCTGTGGCTATTCCAATCCTCACACTTGCGTGTCAGTTTCGCCCTATTGAACAGCTTCCTGACGGTTGACCTTTGGTTCCTAAGTTCCTTGGTCTACCATTTAGGCTGCTCTTTCCCGAAAATATTACCGGACAAGTTAGCTCATAACTGTTCCTAACTTTCCCCGTGAAATCCTCCACTAAACTCTCATAATGGCCCTAAAGGTTCTCCTGGAGTTCCTATATGGTTCTCCCTTAGATAGCTAGATAGAGAAGGTTGACGTGATACCAAATATATCTCATCTCCACCCAGAGACCGATCTCGGTCCATTGTGAGTCCCTTCATTGAAAAGCTATAGAATATAGAATGTAAAATAAAGAGAATAGGAAAATAGGAATAGAAAAGAAAAGGATAGGAATAAAAAAGGAATCATATAAGAGGATTAGCAGTGTTGTCAATCCCTCTAGGGGTGTACCCCTGATTCTCCCTTAAACAGTTAATTCCCATGACGAAGCCTATGACGTCTACAAGCTCCACGTCCCGAACGTCACTTAGCCCGCCGAGGAATTGGCTGCCCAGCCATTTCATCCTACGATGCTGCAATCGTGGACAATGTCACATAATGTGCTCAATAGACTCGGTCTCGTCGACGTCTCCACACATTCTACAAAAATCGGAATTGCTAGCGTCCCATCTAGACCTCATCTTCCCTATCAAACAGTGACCCGTTATGGCCCCTATCATGATTCTTAAACTCCTCCTACTCAAGCCCAGAAGAGTGCTTGTGCCTGCCTTGTCGAGTACCGGCCATATCGCCCTCGACACCTTACAGTCCTCTCTAATCACCCAAGCCGAATTGGTTCTGACCAAGATCCAATCATTGATCTTCTCAAAGAAGAAACTTAGTGGTGGTTTCACATAGGTTTCCCCCTCCGAGACATCCTTTGCTGCGTCTTGCCTTGCCAGTTCATTATCTGATATATTGCAGTGGCCAGGCACCCAGCAGAGTATCACCATTTATTTTTCCATCAGCTCTCTCAGTGACTTCTTACAGGCAACAACTAGCCTGGATTTCACCAAGGCCTTCAGAGCCGCCTGACTGCCCACATAGAGAGCAACTTCAGTACCTTTCACTACGTTCTGTCTGATTAATTCTGCGGTTTTCAAGATGCCGAGAATCTCAGTCTGAAAAACGCAGCACTCATTAGGGAGTCTAAAAGAGCCTTTCAGATCTGTGCCCATAATATAGACTCCCGCACTAGTACCTATGTAAATCTTCGATCCGTCCGTGAACACTGCACAACCTTCATACAGTCTCTCAGTGCCGGACCATATCTCCCTATCAGGTATCTCCACGACAGGATTTACCCCAAAGTGTGATTCAGCGGCCATGTAATCTGATGCCCTATGGAGTTCAGATTAACCTCACCATAACTGATCTCGTATATGATCCTGGAGTGACCTGCTCTTGATGAACCTAATAGTCCTAATTCCTTAACTCTCAGCTGACTCCTTGCTGCCATACCCTTCACAAACTTTTCAATGGGTAAGAGATGAAGTATAACATCCAGAGCCGCTTGTGGTGTACTTCTCATTGCACCTGTAATGCTAATTGAAGCACACCTCTGTGCCTTCGACAAAAGGTTCCTATTACTCTTACGTTCCAGTGCCTGCAACCAGACAGAACAACCATAAGTAAGAATTGGTCTCACCACCGAGGTGTAAATCCAATTTACAACTTTTGGTATGAGCCCCCAATTCCTACCTATGGAGTTTCTGCAGGTGTAGTAGGCATTGAGGCCATGTTTGAGTCTCTCCTGAACAAGTCAGCCAGGTCAGCTTACTATCGAGGAATACCCCCAGATATTTCGCTGAGTCGGAAAGCCTCAGTTCAGTTCCACATAGTAACGGTAATTTGAAATTCTCTACCTTGTACCTTCTAGTAAACAGAACCAACTCCGTCTTTTCCGTATTCACTCCCAAGAGGACAGCTCACCCATCCCGGACTGTATGATCTCACTGATTGTGGGAAGAAATTTTCCCTTTACCAGTATGACCACATCATCAGCATATGCCACGATCTTCCGTCCCCTGCTGTCAAATTGACGTCGACAGCCAATAGCCACAGCAGGGGTGAGAGCACTCCCCCTTGCGGTGTCCCCCTAGTCACCAGTTTCCTTAAACATACTTCACCAAAGCTCGAATTGACAATCCTGTTGCTCAGCATGAGGATTATCCAATCGATCAAGAAGTCATGTACTTTAAGATCCACCAGCGCCTGCTTAATAGCGTCAATCTTGATATTGTTGAACGCGCCCTCAATATTCAAGAACGCGGCCATGGTCTATCAGTCTCTCTAATGTCTTCAAAAGGAAAGACGATAATCCGATAGGTCTATAGTCCTTGGGTTTCGAGTGACAAGTCCTACAACCTTTAGGTATGAATATGACCCTTACCTCTCTCCACCCCCTCGGTATGTGTCTATGAGCAGACACCTTTTAAAATCTCAACCAGTAGTAGATGAACCACCAACGGCGCGTTCTGCAACATGGCCGGAAAAATATCATCCGGGCCAGGTGACTTGTAAGGCTCGAATGAATTCACCGCCCATGTAACTTTCTCAACCGTAATCAGGTCTCTCACCACTGTTTCAACTGTCCCGATGGCGGACTCTGTGAAGAAGTGCTCTTCCTCACCTGATCCTTCCATCAATGGATCCTTACAACCCGGAAAGTGGGTTTCCAAAAGCACATTAAGTGACTCAGAGATAGACTCCGTCCATGAACCTTCTGATCTCTGGATACACTAGGGTCCTTCGACAGTATCTTTCTGAATCTGGAATCTGGATGGCCTTGCTGTATTTAATCCACGAGGCTCTTTTTGCTCTTCTAATGTCCTTTTTGTACTTATTAAAACACACTCTATAGGTGGTCCAATCTTCGTCCTTACCAGTTCTATGGGCCCTGTTATACAGCCTGTCAACTGTGGTCCGTTGAACTCTCAACTCCTCTGACCACCAGACCGGCTGTTTCCTCCTACCCGGATAGCTCACCGGGCAGTTGAGCTCATAACTTCTGATAATAGACCCCGTTACCTTCTCTACCACTTCGTCAAGATTATCCCTCGATATGAACTCCCTCGGAGTTCCAGTCAATCTTGACCCCAGGTCACGCCCGAAAGCGTCCCAATCCGTCCTTCTAGGATTCCTAAAAGGTTTCCCTTCCGAACCCAGAGAGTTCAGGTTAAGGGTTATCCTGCCATGGTCATAGACACCCTCCAATCCTCAACGAGGTCCCTAGAGTTAGTCAATGTGATATCTATTACCGAATTCCTATCCTATCCTTGCATACTTGGCTTAGGCCCACACCCTGTCATCCGGTGGTTCCAGCACCTCATAGGGCATGTACACCGAGGACAAGGCCAATTTGCTGCCTCCTAACGCCTCCCCTTGAACGACCGTAAGGTCTCTATAACTGAAAGAGTTAAGAAGAATTAACTGAAGTTCATTTCTCACTAGAATACAAGTCCTCACCTTATCCTCAGTGGAAGGCACTAACAATTTGTATCCTTTAGCCCTTAGACCACAGACCTGGTTGTTATTTAACCAAGGCTCTTGGTCTCACTGAGGTAGGTTATTAATTCGGTCGAGGCCGCTTCACAATGGTGCAGATAAATCTGCACCATCCGCAACCTCTTTGGCTTTGTCATTTTTCGTGTATCGAAATTTGACATAGCCAAGCCCGAACGTAACAACACCCCCAATGAATCCAATTTCCTAATGGATTCCCGATCTACTGCGAATCGGAAATCTTTTCCCTGGTTCTCTTTACAAGCCAATGAAGAGACAAGTTTCCATTGACTTGTATTGATCCCCTATTCTGTCCTTCCAATATTTCCAGTATGACTTCCACCAGCTTAATGGGTGGTGGAATCCACACCGTGACTATTGGCCGCAGAGGCAATTCCGACGCTGGTATAACCTCCAGTTGTGCATCTGGACAAAGGTTTCCACATCTGCTAATCGCGGCTTTCAGGAACTCAAAGGTTCTTTTATTACCGCAACCAACAGTCTTGACAACCCTTGTCCAGTCTGCACCCATGAAGGCTATTTCACCCGGCCTGTGCCTTGCATGGAAGATTTCGTCCATAAGCCTATCTTCAACCAGCCGCCACATTTCTGTACTGATTGTCCCATCTGAATCAGCACGGTCAATGACTGCTGGTTGAAGAATGTCAGACTTGGACGAATCCTTCACCAGATACTACCCGCTTTACTACTCCCTTATGAGAGTTTTTAAGCGGGCCACTTGGTGCCTTACCAACCTTCTTCGCCGATGGTATCTGCAGGTCATCCCCCGATCTCACTCTTTTTATGGTCCCCTTAGGAGGACCCTTAAAGGAGTCATGTGGTACATGACCAGCTTTCTTGGTGGTAGAGGGTATCTCATCTCCAGGCAGAGCTCCCCTAATGGACCTCATCTGAGAGTCCTTAGCGAGGCTCGCAAGAGTTTGGTTTACCCTCTCTACTCCCTTCTTAGTCCCACTACCAGCAATTTCCGGACCTTCCTCTACCTCCACTTTAAAACCATCGGGATAAGACATTACCAAGATATCAATGATGGAGCCATAGGTCCGTTCAAACCTGTATATGATCTTTCGGTGTTTCCTGCGAACATGCCTATCCCGTCCGTCTAGCAGCGATGGGTCCTTCTTAGGCAACTTATTTAGTGCAGCTATGGAGGCCCTAACGCCGTTCTTCGCCTTTTGGAATCTCTTTCGACTGTAGGTTGCGGCCTGCTCATCCATTGGATTTGCTACCGTTTCCTCCCGAACAATTGTTTTGGCCAAAGGCCTGGACATGCCTGATGCACCCGTCGAGCTCTGCTGCTTTATAACCAGCGATAGGCACTGGATGCATTAATGTACGGTGCTGGAGCATTCTCACTTTGCCGACATTAATGCATCCTTTGTATCACACCCGGTCCTGGAAACGGATAGGCTTGCTGGACTGGATGCGGGCAATTGATGTATTCTAATTGGTGATTCTGCCAAAATGAATGCATTCTCTGGCTCTGGGTACGGTCTTGGTGCAATACGTTTTCCGAGGATCAAATAAACAGGTATCATGCACTTTTAAGATCAAGGTGGTAGGTAGCAGTGCCGTGGATCTGAATGATTAGTTAGTGCGAAAAGAAACTAATCGAGAACAGCTCCCCTCTGATGCTGATGGCAAGGGTCAGTTGTATTACAGCCTAGTCTGCGTATGCCGTCACTGCGCGAGATGGTCTATATTTTACGTGCCTACTCGTAAGACAAAAATTGAACAGGAAAATTTCGCAAAAATAAATAAGTTAAGGGGAAAAAAAGACGAAGGAAAAATGGACGGAGGGGATTTGGCTAGGGAAGAGGAAGTTACGGGCGCTGACATAGGAGCTAGGGATAGGGTCGAGTCAGGGAGAAATAATGACGACGTTATGAATAGGGGGAAGCACGAGGACGATGACATGGACTTGCTGAGAATGCATAAGGACATCGTCATGCAACACGGACAATTACTGACCCAACTGAGGAGGATAGCCTGCTGGACTCGGCGAAGGATCTTGTAGGATCCAGTGCGACGGAGGGACTGGAGGACCTGTCTCTTGGGTCCGATGAAGAACATGAGACAGCAGTTGCCTCTGCTCTTGATCGTTACAAGGAGAGTGGAACTGTAGTCACACGGCACTGCTACCTACCACCTTGATCTTAAAAGTGCATGATACCTGTTTATTTGATCCTCGGAAAACGTATTGCACCAAGACCGTACCCAGAGCCAGAGAATGCATTCATTTTGGCAGAATCACCAATTAGAATACATCAATTGCCCGCGTCCAGTCCAGCAAGCCTATCCGTTTCCAGGACGGGGTGTGATACAAAGGATGCATTAATGTCGGCAAAGTGAGAATGCTCCAGCACCGTACATTAATGCATCCAGTGCCTCTCGCCCAGTCCCCGCTATCCGCCACCTGGGGACGCGTCCGATGGGAGTAAACAAGTAAAGACTCCGCACGGATGGTTCTCCCTTTGGCCTTGCGAAATTTAAACTAAAGGATATTCTGTTATGATCCGAAAAGGAACATTCACTATCTACCCTCCAGATCGTAACGTAATCGCTCCTAAAGTTTGTCAGTGTTATATCTATAACTGCCTCTCTATCCTTAGTTCTGAATGTGGGCATATTGCCCAAGTTACAGATAAAAAGCTTGTTAGTAGTTATAAAATTTAAAACTGACTCACCTCTTTCATTGATATCATCGCTGCCCTACTGGCAGTGATGTGCGTTAGCATCGCAACAGGGTACCAAATATACGCCTCTTCTCTTTGTGTACTCCGTTAGTTTGCACATCACATCGCCCGGTGGGTTGGCCGCATCGTAGGGCATATAAACGGAGGCAAGTACGAGTTTCCTCCCGTCTCTATCCTCTCTTTTCACGACCGTTAGGTCTCCATTGCTGAAAGAATGAAAATTTATAAAATTTAACTCATTCCTAGCCAGTATACACGTTCTTACCTTATCCTCAGTGGATGCTACAAAAAGTGTATACCCTTTGACACTTAATCCACATACCCTGGTGTTGTTGATCCAGGGCTCTTGGATTAAGGCCACATCCACTTTGGAGTCAATAATGTTCATTTCTATTTCGATTGAGGCTGCTTCTCAGTGATGCAAATTAATTTGCACCACTTGCAGCCTTGTTGGTACTGTCAGATTTCGGATACCGGAACCTGATAGTGCCTAGACCGAAATTAGCAATTCCCCCATTGACTCCAATTTCTTGAGAGACTCCTGGTCTATAACAAACCTGAAGTCCCTTCCGAGGTTCTCTTTACTGACTTGTATCCAGACCCTCGTTCTGGTTGACCAGTACTGTCAGTATAGTTTCCACCGTTTTTATGGGTGGTGGAATACACACTGTCACTACCGGCCTCAGGGGCAACTATACTCTCCTGAGGACTTTCCGGAACGGTGTCAAATATCGCATTTAGTCCTTCGGGATAAGACATTCCCAAGATAGCGGAAGTTGAGCCATAGATTTTTTCAAATATAATTACACTCTTCCTATGCCTCTTGATAAGGTATTTATCCCTACCACTGACTGACGACAGATCCCTCTTGGCCATCTTATTAAGATAGATCAAGGAGGCTCTGACGCTATTCTTTGCTTTTTCTTCTTTTGTTCGGCTG
Source organism: Protocalliphora azurea (assembly GCA_932274085.1). Lineage (NCBI taxonomy): Eukaryota > Metazoa > Arthropoda > Insecta > Diptera > Calliphoridae > Protocalliphora > Protocalliphora azurea. The sequence goes on along the minus strand of OW026522.1, from coordinate 52,207,059 downwards.
TCGACGACGGCAGTTACACTTGGTTTTACCGCGTCTTGCCGAATTAATTTTGAACCCACCTGTCCACCTTCCCTTGCGAATGAGACTTCGGATGCTGGATAATCTTGTTCCTGAGCGTGAACTGAAATCATAGTGATTTCGTGTTCCTCATTAGAACCAAGAAAGAGATCCTCCAATTTCTCCGTAGTGCCCGTCTCCCCGAGAGAGTCTCCAAGTGAGCTCAAGAAGTCGGCTGTTTCGGCTAGTTCACTCAATAACTGTCCCTCCTGAGCAATTATGTCATCGTGAATTCTTAAAAGGTCAGAATCAGTGCCCGAAACGACTACTGGAACTACCTTATTCTTCTCCACATCCTTTATTTTATTATATTATTCACTAATTTTGGTCCCACGAAAATGCACGTTCTAATTGGACCATCTCGCGCAGTGACGGCGTACGCGGACTAGGCTTTTAAAGAAATTACAACCAACCCGTGCCATGGGCGTTGGAGGGGAGCTGTTAGGGATTAGTTTATTTAACCATACAGATCCTCGGCACTGCTACCTCTCTGCTTGATCTTAAAAGTGCACTTGATTTATTTGGTCCTTGAGAACTTCTATGAGTTTCTAGGTATAGATGCAATGCGTAGGATCCGACTATAGTCAGTACCAAGGTAAGTAACCAAGGGTAAGTGATCTCAAATCTACTGACTACAATCGGATCAGAAACCTTACATCCGAACCACACGGATATATATATATATATATGTATATATGTATATACATATATATATCATATATATATGTATAGGTAGGTAGAGAAGGGTTGCACAGTACTCAGAAGAGTGCCTGTGCATACACTCGGAAACCTAGAGGTCCATTGTGAGTCCCTTTATAGAGTATATAGAGAGAATTTAAAGAGGAAATCTTTAGAAAAGACCAGGAAAGGAAAATAATAGAAAAAAAAAGCTGAGACCAAGAAAAGTATAGAAAAGAATAGAAAAAAAACCTGGAAAGGAAAAGTGCTACCGCCCTATTCGCTCTAAGCCAACGACCCCCTCTTAGCCAGCCTATTCCCATGACGAATCCTATTAATATATCGAGATCAATCCTCGATATACTGTCCAATTCGTCAACGAATCGACTGCCTAACCATTTCTGCTTACTTAGTTGTAGACATGGACTGTGACATATAATATGTTCCACCGTCTCTAGCTCCTCATTATCTTCGCACATCCTGCAAAGACCGGGGAACCTGTATATCAATTCCCTGTCATTCCCCCTATGGGACAATGACCTGTCAGAATACCTATCATAGTCTTCAGGTTTTCCCTTTTCATGCCTAAAAGTAGATTTGTGTCTGCTATATCAAGTTTAGGCCATAGGACCCTTGATAATCTGCAGTCGGTTCTACGATTTCATGCATGATTGGCTCTATCCCGAATCCACTCACTAATTAACCTGAATTAAAAGCTTAGAGGTGGTCTCACATCACTTTCACTCACAGCCCTATCCAAAGCTGAGCCGTTCCTAGATAATTCATCAGCTACCTCATTGCCTGTTATCTCGCAATGACCCGGTACCCAGCAGAGTCTGATATGATAATTTCCCATCAATCTCCTAAGAGCCTTCTTACAGTCGGTAACTAGCCTAAACTTGACAAAATGACCTTTCAAGGCCATCAGCGCCGCTTGGCTATCTACATACAGAGTTACCTCTGTATTCTCTTCAATGTTCCCTGCTATCAATTCCGTGGCCCTAAGAATACCCAGAATTTTCGCCTGGAACACACTGCAACTATCCGAGAGTCTATACGTTTTCCTGATGTTCTCCTCAACCAGATACACACCTGCACCAGTGCCTGTATCCATTTTGGATCCATCAGTGAATACCGATACTCCACTGAATAGTTTCTCCCTACCTGACCATTGGTCCCTACACGGGATAATCGTTGATTCAGAGGGAACCAGGGCATGTCCACCGATATTGACCTCGTTTAGAAGTTTGGAATGTCCTATTCTGATTGATCCTATAAGTCCTAGTTCTCTAAGTCTAAGCAGACTCCTTGCAGCCATTCCCATCACGAACTCCTCAATGGGTAGGAGATGCAGAATGACGTCAAGTGCCGCCTGAGGTGTGCTTCTTACGGTACCTGTGATGCCAATCGAAGCACATCTCTCGGCTTTAGACAAAAGATTCCTACGACTTCCTATTCTCATTGCCTCCCACCAGACCAGACATCCATACGTCAGAATTTGTCCCACCACCGAGGTGTAAATCCTATTTACTACCATCGGTTTGAGGCCCCAATTCTTACCTATGGAGTTCCTGCATGTGTAGTAGGCGTTGAGACATTTTTTAAGCCTTTCCTGAGTGTTCATCTTCCAAGATAGTTTACTATCAAGAAACACTCCAAGATATTTTGCTTCCTTTGCCAGTCTTAGTTCAGTTCCCCCTAGTACCGGTAGCCTAAACTGCTCAATCCTGTACCTTCTGGTGAAAAGAACTAGCTCTGTTTTCACTCTTACTAGTGGCCCATGAGGACTGTTCGTTAAGTTCATACTGCATGACGTCGCTGATCGTGAAAGAAATTTACCTGTGATCAGTATAACAACGTCATCAGCATAAGCAACGATTTTCCGCCCTCTTACGTCAAATTGTCTTAGAATGACATTGACGGCTAAGACCCATAGCAAGGGCGAGAGAACTCCTTGCGGAGTCCCTCTAGTCACTATCTTCCTTATGCATGCATTTCCCAAGTGGAAAATGAGTTTCCATAAGTAAACTCAGAGACTCAGAGCAAGACTCCGTCCATGAGTTATCCGCGCGCTGAATATATCCAGGAGCACTAGGATCCTTGGATAAAATTCGCCTGAATCTGGATAACTCATTAACAAAGTCGATGGACTCACAGTAGTTCCTCCATGAGTCCCTCTTTGACCTCTTAATGTCTGCCTTATACCTATTAAAACTTTCCCTGTGGCTATTCCAATCCTCACACTTGCGTGTCAGTTTCGCCCTATTGAACAGCTTCCTGACGGTTGACCTTTGGTTCCTAAGTTCCTTGGTCTACCATTTAGGCTGCTCTTTCCCGAAAATATTACCGGACAAGTTAGTTCATAACTGTTCCTAACTTTCCCCGTGAAATCCTCCACTAAACTCTCATAATGGCCCTAAAGGTTCTCCTGGAGTTCCTATATGGTTCTCCCTTAGATAGCTAGATAGAGAAGGTTGACGTGATACCAAATATATCTCATCTCCACCCAGAGACCGATCTCGGTCCATTGTGAGTCCCTTCATTGAAAAGCTATAGAATATAGAATGTAAAATAAAGAGAATAGGAAAATAGGAATAGAAAAGAAAAGGATAGGAATAAAAAAGGAATCATATAAGAGGATTAGCAGTGTTGTCAATCCCTCTAGGGGTGTACCCCTGATTCTCCCTTAAACAGTTAATTCCCATGACGAAGCCTATGACGTCTACAAGCTCCACGTCCCGAACGTCACTTAGCCCGCCGAGGAATTGGCTGCCCAGCCATTTCATCCTACGATGCTGCAATCGTGGACAATGTCACATAATGTGCTCAATAATGTGCTCATTATCTGATATATTGCAGTGGCCAGGTACCCAGCAGAGTATCACCATTTATTTTTCCATCAGCTCTCTCAGTGACTTCTTACAGGCAACAACTAGCCTGGATTTCAGCAAGGCCTTCAGAGCCGCCTGACTGCCCACATAGAGAGCAACTTCAGTACCTTTCACTACGTTCTGTCTGATTAATTCTGCGGTTTTCAAGATGCCGAGAATCTCAGTCTGAAAAACGCAGCACTCATTAGGGAGTCTAAAAGAGCCTTTCAGATCTGTGCCCATAATATAGACTCCCGCACTAGTACCTATGTAAATCTTCGATCCGTCCGTGAACACTGCACAACCTTCATACAGTCTCTCAGTGCCGGACCATATCTCCCTATCAGGTATCTCCACGACAGGATTTACCCCAAAGTGTGATTCAGCGGCCATGTAATCTGATGCCCTATGGAGTTCAGATTAACCTCACCATAACTGATCTCGTATATGATCCTGGAGTGACCTGCTCTTGATGAACCTAATAGTCCTAATTCCTTAACTCTCAGCTGACTCCTTGCTGCCATACCCTTCACAAACTTTTCAATGGGTAAGAGATGAAGTATAACATCCAGAGCCGCTTGTGGTGTACTTCTCATTGCACCTGTAATGTTAATTGAAGCACACCTCTGTGCCTTCGACAAAAGGTTCCTATTACTCTTACGTTCCAGTGCCTGCAACCAGACAGAACAACCATAAGTAAGAATTGGTCTCACCACCGAGGTGTAAATCCAATTTACAACTTTTGGTTTGAGCCCCCAATTCCTACCTACCTATGGAGTTTCTGCAGGTGTAGTAGGCATTGAGGCCATGTTTGAGTCTCTCCTGAACAAGTCAGCCAGGTCAGCTTACTATCGAGGAATACCCCCAGATATTTCGCTGAGTCGGAAAGCCTCAGTTCAGTTCCACATAGTAACGGTAATTTGAAATTCTCTACCTTGTACCTTCTAGTAAACAGAACCAACTCCGTCTTTTCCGTATTCACTCCCAAGAGGACAGCTCACCCATCCCGGACTGTATGATCTCACTGATTGTGGGAAGAAATTTTCCCTTTACCAGTATGACCACATCATCAGCATATGCCACGATCTTCCGTCCCCTGCTGTCAAGTTGACGTCGACAGCCAATAGCCACAGCAGGGGTGAGAGCACTCCCCCTTGCGGTGTCCCCCTAGTCACCAGTTTCCTTAAACATACTTCACCAAAGCTCGAATTGACAATCCTGTTGCTCAGCATGAGGATTATCCAATCGATCAAGAAGTCATGTACTTTAAGATCCACCAGCGCCTGCTTAATAGCGTCAATCTTGATATTGTTGAACGCGCCCTCAATATTCAAGAACGCGGCCATGGTCTATCAGTCTCTCTAATGTCTTCAAAAGGAAAGACGATAATCCGATAGGTCTATAGTCCTTGGGTTTCGAGTGACAAGTCCTACAACCTTTAGGTATGAATATGACCCTTACCTCTCTCCACCCCCTCGGTATGTGTCTATGAGCAGACACCTTTTAAAATCTCAACCAGTAGTAGATGAACCACCAACGGCGCGTTCTGCAACATGGCCGGAAAAATATCATCCGGGCCAGGTGACTTGTAAGGCTCGAATGAATTCACCGCCCATGTAACTTTCTCAACCGTAATCAGGTCTCTCACCACTGTTTCAACTGTCCCGATGGCGGACTCTGTGAAGAAGTGCTCTTCCTCTAGGGTCCTTCGACAGTATCTTTCTGAATCTGGAATCTGGATGGCCTTGCTGTATTTAATCCACGAGGCTCTTTTTGCTCTTCTAATGTCCTTTTTGTACTTATTAAAACACACTCTATAGGTGGTCCAATCTTCGTCCTTACCAGTTCTATGGGCCCTGTTATACAGCCTGTCAACTGTGGTCCGTTGAACTCTCAACTCCTCTGACCACCAGACCGGCTGTTTCCTCCTACCCGGATAGCTCACCGGGCAGTTGAGCTCATAACTTCTGATAATAGACCCCGTTACCTTCTCTACCACTTCGTCAAGATTATCCCTCGATATGAACTCCCTCGGAGTTCCAGTCAATCTTGACCCCAGGTCACGCCCGAAAGCGTCCCAATCCGTCCTTCTAGGATTCCTAAAAGGTTTCCCTTCCGAACCCAGAGAGTTCAGGTTAAGGGTTATCCTGCCATGGTCATAGACACCCTCCAATCCTCAACTAGGTCCCTAGAGTTAGTCAATGTGATATCTATTACCGAATTCCTATCCTATCCTTGCATACTTGGCTTAGGCCCACACCCTGTCATCCGGTGGTTCCAGCACCTCATAGGGCATGTACACCGAGGACAAGGCCAATTTGCTGCCTCCTAACGCCTCCCCTTGAACGACCGTAAGGTCTCTATAACTGAAAGAGTTAAGAAGAATTAACTGAAGTTCATTTCTCACTAGAATACAAGTCCTCACCTTATCCTCAGTGGAAGGCACTAACAATTTGTATCCTTTAGCCCTTAGACCACAGACCTGGTTGTTATTTAACCAAGGCTCTTGGTCTCACTGAGGTAGGTTATTAATTCGGTCGAGGCCGCTTCACAATGGTGCAGATAAATCTGCACCATCCGCAACCTCTTTGGCTTTGTCATTTTTCGTGTATCGAAATTTGACATAGCCAAGCCCGAACGTAACAACACCCCCAATGAATCCAATTTCCTAATGGATTCCCGATCTACTGCGAATCGGAAATCTTTTCCCTGGTTCTCTTTACAAGCCAATGAAGAGACAAGTTTCCATTGACTTGTATTGATCCCCCTATTCTGTCCTTCCAATATTTCCAGTATGACTTCCACCAGCTTAATGGGTGGTGGAATCCACACCGTGACTATTGGCCGCAGAGGCAATTCCGACGCTGGTATAACCTCCAGTTGTGCATCTGGACAAAGGTTTCCACATCTGCTAATCGCGGCTTTCAGGAACTCAAAGGTTCCTTTATTACCGCAACCAACAGTCTTGACAACCCTTGTCCAGTCTGCACCCATGAAGGCTATTTCACCCGGCCTGTGCCTTGCATGGAAGATTTCGTCCATAAGCCTATCTTCAACCAGCCGCCACATTTCTGTACTGATTGTCCCATCTGAATCAGCAAGGTCAATGACTGCTGGTTGAAGAATGTCAGACTTGGACGAATCCTTCACCAGATACTACCCGCTTTACTACTCCCTTATGAGAGTTTTTAAGCGGGCCACTTGGTGCCTTACCAACCTTCTTCGCCGATGGTATCTGCAGGTCATCCCCCGATCTCACTCTTTTTATGGTCCCCTTAGGAGGACCCTTAAAGGAGTCATGTGGTACATGACCAGCTTTCTTGGTGGTAGAGGGTATCTTATCTCCAGGCAGAGCTCCCCTAATGGACCTCATCTGAGAGTCCTTAGCGAGGCTCGCAAGAGTTTGGTTTACCCTCTCTACTCCCTTCTTAGTCCCACTACCAGCAATTTCCGGACCTTCCTCTACCTCCACTTTAAAACCATCGGGATAAGACATTACCAAGATATCAATGATGGAGCCATAGGTCCGTTCAAACCTGTATATGATCTTTCGGTGTTTCCTGCGAACATGCCTATCCCGTCCGTCTAGCAGCGATGGGTCCTTCTTAGGCAACTTATTTAGTGCAGCTATGGAGGCCCTAACGCCGTTCTTCGCCTTTTGGAATCTCTTTCGACTGTAGGTTGCGGCCTGCTCATCCATTGGATTTGCTACCGTTTCCTCCCGAACAATTGTTTTGGCCAAAGGCCTGGACATGCCTGATGCACCCGTCGAGCTCTGCTGCTTCATAACCAGCGAGAGGCACTGGATGCATTAATGTACGGTGCTGGAGCATTCTCACTTTGCCGACATTAATGCATCCTTTGTATCACACCCGGTCCTGGAAACGGATAGGCTTGCTGGACTGGATGCGGGCAATTGATGTATTCTAATTGGTGATTCTGCCAAAATGAATGCATTCTCTGGCTCTGGGTACGGTCTTGGTGCAATACGTTTTCCGAGGATCAAATAAACAGGTATCATGCACTTTTAAGATCAAGGTGGTAGGTAGCAGTGCCGTGGATCTGAATGATTAGTTAGTGCGAAAAGAAACTAATCGAGAACAGCTCCCCTCTGATGCTGATGGCAAGGGTCAGTTGTATTACAGCCTAGTCTGCGTATGCCGTCACTGCGCGAGATGGTCTATATTTTACGTGCCTACTCGTAAGACAAAAATTGAACAGGAAAATTTCGCAAAAATAAATAAGTTAAGGGGAAAAAAAGACGAAGGAAAAATGGACGGAGGGGATTTGGCTAGGGAAGAGGAAGTTACGGGCGCTGACATAGGAGCTAGGGATAGGGTCGAGTCAGGGAGAAATAATGACGACGTTATGAATAGGGGGAAGCACGAGGACGATGACATGGACTTGCTGAGAATGCATAAGGACATCGTCATGCAACACGGACAATTACTGACCCAACTGAGGAGGATAGCCTGCTGGACTCGGCGAAGGATCTTGTAGGATCCAGTGCGACGGAGGGACTGGAGGACCTGTCTCTTGGGTCCGATGAAGAACATGAGACAGCAGTTGCCTCTGCTCTTGATCGTTACAAGGAGAGTGGAACTGCAGTCACACGGCACTGCTACCTACCACCTTGATCTTAAAAGTGCATGATACCTGTTTATTTGATCCTCGGAAAACGTATTGCACCAAGACCGTACCCAGAGCCAGAGAATGCATTCATTTTGGCAGAATCACCAATTAGAATACATCAATTGCCCGCATCCAGTCCAGCAAGCCTATCCGTTTCCAGGACCGGGTGTGATACAAAGGATGCATTAATGTCGGCAAAGTGAGAATGCTCCAGCACCGTACATTAATGCATCCAGTGCCTCTCGCCCAGTCCCCGCTATCCGCCACCTGGGGACGCGTCCGATGGGAGTAAACAAGTAAAGACTCCGCACGGATGGTTCTCCCTTTGGCCTTGCGAAATTTAAACTAAAGGATATTCTGTTATGATCCGAAAAGGAACATTCACTATCTACCCTCCAGATCGTAACGTAATCGCTCCTAAAGTTTGTCAGTGTTATATCTATAACTGCCTCTCTATCCTTAGTTCTGAATGTGGGCATATTGCCCAAGTTACAGATAAAAAGCTTGTTAGTAGTTATAAAATTTAAAACTGACTCACCTCTTTCATTGATATCATCGCTGCCCTACTGGCAGTGATGTGCGTTAGCATCGCAACAGGGTACCAAATATACGCCTCTTCTCTTTGTGTACTCCGTTAGTTTGCACATCACATCGCCCGGTGGGTTGGCCGCATCGTAGGGCATATAAACGGAGGCAAGTACGAGTTTCCTCCCGTCTCTATCCTCTCTTTTCACGACCGTTAGGTCTCCATTGCTGAAAGAATGAAAATTTATAAAATTTAACTCATTCCTAGCCAGTATACACGTTCTTACCTTATCCTCAGTGGATGCTACAAAAAGTGTATACCCTTTGACACTTAATCCACATACCCTGGTGTTGTTGATCCAGGGCTCTTGGATTAAGGCCACATCCACTTTGGAGTCAATAATGTTCATTTCTATTTCGATTGAGGCTGCTTCTCAGTGATGCAAATTAATTTGCACCACTTGCAGCCTTGTTGGTACTGTCAGATTTCGGATACCGGAACCTGATAGTGCCTAGACCGAAATTAGCAATTCCCCCATTGACTCCAATTTCTTGAGAGACTCCTGGTCTATAACAAACCTGAAGTCCCTTCCGAGGTTCTCTTTACTGACTTGTATCCAGACCCTCGTTCTGGTTGACCAGTACTGTCAGTATAGTTTCCACCGTTTTTATGGGTGGTGGAATACACACTGTCACTACCGGCCTCAGGGGCAACTATACTCTCCTGAGGACTTTCCGGAACGGTGTCAAATATCGCATTTAGTCCTTCGGGATAAGACATTCCCAAGATAGCGGAAGTTGAGCCATAGATTTTTTCAAATATAATTACACTCTTCCTATGCCTCTTGATAAGGTATTTATCCCTACCACTGACTGACGACAGATCCCTCTTGGCCATCTTATTAAGATAGATCAAGGAGGCTCTGACGCTATTCTTTGCTTTTTCTTCTTTTGTTCGGCTGTCGACGACGGCAGTTACACTTGGTTTTACCGCGTCTTGCCGAATTAATTTTGAACCCACCTGTCCACCTTCCCTTGCGAATGAGACTTCGGATGCTGGATAATCTTGTTCCTGAGCGTGAACTGAAATCATAGTGATTTCGTGTTCCTCATTAGAACCAAGAAAGAGATCCTCCAATTTCTCCGTAGTGCCCGTCTCCCCGAGAGAGTCTCCAAGTGAGCTCAAGAAGTCGGCTGTTTCGGCTAGTTCACTCAATAACTGTCCCTCCTGAGCAATTATGTCATCGTGAATTCTTAAAAGGTCAGAATCAGTGCCCGAAACGACTACTGGAACTACCTTATTCTTCTCCACATCCTTTATTTTATTATATTATTCACTAATTTTGGTCCCACGAAAATGCACGTTCTAATTGGACCATCTCGCGCAGTGACGGCGTACGCGGACTAGGCTTTTAAAGAAATTACAACCAACCCGTGCCATGGGCGTTGGAGGGGAGCTGTTAGGGATTAGTTTATTTAACCATACAGATCCTCGGCACTGCTACCTCTCTGCTTGATCTTAAAAGTGCACTTGATTTATTTGGTCCTTGAGAACTTCTATGAGTTTCTAGGTATAGATGCAATGCGTAGGATCCGACTATAGTCAGTACCAAGGTAAGTAACCAAGGGTAAGTGATCTCAAATCTACTGACTACAATCGGATCAGAAACCTTACATCCGAACCACACGGATATATATATATATATATGTATATATGTATATACATATATATATCATATATATATGTATAGGTAGGTAGAGAAGGGTTGCACAGTACTCAGAAGAGTGCCTGTGCATACACTCGGAAACCTAGAGGTCCATTGTGAGTCCCTTTATAGAGTATATAGAGAGAATTTAAAGAGGAAATCTTTAGAAAAGACCAGGAAAGGAAAATAATAGAAAAAAAAAGCTGAGACCAAGAAAAGTATAGAAAAGAATAGAAAAAAAACCTGGAAAGGAAAAGTGCTACCGCCCTATTCGCTCTAAGCCAACGACCCCCTCTTAGCCAGCCTATTCCCATGACGAATCCTATTAATATATCGAGATCAATCCTCGATATACTGTCCAATTCGTCAACGAATCGACTGCCTAACCATTTCTGCTTACTTAGTTGTAGACATGGACTGTGACATATAATATGTTCCACCGTCTCTAGCTCCTCATTATCTTCGCACATCCTGCAAAGACCGGGGAACCTGTATATCAATTCCCTGTCATTCCCCCTATGGGACAATGACCTGTCAGAATACCTATCATAGTCTTCAGGTTTTCCCTTTTCATGCCTAAAAGTAGATTTGTGTCTGCTATATCAAGTTTAGGCCATAGGACCCTTGATAATCTGCAGTCGGTTCTACGATTTCATGCATGATTGGCTCTATCCCGAATCCACTCACTAATTAACCTGAATTAAAAGCTTAGAGGTGGTCTCACATCACTTTCACTCACAGCCCTATCCAAAGCTGAGCCGTTCCTAGATAATTCATCAGCTACCTCATTGCCTGTTATCTCGCAATGACCCGGTACCCAGCAGAGTCTGATATGATAATTTCCCATCAATCTCCTAAGAGCCTTCTTACAGTCGGTAACTAGCCTAAACTTGACAAAATGACCTTTCAAGGCCATCAGCGCCGCTTGGCTATCTACATACAGAGTTACCTCTGTATTCTCTTCAATGTTCCCTGCTATCAATTCCGTGGCCCTAAGAATACCCAGAATTTTCGCCTGGAACACACTGCAACTATCCGAGAGTCTATACGTTTTCCTGATGTTCTCCTCAACCAGATACACACCTGCACCAGTGCCTGTATCCATTTTGGATCCATCAGTGAATACTGATACTCCACTGAATAGTTTCTCCCTACCTGACCATTGGTCCCTACACGGGATAATCGTTGATTCAGAGGGAACCAGGGCATGTCCACCGATATTGACCTCGTTTAGAAGTTTGGAATGTCCTATTCTGATTGATCCTATAAGTCCTAGTTCTCTAAGTCTAAGCAGACTCCTTGCAGCCATTCCCATCACGAACTCCTCAATGGGTAGGAGATGCAGAATGACGTCAAGTGCCGCCTGAGGTGTGCTTCTTACGGTACCTGTGATGCCAATCGAAGCACATCTCTCGGCTTTAGACAAAAGATTCCTACGACTTCCTATTCTCATTGCCTCCCACCAGACCAGACATCCATACGTCAGAATTTGTCCCACCACCGAGGTGTAAATCCTATTTACTACCATCGGTTTGAGGCCCCAATTCTTACCTATGGAGTTCCTGCATGTGTAGTAGGCGTTGAGACATTTTTTAAGCCTTTCCTGAGTGTTCATCTTCCAAGATAGTTTACTATCAAGAAACACTCCAAGATATTTTGCTTCCTTTGCCAGTCTTAGTTCAGTTCCCCCTAGTACCGGTAGCCTAAACTGCTCAATCCTGTACCTTCTGGTGAAAAGAACTAGCTCTGTTTTCACTCTTACTAGTGGCCCATGAGGACTGTTCGTTAAGTTCATACTGCATGACGTCGCTGATCGTGAAAGAAATTTACCTGTGATCAGTATAACAACGTCATCAGCATAAGCAACGATTTTCCGCCCTCTTACGTCAAATTGTCTTAGAATGACATTGACGGCTAAGACCCATAGCAAGGGCGAGAGAACTCCTTGCGGAGTCCCTCTAGTCACTATCTTCCTTATGCATGCATTTCCCAAGTGGAAAATGAGTTTCCATAAGTATACTCAGAGACTCAGAGCAAGACTCCGTCCATGAGTTATCCGCGCGCTGAATATATCCAGGAGCACTAGGATCCTTGGATAAAATTCGCCTGAATCTGGATAACTCATTAACAAAGTCGATGGACTCACAGTAGTTCCTCCATGAGTCCCTCTTTGACCTCTTAATGTCTGCCTTATACCTATTAAAACTTTCCCTGTGGCTATTCCAATCCTCACACTTGCGTGTCAGTTTCGCCCTATTGAACAGCTTCCTGACGGTTGACCTTTGGTTCCTAAGTTCCTTGGTCTACCATTTAGGCTGCTCTTTCCCGAAAATATTACCGGACAAGTTAGTTCATAACTGTTCCTAACTTTCCCCGTGAAATCCTCCACTAAACTCTCATAATGGCCCTAAAGGTTCTCCTGGAGTTCCTATATGGTTCTCCCTTAGATAGCTAGATAGAGAAGGTTGACGTGATACCAAATATATCTCATCTCCACCCAGAGACCGATCTCGGTCCATTGTGAGTCCCTTCATTGAAAAGCTATAGAATATAGAATGTAAAATAAAGAGAATAGGAAAATAGGAATAGAAAAGAAAAGGATAGGAATAAAAAAGGAATCATATAAGAGGATTAGCAGTGTTGTCAATCCCTCTAGGGGTGTACCCCTGATTCTCCCTTAAACAGTTAATTCCCATGACGAAGCCTATGACGTCTACAAGCTCCACGTCCCGAACGTCACTTAGCCCGCCGAGGAATTGGCTGCCCAGCCATTTCATCCTACGATGCTGCAATCGTGGACAATGTCACATAATGTGCTCAATAATGTGCTCATTATCTGATATATTGCAGTGGCCAGGTACCCAGCAGAGTATCACCATTTATTTTTCCATCAGCTCTCTCAGTGACTTCTTACAGGCAACAACTAGCCTGGATTTCAGCAAGGCCTTCAGAGCCGCCTGACTGCCCACATAGAGAGCAACTTCAGTACCTTTCACTACGTTCTGTCTGATTAATTCTGCGGTTTTCAAGATGCCGAGAATCTCAGTCTGAAAAACGCAGCACTCATTAGGGAGTCTAAAAGAGCCTTTCAGATCTGTGCCCATAATATAGACTCCCGCACTAGTACCTATGTAAATCTTCGATCCGTCCGTGAACACTGCACAACCTTCATACAGTCTCTCAGTGCCGGACCATATCTCCCTATCAGGTATCTCCACGACAGGATTTACCCCAAAGTGTGATTCAGCGGCCATGTAATCTGATGCCCTATGGAGTTCAGATTAACCTCACCATAACTGATCTCGTATATGATCCTGGAGTGACCTGCTCTTGATGAACCTAATAGTCCTAATTCCTTAACTCTCAGCTGACTCCTTGCTGCCATACCCTTCACAAACTTTTCAATGGGTAAGAGATGAAGTATAACATCCAGAGCCGCTTGTGGTGTACTTCTCATTGCACCTGTAATGTTAATTGAAGCACACCTCTGTGCCTTCGACAAAAGGTTCCTATTACTCTTACGTTCCAGTGCCTGCAACCAGACAGAACAACCATAAGTAAGAATTGGTCTCACCACCGAGGTGTAAATCCAATTTACAACTTTTGGTTTGAGCCCCCAATTCCTACCTATGGAGTTTCTGCAGGTGTAGTAGGCATTGAGGCCATGTTTGAGTCTCTCCTGAACAAGTCAGCCAGGTCAGCTTACTATCGAGGAATACCCCCAGATATTTCGCTGAGTCGGAAAGCCTCAGTTCAGTTCCACATAGTAACGGTAATTTGAAATTCTCTACCTTGTACCTTCTAGTAAACAGAACCAACTCCGTCTTTTCCGTATTCACTCCCAAGAGGACAGCTCACCCATCCCGGACTGTATGATCTCACTGATTGTGGGAAGAAATTTTCCCTTTACCAGTATGACCACATCATCAGCATATGCCACGATCTTCCGTCCCCTGCTGTCAAATTGACGTCGACAGCCAATAGCCACAGCAGGGGTGAGAGCACTCCCCCTTGCGGTGTCCCCCTAGTCACCAGTTTCCTTAAACATACTTCACCAAAGCTCGAATTGACAATCCTGTTGCTCAGCATGAGGATTATCCAATCGATCAAGAAGTCATGTACTTTAAGATCCACCAGCGCCTGCTTAATAGCGTCAATCTTGATATTGTTGAACGCGCCCTCAATATTCAAGAACGCGGCCATGGTCTATCAGTCTCTCTAATGTCTTCAAAAGGAAAGACGATAATCCGATAGGTCTATAGTCCTTGGGTTTCGAGTGACAAGTCCTACAACCTTTAGGTATGAATATGACCCTTACCTCTCTCCACCCCCTCGGTATGTGTCTATGAGCAGACACCTTTTAAAATCTCAACCAGTAGTAGATGAACCACCAACGGCGCGTTCTGCAACATGGCCGGAAAAATATCATCCGGGCCAGGTGACTTGTAAGGCTCGAATGAATTCACCGCCCATGTAACTTTCTCAACCGTAATCAGGTCTCTCACCACTGTTTCAACTGTCCCGATGGCGGACTCTGTGAAGAAGTGCTCTTCCTCACCTGATCCTTCCATCAATGGATCCTTACAACCCGGAAAGTGGGTTTCCAAAAGCACATTAAGTGACTCAGAGATAGACTCCGTCCATGAACCTTCTGATCTCTGGATACACTAGGGTCCTTCGACAGTATCTTTCTGAATCTGGAATCTGGATGGCCTTGCTGTATTTAATCCACGAGGCTCTTTTTGCTCTTCTAATGTCCTTTTTGTACTTATTAAAACACACTCTATAGGTGGTCCAATCTTCATCCTTACCAGTTCTATGGGCCCTGTTATACAACCTGTCAACTGTGGTCCGTTGAACTCTCAACTCCTCTGACCACCAGACCGGCTGTTTCCTCCTACCCGGATAGCTCACCGGGCAGTTGAGCTCATAACTTCTGATAATAGACCCCGTTACCTTCTCTACCACTTCGTCAAGATTATCCCTCGATATGAACTCCCTCGGAGTTCCAGTCAATCTTGACCCCAGGTCACGCCCGAAAGCGTCCCAATCCGTCCTTCTAGGATTCCTAAAAGGTTTCCCTTCCGAACCCAGAGAGTTCAGGTTAAGGGTTATCCTGCCATGGTCATAGACACCCTCCAATCCTCAACTAGGTCCCTAGAGTTAGTCAATGTGATATCTATTACCGAATTCCTATCCTATCCTTGCATACTTGGCTTAGGCCCACACCCTGTCATCCGGTGGTTCCAGCACCTCATAGGGCATGTACACCGAGGACAAGGCCAATTTGCTGCCTCCTAACGCCTCCCCTTGAACGACCGTAAGGTCTCTATAACTGAAAGAGTTAAGAAGAATTAACTGAAGTTCATTTCTCACTAGAATACAAGTCCTCACCTTATCCTCAGTGGAAGGCACTAACAATTTGTATCCTTTAGCCCTTAGACCACAGACCTGGTTGTTATTTAACCAAGGCTCTTGGTCTCACTGAGGTAGGTTATTAATTCGGTCGAGGCCGCTTCACAATGGTGCAGATAAATCTGCACCATCCGCAACCTCTTTGGCTTTGTCATTTTTCGTGTATCGAAATTTGACATAGCCAAGCCCGAACGTAACAACACCCCCAATGAATCCAATTTCCTAATGGATTCCCGATCTACTGCGAATCGGAAATCTTTTCCCTGGTTCTCTTTACAAGCCAATGAAGAGACAAGTTTCCATTGACTTGTATTGATCCCCCTATTCTGTCCTTCCAATATTTCCAGTATGACTTCCACCAGCTTAATGGGTGGTGGAATCCACACCGTGACTATTGGCCGCAGAGGCAATTCCGACGCTGGTATAACCTCCAGTTGTGCATCTGGACAAAGGTTTCCACATCTGCTAATCGCGGCTTTCAGGAACTCAAAGGTTCCTTTATTACCGCAACCAACAGTCTTGACAACCCTTGTCCAGTCTGCACCCATGAAGGCTATTTCACCCGGCCTGTGCCTTGCATGGAAGATTTCGTCCATAAGCCTATCTTCAACCAGCCGCCACATTTCTGTACTGATTGTCCCATCTGAATCAGCAAGGTCAATGACTGCTGGTTGAAGAATGTCAGACTTGGACGAATCCTTCACCAGATACTACCCGCTTTACTACTCCCTTATGAGAGTTTTTAAGCGGGCCACTTGGTGCCTTACCAACCTTCTTCGCCGATGGTATCTGCAGGTCATCCCCCGATCTCACTCTTTTTATGGTCCCCTTAGGAGGACCCTTAAAGGAGTCATGTGGTACATGACCAGCTTTCTTGGTGGTAGAGGGTATCTTATCTCCAGGCAGAGCTCCCCTAATGGACCTCATCTGAGAGTCCTTAGCGAGGCTCGCAAGAGTTTGGTTTACCCTCTCTACTCCCTTCTTAGTCCCACTACCAGCAATTTCCGGACCTTCCTCTACCTCCACTTTAAAACCATCGGGATAAGACATTACCAAGATATCAATGATGGAGCCATAGGTCCGTTCAAACCTGTATATGATCTTTCGGTGTTTCCTGCGAACATGCCTATCCCGTCCGTCTAGCAGCGATGGGTCCTTCTTAGGCAACTTATTTAGTGCAGCTATGGAGGCCCTAACGCCGTTCTTCGCCTTTTGGAATCTCTTTCGACTGTAGGTTGCGGCCTGCTCATCCATTGGATTTGCTACCGTTTCCTCCCGAACAATTGTTTTGGCCAAAGGCCTGGACATGCCTGATGCACCCGTCGAGCTCTGCTGCTTCATAACCAGCGAGAGGCACTGGATGCATTAATGTACGGTGCTGGAGCATTCTCACTTTGCCGACATTAATGCATCCTTTGTATCACACCCGGTCCTGGAAACGGATAGGCTTGCTGGACTGGATGCGGGCAATTGATGTATTCTAATTGGTGATTCTGCCAAAATGAATGCATTCTCTGGCTCTGGGTACGGTCTTGGTGCAATACGTTTTCCGAGGATCAAATAAACAGGTATCATGCACTTTTAAGATCAAGGTGGTAGGTAGCAGTGCCGTGGATCTGAATGATTAGTTAGTGCGAAAAGAAACTAATCGAGAACAGCTCCCCTCTGATGCTGATGGCAAGGGTCAGTTGTATTACAGCCTAGTCTGCGTATGCCGTCACTGCGCGAGATGGTCGATATTTTACGTGCCTACTCGTGGGACAAAAATTGAACAGGAAAATTTCGCAAAAATAAATAAGTTAAGGGGAAAAAAAGACGAAGGAAAAATGGACGGAGGGGATTTGGCTAGGGAAGAGGAAGTTACGGGCGCTGACATAGGAGCTAGGGATAGGGTCGAGTCAGGGAGAAATAATGACGACGTTATGAATAGGGGGAAGCACGAGGACGATGACATGGACTTGCTGAGAATGCATAAGGACATCGTCATGCAACACGGACAATTACTGACCCAACTGAGGAGGATAGCCTGCTGGACTCGGCGAAGGATCTTGTAGGATCCAGTGCGATGGAGGGACTGGAGGACCTGTCTCTTGGGTCCGATGAAGAACATGAGACAGCAGTTGCCTCTGCTCTTGATCGTTACAAGGAGAGTGGAACTGCAGTCACACGGCACTGCTACCTACCACCTTGATCTTAAAAGTGCATGATACCTGTTTATTTGATCCTCGGAAAACGTATTGCACCAAGACCGTACCCAGAGCCAGAGAATGCATTCATTTTGGCAGAATCACCAATTAGAATACATCAATTGCCCGCGTCCAGTCCAGCAAGCCTATCCGTTTCCAGGACGGGGTGTGATACAAAGGATGCATTAATGTCGGCAAAGTGAGAATGCTCCAGCACCGTACATTAATGCATCCAGTGCCTCTCGCCCAGTCCCCGCTATCCGCCACCTGGGGACGCGTCCGATGGGAGTAAACAAGTAAAGACTCCGCACGGATGGTTCTCCCTTTGGCCTTGCGAAATTTAAACTAAAGGATATTCTGTTATGATCCGAAAAGGAACATTCACTATCTACCCTCCAGATCGTAACGTAATCGCTCCTAAAGTTTGTCAGTGTTATATCTATAACTGCCTCTCTATCCTTAGTTCTGAATGTGGGCATATTGCCCAAGTTACAGATAAAAAGCTTGTTAGTAGTTATAAAATTTAAAACTGACTCACCTCTTTCATTGATATCATCGCTGCCCTACTGGCAGTGATGTGCGTTAGCATCGCAACAGGGTACCAAATATACGCCTCATCTCTTTGTGTACTCCGTTAGTTTGCACATCACATCGCCCGGTGGGTTGGCCGCATCGTAGGGCATATAAACGGAGGCAAGTACGAGTTTCCTCCCGTCTCTATCCTCTCTTTTCACGACCGTTAGGTCTCCATTGCTGAAAGAATGAAAATTTATAAAATTTAACTCATTCCTAGCCAGTATACACGTTCTTACCTTATCCTCAGTGGATGCTACAAAAAGTGTATACCCTTTGACACTTAATCCACATACCCTGGTGTTGTTGATCCAGGGCTCTTGGATTAAGGCCACATCCACTTTGGAGTCAATAATGTTCATTTCTATTTCGATTGAGGCTGCTTCTCAGTGATGCAAATTAATTTGCACCACTTGCAGCCTTGTTGGTACTGTCAGATTTCGGATACCGGAACCTGATAGTGCCTAGACCGAAATTAGCAATTCCCCCCATTGACTCCAATTTCTTGAGAGACTCCTGGTCTATAACAAACCTGAAGTCCCTTCCGAGGTTCTCTTTACTGACTTGTATCCAGGCCCTCGTTCTGGTTGACCAGTACTGTCAGTATAGTTTCCACCGTTTTTATGGGTGGTGGAATACACACTGTCACTACCGGCCTCAGGGGCAACTATACTCTCCTGAGGACTTTCCGGAACGGTGTCAAATATCGCATTTAGTCCTTCGGGATAAGACATTCCCAAGATAGCGGAAGTTGAGCCATAGATTTTTTCAAATATAATTACACTCTTCCTATGCCTCTTGATAAGGTATTTATCCCTACCACTGACTGACGACAGATCCCTCTTGGCCATCTTATTAAGATAGATCAAGGAGGCTCTGATGCTATTCTTTGCTTTTTCTTCTTTTGTTCGGCTGTCGACGACGGCAGTTACACTTGGTTTTACCGCGTCTTGCCGAATTAATTTTGAACCCACCTGTCCACCTTCCCTTGCGAATGAGACTTCGGATGCTGGATAATCTTGTTCCTGAGCGTGAACTGAAATCATAGTGATTTCGTGTTCCTCATTAGAACCAAGAAAGAGATCCTCCAATTTCTCCGTAGTGCCCGTCTCCCCGAGAGAGTCTCCAAGTGAGCTCAAGAAGTCGGCTGTTTCGGCTAGTTCACTCAATAACTGTCCCTCCTGAGCAATTATGTCATCGTGAATTCTTAAAAGGTCAGAATCAGTGCCCGAAACGACTACTGGAACTACCTTATTCTTCTCCACATCCTTTATTTTATTATATTATTCACTAATTTTGGTCCCACGAAAATGCACGTTCTAATTGGACCATCTCGCGCAGTGACGGCGTACGCGGACTAGGCTTTTAAAGAAATTACAACCAACCCGTGCCATGGGCGTTGGAGGGGAGCTGTTAGGGATTAGTTTATTTAACCATACAGATCCTCGGCACTGCTACCTCTCTGCTTGATCTTAAAAGTGCACTTGATTTATTTGGTCCTTGAGAACTTCTATGAGTTTCTAGGTATAGATGCAATGCGTAGGATCCGACTATAGTCAGTACCAAGGTAAGTAACCAAGGGTAAGTGATCTCAAATCTACTGACTACAATCGGATCAGAAACCTTACATCCGAACCACACGGATATATATATATATATATATATATATATATATATATATATATATATATATATATACCTAATTTACCTAATTTTGCTCATTTTTGGACTAAACCATTGAATTGCTTCACATGAAATTTGGCATTCGTACAGTTCTGAATGAACTATATTTTATACAATTTATTTGTTGGATACCACGCCCCTTTTTACGCCTAAAATTTTCTAAATTATTTGACTTAATTTTTCTCTTTTTTTTGACCCGTCCCCTGAAAGGATTCATATGAAATTTCGCACACAAGATCATTTATTGTTGGCAAATATATAGGAGATTGACAAAGAAATTTAAATGGTACTTTAAAAGTAGTTTATAACAATAAAATTTTGGTTTAATCAAAGCAGCACTGATATATCAAGAGATGGCACGTGCAAAAAAATTTGAGTGTTGTGTAACATAAATAAAAGTAATTTGTATTTTCAAATTTTTGCAAAGTTTTTTCTCCCTCTCTCTTGTATATACTTTTAATTATATCCTATTATACGTATTTATTAGTTGGAAAATACTTGATTGAATAAATTTATTTTTTAATATATTTATTTGTATATATTTCAAATATTTTTTTTAATATATTGTCTCAAATATCTTTAAGAATGATTTGATAATAACATTTGATATCAAATTGAGAAAATTGCATTTTTCAAATATTTGTTAACTTTAATAATAAAAATAAATATCAAATTAAGAATAACCTATTTTTCCACTTTTTTATTGTTAAAGTTATTTTTAGGTTTGAGAATCATTCAATAATATCAATTTGATATCAATTTGAGAATGTACAGTTTTTCAAACGTTTTTTCTCAAATGATTCTAAATTTGAAATCAAACTTAAAATTCAAACCGCTATCTATATTTGAAACAAGTTTGAGAAACACGTTTGATATCAAACGTTAAAGTCAATATATTTTAAACGTGTTTGATGGGATGCTGGACAAATAAAAATTACATATACTTACATACATATGTATATAGTTTATATATGTACAAGTTACGTATTTTTAAGTTTTTTGTTTCTAAAAAAATATAAATTTTATTGTTCACTCTTTAAATTACAACTAAACTTAATTCTAGTTCTTAATTAAAACGAAACATAAAATGAAATACTTAAAATTGCATAGTAATCATAATGATACGCGCAGTTACTGTTTTGCAACTTTATAAGTTGTTGACCAGTTTTAACCGTCTGCAGCAGTGCCAGCTTATTAATTTATTGTGAAATAATAATAATAAAGAGAATCAATTTTTTTTGTGTTAACACCTCCCCTCTTAATACCAAGCGTCCTCGTTCGGTCAGGAGTATGGGATATTTGATATCCTCTTTATACCAATCTGTTCTGTTTTCCTCTTTTCTGATAAATCAGGCATAGATGTGTTTATTGACGGAACTGTGTTGATTATTGTTGGAGTGATTTTCGACTTGCTTTTTGTCTTGCACAGCTTCATCTTGATCAGTAGTGTAACTATAGAAAATAGAGTCATTATACAGAATCCAAATTTACTGCAATGGCCTTTGTGTGTTTAATATCTATCAAATCAATTGCCTCTGTGTTGTTTGTCCTTAATTCCTTTACCATTTCTTCTATATTTAGATTCGAGTACTAGGCTGTAAAATTGCCGGTAAAGGTTGTAGCTGTGTCACCTCAGAGAACTTATAAGTTTTATCAGTCACAGTTATGGATGTATTGGAGAATTGCACCACATAAGTCCCATTAATATTCTGCGGTTCATTATTTACAAGAATTGTGCCATCAAATTGGTTTATGAGGATCGTTCCAGGTGCTGTTTCTTCAATAGTGGGGGTGCCACAATTATCTATCAAGCTGCAGTTTGCCGAAATTATTTCTGTTGCAAACAGTAATGTTTTTATAGATTTTACATTCATTTTTGATACCATACATTACATTGTCACATAAAAGAATTTTTTCATACATGATTTTATTTATATATTTCCTAAATTTTACGGGTTTTACAACAATATTATAACATGACTTTGCATTTGTTATAAGGATACTTAAGATATAAACAATTGAATTATGGTCAGATTCAATTTTTATCTCGGCAAATTCGAATGCTTGCTTTAAATTTACAAATGGTATAGAATCTTCCTTAATAACTTCTTATACAATGTTTATTTCATTGGATGTAAGAATGAAAGAGTTAGCTATGCCTACTTTCGCCCAATGCATGGAGTGATGAATATTCATTATTTCTTCTTTTACAGTATTTAACTTATATTTTAATAGTATTAATATTATATTATAATTGTTCCTTTGTGGAATTGTTATTACCATTATTCTTTTTATATATTTCTAGTAAATTATTTGTAACATATGTTAGTTCTTTGATTTTTTCTATTGCCAATTTGTTAATCACCACTTGTTTATCACTATTTCTCAAAAGTCTGTTAGTTTTGTGTGTTAAGATATAGAAATCATCATGGTCCGGGTTTCCCGCAATCCACTTCCAAACAGAACCAATACAATTTAAGGACGTTTTTGTTTTTGGTTTTAATCGGTACAAGTAAGCTTGAAGTTCCGTCAGTTCGTGATTTAGTAGAGGGTGGAGAAAATGAGAGTGACTGACATCTTTCTGTAGAGTTTCTTGAAGATTATCTATGAGTTCCTGGTATCCATTTATATCAATGATATTAGTTTAAAAGTTCCCGTTTGTAATTTTGCCAGTCTGGCGTTCAGGGTCACTAGTTGTGAATTGGTTATTCCAGAATTTTAACGTCGGCAGAAACCAGTGTGAAAAGTAATCTAATAGTGAAGGTTGATTTAATTTCTGATATTGTTTTTGTGCACTGTTTTTCCTGATTCTGTAATAACTGTTGTGTTTTTATATTCTTCTACTATCTCCTTTTTATACGTCTTGCTGACTTTTGAGCCTAATCTCCTGTTTTCTTTTACAAAAATCGTTTGTCTGGGTAATATCTTATATTTGTTTCTCTTTGAGTCTTTTAATTATATTTAACCTAATCTCTTCCAATTCTTGAGGTTCGGTTGTGACTCTACCTAAAAAAAATGCATCAATGGGTTTCTTTTAACGGTGGAGTGTATAGAGATATTATATTCAAGAACTGCCATATGTAAAATTTCAGGGAATGTACTATAAGCCTTTTCCACTTTTAGGCAATGCATTAACTCTGATAGCGTGTAATGGAATGTTTCGATTTGCCAATTTACACTACTACTGTATGGAGGTATCTTGAATTTTTATATCATAAATTGATTTTCTAACATGAAAATTATGACTCTTGGTTAAGCCTAACTTTAATCTTATTTGAACTATGTTTGGACGAACGTCTTGACTCCCCTCTTAAGAGCATTATCAGGGGTTTAGCAATTTTGGCATAGTCCCTGATAAAGCGTCTATAGTAATTTGAAAGTCCTAAGAACGATTTAAGATATTTTAGCGTTCGAGGTGTTGGAAAGTTCAGAATTGCTTCGACCTTCCCTGGATTGGTTTTTATTCTTTTGTCCGAGATAATAAATCCCAAAAATTCTACCTCGCTTTTTAGAAACTCGCATTTATCTAGTTGAACTTTAATATTTGAAAGTTTGAGGGTTTTGAAAATTATATAGAGGTTCTTATAGTGTTCTTCTTCGTCCTTGGAAAAAATAATTATGTCGTCCAAATAGACGAAATATAGAAGGAGCATTTCTCAGGCCAAATGGTAGCATGGTAAACTCCTATTTACCATTGTTGACTGAGAAGGCGGTTTTCTTCCTGTCAGCTTCTCTAAGCGATATTTGATGGAACCCGATTTTGAGGTCTATTATTGAGAAAAAATTATTTTGTCCAAGCTGGTTGTAATACATCATTTATCTCGGGAATAGGATATTTGTCTGGTATAGTTTGCTCATTTAACTTACGGTAATCAATTACAATTCCAAAATTTTTTTATGCCGGATGCATCAGCCGTTTTGGGTACAACCCAAATTGGTGAGTTGTATGGGGACCTTGAAGGCCTAATGATGTCTTGTCTCAACAAGTCCCGTATTTGTTTTCGACTTCTTCTTTAAGGTGCATTGGATAAGGGTAGTATCGGGAATAGATAGGTTCACGGGTTTTTGTCTGTATATCTGCAACTACGGCTGTTGTGAAATCAAATTCTCATCTGGTTCGCTAAACAATGATTTATGGTTTTCAATAACGTCTTTTAACTTATTCTTTTGTTGTTCAGTCAAGTAGTCCGTCCGAATGTTGATGTTATTTACAGATTGCGAAATTTTCTGTTTTATTCGGATCTTGAGTGTTCCGTTAATGATTATATAATCTTTTGCTGAATAAATGACAGCTGACAATGCTTTTAGGCTGTCGTTTCCTAAAATACCATGAAATGATTTTAGTGTTTGTAGTAAAAAGAACTTTATTTTATCAGCGTGTGATGAGTGATTTTGTTATTCCCACCCACCGAATTTGCAAAAAAGTGATTTTGGTTTGGCAAGGGATTTCGAACTAGACAGGGTGGTATATAGTTTTTATTCGAGCCGGTGTCGATAAGAAAATATAAGGTCTGTCCATCGTTCGTTAGTCTAAAAAATGAATGTCAGGAAAGTCTTGTGTTTCAAGTTGGTTTTCGTCTTTAGATATTTCTGGTTGGTTTTCTAAGTATTCGTCTAATGACGGAAATTTCTCCTCCTCTCCATAATTAAGTACTTGTTCTGGGCAATAATTGTCGTTGCTGTTTCTGTCTTTTTCTGTTTCTAAATGAAAATTTCTCTGTAGTTTGGGAGGATTTCGCAATTGTTCAGATTGTATGGGTGGTCTTTTCCAAAACATTTGATTATTGTGATTTGGCCTATTCATATAGTTGACGGCTCTTGTTTTCATTGAAGTGTCTACGTCCATAGGCTCGTGACGTGGAAAGGACTTCGGAGCAGTTGGTTTTGATTTTGATAACCTGTTGTATTCACTAACCTGTATTGATGGTGATTAAACGAAGGTTGTGGTATAAAACTGAATTGGGGATAAGAGGGTTGCAAGGGCTTATTATTATTATTCTTGTGAATTTGATTATGTAAATCTGCAAAATGTGATCTTGCGAATCTTTTATCAGCGTAGTGTAACGCCAAACAATTCGAGATACTGTCCCAATTTAAGGGTGTATTGTAGGATTCAAGTGCGGCATCCGCACTGCGTGTAATTTTATTCTTTGTTGTATTTAAAATCGCATAATATTTTGGAGTTCCTTTACATATTTTACAACGTCTGGGACTTTGTCCAAGTCGGTCAAGTCATTCCTATATCTATCTTCTATAATTTGGTCTTCGCCTACTATGTACGCGTTTTGGTCTATGAAATTCCTTATTGCTATTTGACATTGTTGTGCGCAAATTCGCACAATTGTATATTCCAAATTTTGAATTCTGTTATCTACGCGGGCTGCATCTGCTGGATTGGGTACATTAAAAACTGGGGGCCTGACCAAATTGTTTGGGTTAGACATCTTGAGTAATAAAAAGGGGTTATATGGTCACTACCGATAATAAATAAAAAAAGAACAACATCTATATGTAAAACTTGAAAAAAAAAAAATTAAAATTATAATACAAAATAACAATAATAATTTAAGTAAAAACTACAACATGGACTTCGTGTCTCCGGTAGTTTTCTCTCCCCTCAATATGTTATTCAGTGCTGAATGACATAACTCAGAAGAAGAAGAAGAAGATTAATTTATTCTGAAATAATAATGAGAATCAATTTTCTTTTTGTGTTAACATATATGCGTATAAAACATACTCATCAACACTGAGGCGTCGGTGTGCGATGTTAATGGGGCTGTAGAATTGCGATGCAAACTGAATCGACGCAATCCAAATTACTTTTTTATGTAATTACACATTTTTCTTAAAAGCAGTTCCAGTATAAACATATTTTTCCAGAAAAGAAGTTAATCTTTAATAAAAGGTGACTATTTTTTATACAAACAGATGAAATTAAAATATTTATATTAATTCTATTTTGATTTTCTAGCAAAAACAAAGAATTTAATTTTTTTTGCAATAAAATATGCTTCAAG
The DNA here is from genome assembly GCA_932274085.1 of Protocalliphora azurea. Taxonomy (NCBI): domain Eukaryota; kingdom Metazoa; phylum Arthropoda; class Insecta; order Diptera; family Calliphoridae; genus Protocalliphora; species Protocalliphora azurea. The sequence continues at coordinate 52,180,714 of OW026522.1, read as the reverse complement.
ACATACACCTGTTATAAGAAACTCTAATAAATTTTTCATATGCAGTTTCTTAAGTTACTTTAATTTATAGAGAAAAAATATGCTGTATATAAATCGAAATCATAACGACGCAAATTGTAAGACTTAAATCGAGGCTAAAGTGTACTTCTAACATAAGTGAGTAAACAAGCGTGCGTGCATATGTAAATAAAATGTTTAACGCAGTGTTGCCAACTATTTGTAACCAAAACGCGCAGGAAAAAATTCAAAATGCTCTAAAAAGCGCTAAATTGAACCAAATTCATAAAACTGTTATTTAATTTAATAAGTCCATATTTTCCTCCAAAAAATTAATTTCCTAAAATGAATAGGACCGTATTTGGAAGAGTCTGGAAAACTGCTTATTGTACGCTTAATTCAACGGGATTTAGAAAACGAATAGATACCTCAAATGACCACTTTAAACAAAAGAATTCTGAAGGTATATTTTGGCATTTCAATATTAAAAAATCCTTTTACTTTTTGGTGAACTTTAAAATTAACAAAAATAATAATAATGCTCTATGATAAGAAATGTTTTTTCTGTGGTGAGAAAAATTCTTGTTTCTGTTGTGGGAAAGAAAACTATAAAATATTGACAAATTAAAATTTTATCTGTAAAAAAATTAAAAATGTGTAAACAAACAAAAAAATAGAGCCACACTCTATTTTAGGAATGGACATTGTGATGAAATTATAAGACATATAAAATTTAATGTTGATGCAATTTAGAATATATTATACAATATTGAATTTTTTCTATCAATTTTAAAATGTCGAAAAAATAGTACCTTTGTCAAAATTCTACTAGCCTTACGAGCTAGTAAAATTTTGTTCAGCTCACTTTTTACGAAAAATAATAATTTGCTACCGTTTTACACAGGCCTTAAGATACTAGTTTTTACTACCTAATAGGGAAGTAAAAGCATTTTTGTTTCCTAACATAAGAAATAACGTCGAATAACAGGAACAAATTTTTATTTCAACTTTATATTAGCGGGTGAAGAACACGTACATGAGAAATTTAAATTTTAAATTGGTTTTTTACCGAAAATTTTAATATCTTTTCCTTTGTTACTTTTTGTTTTCCTTTTTAAAATAACATTAAAAAACTTTGCACCCTATCTTTTTTTAAAAGACCAAAATATTAAAAAAGAACACTAAATTTGACAGCTTATGTTAAACATTATTGCTCAATTTTGTGCTTAAACATTTACTGCGAAATCAATTGCGCAATAGATTTCTTAATGGTCCACACGGAACATATTATAGAGAGAGATAGTATTTGACAATTTCCAACATAAAAGTGTCTACGTTTAGATTTGGGGTAAAGTAAAATGCGCCAATTTAGCGCCTTTTTTGAAAAATTCCCTAACAGAAAAAATGCGACTTTTGGTTTGTTAAAAAGCGCTAAATCTAGCGCAAAAGGCGCTAGATTGGTAATGGTGGTTTAACGGGCAACAACGCTAAAGATTGCCACACAACATGTACCAAAAAAAAAAAAAAACACTAAAATTTTTTTTGCACGTGCCATCTCTTGACATATCAGTGTTGCCGTTTTGGTTATTTTTAACCAAAATTGGTTATTTTGTTTTCCAATGCACAGTGGGGAAGAATCGAATTTTTTTGGAAATAAATCTGTAACTTCTGATCGGACGGTTGGATTTTCATGAAATTTGGTATAGGGGTAGCAGAGGAGTGTACAATGTTATGTTTGGAAGGGGGGCACAACAATCCCCCCAGGGGCGGAGCTACGGGGGTTCAAAGTTAGGTACCTCTGACATAAAAAATTTTTAATCGCTTGCAAAATTTTTGTTTCTCGTCCGATTTCAAATATTTTTATATATTCTTGTAGGCCTTGGTAAGATATATAGATATCCTAGTATTTCCGACCGAAATTATTAGTTTTTTCTTAATTAGTTAAAGAACAAAATTATCTATTGAATAAAAAAAATTTTAAGTCGATATCTTTACCGAGTCCAAAAATAAACGATTTTGAATTTGAGAATTGCAAAAAAGACGACTTTTTGTGTTTTTTTTAGCCGAAAAAGTATCTACACTCTTTTTTATCTAAAATAAAATTTTCTTTAGCAACATATAATAATTTTGCACTTTTCTGAAAGGTAACTTCACAGTGATGACTTTAAGATAAAAAACAAGCCCAATAACTCAATTGGTCATGGTACACACCCTCCCGAATTCGACCCATTTTATATGAAAGATTTGATTTTAGACCATATTTTCTCAAATCCCAAAGCACGAATCGGCAAGCGGAATATATTTTAAGAATCTTCAGTATGTAGTTAAAAGTTTTAAATTAAAATCTATGGGACTTCGAAAAAATGTGGATTCTATAGCCAAAAATGTAAAAAATCCTATTTTTGGGATTTTTCATTAGTTTATTTGGGAATTCAGGAAAACCCTACCCCCTATTGAAATTTGGTTAACGCGCTTTTATTTATATTAATAAGATCCACAGTTCTTGCAAATTTCATTAAGATATCTTTATAAACAAATATGTTATTACAATTAAAAAATTTTTATTTTCTCCAAAAGCCCCAAATTGGGCCTTTTGTTTGGTTTATTTCTAAATAGCGGAATATATTTTAGGAATCTTCAATATGTTGTTAAAAGTTTTAAATCAAAATCCACGGGACTTCGGAAAAATGTGGATTCTATAGCCAAAAATATAAAAATCCCATCTTTGGGAATTTTGATTAGTTTATTTGGGAATTCAGCAAAACCGTACCCCTGATTGAAATTTAGTTAACGCGCTTTTATTTATATTAATAGGATCCATATTTACTGCAATTTTCATTAAGATATCTTTATAAACAAATACATATGTTATTACAATTAAAAAAATTTGTATTTTCTCCAAAAGCCAATTTGGGTTTATTTCTAAATAGCGAAATAAATTTTAAAAATATGTATTCCAAATTAAGCTTATCTTTTAGCATATACATATAATTTTCGATCTTTCTTGCAACTTTTGCCTTTAGCTTTGCGTGAATAATTACTTAGAAAATTATGAATGTTTCTGTATACTTTAAATAATATCTATACACAAAATATTTTTATAAAAATAATTAATAAATATTTTTTATTTTTAATAGGGTTGCCACATTAACCAAATTTAAGTAAATCTTTATCCTTTTCTAAGCATTCATATATTACTACTAATGAATTTAAAATAACAAAACCTAATACCTAACCTAAATTAAATAACAAAACCTAATACCAACAGCAACATATAATATCAATGAATTCGGTATAGGCTCTTTCAGATATTTTACCTAATGAAAATTTACAGAATACCTGTAAGTTTATATACCTGTGCGATATATCAAATATATATATATATATATATATATCTAATCCTTATCATAACGAAGTTGATTACCATGGTGATTGTTGTGTTCTGTGAAGTTTATCTAAAAATGATCTTAATCGATTAGAAGCTATAGTGTAATTCATAAAAACTACATATCATGGAAAAGTCGACTTAATTGGTAATTTCAGATAGATAGCTTTTTAAAGTTGTATGACGTAAAAATGAAGTCCTTGAATCAGCGTACTAACAGATTAAACATTCCGATTGGATGGATACTGATACAGAAATATCGGCGTGCAAAATATCAACTGGAGCACCCTGCAAGACATATAATGATTTAAGTACAAGATCTAAGAAGAAAAGTCTGGCCCATAAGCTTTCTATAATTTCGAATGAAGAAGTTTCTGATACATTCAAAGAAATGTTAAAAAAGGAGAAGCAACCTAAGAGTGCAATTAATATTGCTGAAATACTTCCAACTGCATCACCAAAACGTCTTAAACGGATTGCCGAAAGTGTACCTACTCCAACATCACAATCCAATTTTACAGAGAAAGAAGCAATTGCTTTAATGCTTGAGCTGGACCTCAGCCGAAACAAATATCAAATTTTAAGAAAAGCTCTGCTTGAAAAGGGACACTGAATTCTACCATCATACAAGAAAAAAAGCAAACTATTTTACTATGTATAGAGCTATCTTCTTTGCTTGAGAATACAGCTACAAGGATAGTTGCAGATTTTTCTGCAGATCAGTTGGAAGAAGTAAATAAAAAACAGCGACGTTGTATTAATCTGTAAGTGGTGATGTGACGGACTATCAGCCCTTTTTAAATACAAGCATGCTGGTGGAAGTAAGAAAATGGCGGATTATAAAAGCGTATTTATAGCACCTTTGGTGCCATTAAGAATGCGATCTTATTCCTTAAAGCAATCTTCATCAAAGTGTAAAAACTCATTTGAAGATATATGGCTTAATACTACTCCAGGATCAAAACACTTTTGCAGACCTATTTGGTTCGAATACACAAGGGTGTCGAAGACATCAACGAAGGATTTAGTGGAATATATTAAAGATGAAATAAATGATTTACAACCTTTTTCAAAGGACTAACATACTATTAATGGCAATTAATTGTAAGCACAAAATTAACTCTGCTCGATTTGGAGAATATGCAACAGAAATATCTAAACTACTTGTTTCTCTATATCCATGGAAAGAAATGACACCAACAGTACATAAAGTATTGTGCCATGGCGAAATTATAATTGAACGAAATATTCTTCCTGTTGGAAAGATTACAGAAGAGGCTCAAGAAGCAAGAAACAGAGATTCTAAGCACGTTCAATTATTCAGCTCCAGGAAATGCTCCAGAACGTCACAGAACGAGGATATTTTTAATAACTATTGTTATCATCAGAGCCTGTACTATCATCAATGAGAAAACGTTGAATTTATTATGAGCCTTTATCAACTCAAAATACTGAAGACTTGAAAGACCTTTATTATCTTTTAGATATGTATACAGATACAAGAGATTATTTTATAGAAAATAAGTAGTATAAGTTTAAAATATTAGAAAAATTCTCTACATAAATTTAATGTAAATAAGTAATAAAATATCGTATTAGAAATAGAATATTTATTAAGGAAGATGGTAAATACCAAAAATAATAATATTGATTGAGTTAAAATAGACAGTTTTTGTTTGTTTTGTTATTTTAAATTCATTATTAGAAATATATTAATGCTTAGAAAAGGACAAAGATTTACTTAAATTTGGGAAATGTGGCAACCCTATTAAAAATAAAAAATATTTATTAATTATTTTTATAAAAATATTTTGTGTATAGATATTAGTAAAAGCATACAGAAATATTCATAATTTTATAAGTAATTTTTCACGCAAAACTAAAGTCAAAAGTTGCAAGTTTGTAAAAATATAGTCATATATACAATAAATTGGAAATATAAAAGTTTAAAGGCGCATATTTCTGAAATGAGGCATGATATTGACTTGATTTTTTTTTTGCAAAAGATCGGAAATTATATATGCTTAATTTGGAATACATATTTTTAAAATTTCTTTCGCTATTTAGAAATAAATTAAACAAAAGGCCCAATTTGGGGGTTTTGGAAAAAATACAAATTTTTTAATTGGATTAACATATTTGTTTATAAAGATATCTTAATGAAATTTGTAGGAAATGTGGATCTTATTAATATAAATAAAAGCGCGTTAACCAAATTTCAATCAGGGGTAGGGTTTTCCTGAATTCCCAAAAAACTAATGAAAATTCCCAAAAATGGGATTTTTTAAATTTTTTTTACATTTTTCCGATTTTTTGATTTAAAACTTTTAACAACTTATTGAAGATTCTTAAAATATATTCCGCTTGTCGATTCGTGCTTTGGGATTTGAGAAAATATGGTCTAAAATCAAAACTTTCATATAAAAATTCGGTAGGGTGTGTACCATGACCAATTGAGTTATTGGGCTTGTTTTTTTATCTTAAAGTCATCTCTGTGAAGTTACTTTTCAGAAAAGTGCAAAATTATTATATGTTGCTAAAGAAAATTTTATTTTAAATAAAAAAGAGTGTAGATACTTTTTCGGCTAAAAAAAACACAAAAAGTCGTCTGTTTTGCAATTTTCAAATTAAAATTCGTTTATTTTTGGACTCGGTAAAGATATCGACTTCAAATTTTTTTTTTTATTCAATAGATAATTTTGTTTTTTAACTAATTAAGAAAAAGACTAATAATATCGGTCGGAAATACTAGGATATATATGAAAAAAAAACTGGACCAATAACATGCAAAATTATGGTGCTTAAAAATTCAAACGCAAATAACTCGAAAACTATAAGAGATAAATAGGACATGTAAGCATGTTTTTTATAGGTCTTATTAGGGTCTACAAAAATATATAAAAATATTTGAAATCGGACGAGAAAAAAAAATTTTGCAAGCGATTAAAAATTTTTTATGTACCTAACTTTGAGCCCCCATAGCTCCGGCCCTGGGGGGATTGTTGTGCCCCCCTTCCAAACATAACATTGTACACTCCTCTGCTACGCCTATACCAAATTTCATGAAAATCCAACCGGCCGATCAGAAGTTACAGATTTATTTCCAAAAAATTTCGATTCTGCCCCACTGTGCAATGTGGAGGTGATGATTTTTTTCTATTTTGGTTATTATGTGGTTAAACCAAAATTTTGTTGTTATAAACTACTTTTAAAGTACCATTTAGATTACTTTGTCAATCTCCTATATATTTGCCAGCAATAAATGACCTTGTAAGCCTGGATCTTGTAAATCACTGAACCAATTTTGATGAAATTAGGAACATGGATAGAGGACGAGTTAAGCTTAATAGAATAGCTTTCGAACTTACTAGATCCAAATAGAGCACCTTTTTCTTATCACCAATAGGGTCCTTATATGAGAGAAGTCACTTTTTCAAAATTTTCAAAATTCTATTACTCAAAACCTATGATCAATCTTAATATTATCTTTTCTGCTCTGCAATCCTTAAGACAATAGCTTTCGAGCCTGCCAGGTCCAAATATGCTTTATTCACCTTTTTAATTTTGACCCATTTTTTGATCACCCTTATATAAGAAAAGTAATTTTTTCATAATTCTATTATTCAAAACCTATGATAATATTAATATTATTTTTTCTGCTCTGAAATTCTTAAGACAATAGCTTTTGAGCCTACTAGGTCTAAATATAGCACCTTTTTCTTTTGATTCTCATATAAAAATTTTTTTAAAATTTTTTTAAACATATATTTCTGAAACATAAGGTAGATTAAAAATCAAAGTTTTTATTTATAATTTTTTGTTTTATTCAAACATTTAAATTATAATAATTTTAATGAAAAAATATTACGAAAATGCTATTAACATTTTTAAAAATGTTAAGAAAAGTGCAGATAAATCTATTCTGTTCAATAAAAGTCATTAACATTTTTAAAAATGTTCTAAGATTGAAAATAATTAAATTCTGCTAACTTAACAGACTTTGAGTGAGAGAACTGTTAGGTAACATAAAATTAAGAAACGTAGCTAACTTCCGTAGCTATCTTCACACCCTTTTTTAATTTAATGTCTGCTTTTCTTATAGTTGTTGTTTTTATGGGTACTGGCTACTGGCTTTGGTGGTAATGACTGCATTTTCAATTAAATTACTTTATATGTAATTGTAATTTAGTATTTTCAATTACAATTACAAGTAATTGTAATTGCTATTTTTTCAATTACAATCGCATGTAATTGTAAATAATAGTATTTACTGCAAAAACTACTCCTCTAACTTACATTTAAAACAAAAACAAATTTTGAAATTTTTTTTGTTTTAAATGTAAGTTAGACGAGTCGTTTTTGCACTTGTGTTATAAAAACAGGAAGTTAATTACATTTTAATTCTGTTAAAAGTAAATCATATCGAAATGCTGCTAAGAAAATTCAATGTACGATTTTTATTTGAAGTAATTTTTTAAAACAACTTATTAAATACGAAGTTAATTTATACTTTGAATTTTAAATTAAAATTAAACAGTAACTGTAATTGAAAATTCCAATTACAAATTACAGGTTAATTGTAATTGTGTGTGTAACAGATTACTTAATTTAATCATTATTCCCCAACCAAGCCTGGTACTAACAAACAACAAAAATAAATAAAGCATATTTGTTTTTTTTAACTTTTTGAAGCTCCTATATAGGCTAGGGACTTCGTTTTTTTTACAGAAAATTCGGATTTTTTCAGAATCTTTATCCAGTATTAATTAAATCGATCAATAAATCGATTTTTTGGAGCGACTATATAAGGTATGCACTTCGTTCTTTCACGGATCTATCACAAATATTTGTTTATAATTTCGAATTTTTAAATCAATCTAAATAGTCCATGCATTTTTAAAATACCCTTTTCAGAGAATAATTTATAAGGGAAACTAGGATACAATAACCGAATAACAGGTTCGAAAAGTTCCAACATCGAATTTTTAAACTCATGATAAAAAAAGTCAGAACTGCTCTAGAAGTGCACAAAAGGATTTCAAATATTGGGCATATAAAAACAACATAATAATTTGTCTTTTGAAAAAATAATATAAGATTTATGTTAATTTTTGGAGAGATTTTTACATTTTTAATTTTGTTGCAATTTTATTTCGCATACGTTAATCACAACACGATCCAACTTTATCATATGATTAATTTTTTTTCATGTTGCATTTAAAATTTTTCTCATATTATGATCTGGTTTTATCACATTATGATCTGATTTATTCATATTATGATCGGATTTTGTCATATTGTTATTAGTTTTTACCATAAAATGTGATCATAACGTGATCAAAATAACCTACAGATTTCGAATTTATCTTATTATAATTAAACATTATTTTTTCATTAATTTAAAGGTGTTAACCATTTTTAAAAGTATGCTTTCGTTTTTGAGATATTTCATTTCGAAAGAAAGGAGGGATTAGGAAATTTAATTTTTTTGCTTAAATTTACAATTTAGTTGTTAAATTTAAACAAAATAAACTATTAATATTCTATGAAAGTATAGAGTCATGAATTCTTATTATCATATTTATTTTAAACGCTAAATACAAATCTTTAAACTAACAAAAAATATTACTGTAATTCCGTAAGTAAACTAGCTAGAGTTATAAAGGGCATTTTTGTACCTCATGTGTTTCGATTTGAATTCTGCTAATGTCGTCTTTAATACGAATAACTAAAAATAAAAAACCTTCTTAAAAATTAATTTTAATGCAACTGCATTTTTTATATGTATTTTTCGTCGAATAAGCATTTAAATTTTTGTATCATATTTAGATAGTAGGAATCTTTACATTAAAATAAAATTCCAAAATGTTTGGACGCAAACTTCTACTACGCATAATAAAAATTTTACAAAAACATGTTCAAAATTTTTCATATAAAAATACAATTTTATCTTATTTTTTAATAAATGATTTTAATTTGTATAAAAGTCAAGAAAACATAAAAAGTATGCATACTTTAAATATTCATAACTCTTAAAATTGTTGACGAGTTTGTGCAATTTAAAAAGCATTCAAAAACATTTACAAAATACAAACGCAATTTATAAATGCATTTTGACAATTATGATTCGCTTAATTATACCCTACACCACTATAGGTGGTTGGGGTATTATGCATTTGTGCTGATGTTTGTAACGCACAGAAAAAATCCCACCCACCTTAAAGTGTACCAATCGACTCAGAATCACTTATTGAGTCGATATAACGATGTCCTTCCGTCTGGTTAGCTGGACGGATGGCTGGCTGTCCATGTAAACCTTATGCACAAAGTACTAGCCGCAATTTTAAAGATAATTCAATGAAATTTGGCACGTATGACTTTTATGATACAAGGACGAAACCTATTTAAATTGATTATGATCGGTATATTACCTAATCCCTATAAAATTTTCCCCCCGGAAAATGCCTTAAAAATAAGAATTTTTTAATGAAATTATCGAATTATCTGTGCATCGGCACAGAAGTTCTGTATAAGTATCAATCTTTGCAGTAGATTTTATGAAGATCGGTCCACAATTGACCATAGCTTCCATATAAACCCCTCTTCCGAAAATCACTTTAACATGCATAAATCCCATACGAATGATAGTTTCAAATAAATATTCGACACAAATAAGTTTTATGGAAGTAGAAAAAAACATTACCAAATTTTATGAGAATCGGTCCAGAATTTTCCATCGCTCAAATATTAACCCACTTTCAGGAATTACCCTCAAGTGCATAAAATCATCTAGATATTATCAACGCTTTATTCTGTATTACATTTAGTAAAATTGGCCACAGGTGTAATATAAGTCCCCTTCCCGGAGTTTTGTGCTCGTACATAATGGTGTAGGGTATTATATAGTCGGTCTTCACCGATTATATCCTTCTTTCTCGTTTTAATTTTTATTTTGGTGTTTTCTTTTTATATAAATTAGTGGCGTACTTAAAGGTTCAATATTTTTAATACATATGTAAATAGTAGCTTAATATTTTTTTTAAATAAAATACGGAAACCTACACATATTTTAAAAATAATTGGGGAATTCACAAGGTGTGCTATTATGTCATATTGTCATTATGTTCTAAAATTTTACAATGGTTTAAAAATATTGTTGTTGCTTTTCAAACAGAATGTGTCTTAAAATAATAGAACTTTGCTATGTTTATCGTACTGTCGTATTTAATCAGCAGAGATGATTTTATACAAAAGCAAATAAAAAATGTTTATTTACTTGAGTCTGCCACCACAACATTTAAAATGTACTTTTTGCACAACCTGGTTATTATTTTGGTTTTTTCATTTATTTTTGGCTAAATTAAAAATAGTATACTCAATTATGAAGGGTTGTTCACAACAGTCGTATTTGCTATTATTATAGGATTTTATGGCACTATGTGAATCACCTATATGTATAAAAATTTCTACATAATAACCAAAAAATATAGATTTTAGAAAAAGCGAAATTGTGCCTAGTACGTGTGTGCGACCCAAAAATTTTAAATTTTTATTTTAATGTAAAGATTTTATTCTTTCTGAATATGTTAAAAAATTTAAAATCTTAAATAGCATATTAAGCGAAAAATCCATTTTTTAAAACTCTTTTTTTATTTTTGAAATTTTTATATTGAAGGTGATGTAATCACACTTCAAGCGCCGTTTAGATTATTGAGTTCCGCATAGCTTTTCCAGACACATTGTTATTTAGAGTTATATACTTTTGAGATTTTGTAGGTTTTTTATAAAATGAAAAATCGAAGGTATTGCAATTTTGCAAAACTAAAAACTGAAATCGATATAGATATCTAGATTATTTGCATTCAAAATTTTATCAAAATAGAAGGACAGTAATTTTTTTTGGTCTTTTTTCATGGAATTGTGGATATATATTTTAAATGTTTTGTATATATATGTATTTGTTTTTTTTTTTTTTAATTGCAGTTTCATTATATCAATCCTTAATAAAATGTAAAAAGGCAAATTTCACATGTATATGTGAGAATTTTATTAACAGCGTTTTATTAATAGTTAACATCACTGACAGTGTTGCCATGGCAAAACATTTTTTGTAACCAAAATTTTGAAAAAAAGTAACCAAATTAGAAATAAAATAACCAAATTAGAAATAAAATAACCAAAACTAAAAATATTGAAATATATATACATATATAATGTTGAAACAGATATATATATATATATATATATATATATATGTATATATATGTACATATATGTATATATATATATATATATATATATATATATATATATATATATATATATATATATATGTGTATATATGTACATATATATATATATATATATATGTATATATATATTTATTCAGGTTTAAATATTAAACGTGAATGAATTTAATATGAATATAGTAAAATTTATCTTAACTTTCCTTTAAATGTGTCAAAAAAGCTCAAAAAACGAAAAATATTTAAAATCTATTTTTTTAAAGTGAAGGAGGTTCCCAGCAAAAAAAATAAATGGAAAAAATTCAGATTTTAACATGGTGTCGTAATTGAAAGTAAGTACTTTGTGCTGAAAAATAGCTGCAGTTGTTCTTTTTTTAACCCATTATTGCCACGGTTGTAGGATATTCTCTTTTTATGATTCATGTTCATTGCTTTTGAAATTATTAAAACAATGTTTATAATTTTTTTAATAAAAATATTGGTTTAGCTTTGTTAAAAGATAATATAAAACAATTTTAAATTTGTGAAATTTTAATTTTATTAGAAATTGTTAACCATTTTTTCCTGTTAAAAATACATTTCACTCAGTTCTACTTTTGAAGTGATAAAAACGCTCTTTTTTGGAAACACTTTCTTTTTGTCAAATAGATTAAGATATTTAGTTGGGATTTTTTGTGAAAAGATTATGTGTTTTATAGATGTTAGAGTTGTCATTCGAACAGAAATTATTGGATTATTTGAGGAACAAATTTTTGATTCTTTGAAAGAATAAAATTTTTAAACTTAGAATAAAAAATTATTCGATCAATTTTTAACGATTAATCGAATCATTTTTCAAAACGAGTTTTTCTTAAATTATTATACCTTTTTAAATTATAAGTGTAAAAAGTTTTGTTTAGCTGGAAAATCCTTTTGAAAATTATTGAAAATTTTGTTAGGATATATAAATGCGTAAACCGCAATTTAATAGATTTCGGGTTAAAGCCTTTCATGGACAATAAAGTCTCAGTATTATTAAAAAAAAAAAAAAATAGAATGGCTTTTCTAAACATTTAAACAAACGTCTTAAAGTTAGAATAAACGGGAGAAGTATAAGTTAATATTAAAATTTTTTTAATATTCAACAAAAGTGAAACAAAAGTAAATGCTTTATTTGTAAGAATTTTTCATTCGTTGTTTATTTCAAAATATATTTTATAGATTCAAGTAATGTGTAAATAACCGAAGATTCGGAAATATATAACGATGTTTTGTTAACTGAATTCAATCAATCAATAAATAATATAACAAATTTAAAAAAAATAAATTTTAGCAATAATGATGATCATTGAATTTATTTAAAAAAATCTAAAAAGAACTAGATTTGCTTCTAATGATATGTATTGCTACCATCAATAGAAAGTGAAATGATTTTTTCCTCTGCTTTTATTAAAAAAAAGAAAAAACAGTAATCGTTTTAAAGCCAAAATGCTCTATTATGTTTTATATGAATGATAATTTTAAAAGAAATTTAATTTCATTATATAATTTACCTTTAATTTAAATATGATCTCAATTTTTGGAAATTTGTTCTATGTTAATGACTTGTTATTTTTTTAAGCTTGTTTTATGTTAATAAAACCAAAAAATTATTTACAAAATAATAGTTTTTGCATTTTTTTAAACTTGTAATTAATTACTCGAAAATATATTCTATTCTTTATTCATTCGATTAATCGAAGAAAATTAAAATTTTATTCAATCACACGAATAATTAAAAAAATTATGAAATTTTATTCGATTAAATGTCGAATAATTGACAACCCTAATTGATATTGTTCATGTACCAAACCAAACCTATGTTAAACAAGTTGCATTCCAAAATTGACCTAATAGTTGTCTGTTTGTCGGAAGAAAACTGAGTTTGTGGAGTGTAATTAGACAATGGAATGCGTATTTTATGTGCCGCAACACAATTCATTAGCATTTTTGATATTTTTAAAATTGTGTTTTCTTCTTCGTTTTTATCAACATTTTATCACAAATTTGTTTTGAAGTTTATTTTATTCTATGGAAATATATACGAGATTTACAGAGTAACGAAAAGTGCATAAAAACTAAATTTTGGTTTAATAAATAAAAAAATAACAAAAATGGACAAAATGTCACCATCTCCAAAATGGAAAATAAAAAAAACAGTGTTGTTAAAAATAACCAACACGGCAACACTGATCACCGTAGTCAGTTCGAACTCCGAAGAGAGTTAAAAAAAGAGAGAACGATATGAAGGAAAACAACAAATTAGTTTTTTATTCGGCTCAACCCTTGACAAATTTTGTTTGATAAAAATTAATTTTTGCAAATTACATTTGTCAGGTTTTTAAACTTTATAATATCAATTAAAAACACTAACATAATTTATTTTAAATATTTTCTAACTAATAACATAAATAACATTTGTTCATTAGAAGAAAAAAAAAAATATTATGTCTGCATTTAATACAGCTGCAACCCTCCCCTATTACATGGGTGGTAAATAAATAAGTAATGATAATTTTTTCTTTTCCAGTGGTGAATGTGACTGGAAATTGTATATGTATATGTATTTTATTTTATTATTACCAGTTAGTTAATAGTTCTCTGAACTGAAACATGACGGTAATTGCGTTTGCGGTATTCTAATGTAAAAATATTTATAATTTAAGAGTGCATTGAAACATAATATATTTAGAATAAAAAAAAAAAAAATAATTTATTTAACAATATGTTGCTAAAAGAAAGTGCTGTATAAATATATTTTTAAAGCAAACATTAAAGAAAATATAAAAAATCAAATATCCACATAAATTTATTATAAAAGAGGCACAAAAGTCATCAGCCGTTTTGTGTATGTATACCATGTCTTTATATAAGGGAGGAACATTTCAAATTCTAACTTTTAAAAACAGTGAAATTAAATAATTTTATATCAACACAATTAGAAAATAACTCAATAAGAATAGTTTTAATTTAAAATAATTATTAAAACACAAAAAATATATACTGGCGGAAAGAAGTCTCTTGAGACTATATGGCGTCATCTTCCTTCATACATATTATCTTCGATTTGCCTTGCTTTGTAATTGAAATGGAATAGACACTATCTTAGCAGACTCTACAATACATAAATATATATATGTACATATAAACTATATAACTCGTGCCCAAAAGTTTTTTTGTGTTTTTTTTTTTGATAAATTTTTGAAATGATTACTTCAAATGATATATATTGGTAAGTTTTTATGCGACGTATAATCCAGCGTGATATAAAATTTCGATAATATACATAAAAATATTAATTAATAGAAAGAATATTATGCCAAATATATTATTTTATATAGTCAATTTATTATTTTATTTCAACAATGCGTCATCAGCAATATGTTTTAATTTTTTTATTATTTGTTTCTATAATTTATGTGTATATTGCTACCTTAATGCAACCGGCCCTTTCTCACATTTCAACAAATGCAAGAAACGACCTGCTTGAAAACGATATAATATACTTCAGTATTTTTTAAAGCAAATTATGCTGAAAATCTATTAAAAATGTTTAATTTACAACAAACTTAAGCAATTGTTTAAAACTTATTTTCAATAGACATTTTTGTTGGAACTCAAGTTGGAATCAAACGGATTGTTAGCACACGGAGAGAAAAAGGACATACATTTTAAAATTTTTTCATAAATATTATTAAACGAACAGGACTTTTTTCCCAAACTTTTTTCATATAAAATAAAATTTTGTTCATAAATATTATTAAATTGTTCATAATGAAAATTTTAGGAATTTTGCAAAAATTTTGTTAAATCTTTGATTTAGTATTATTAGATTTGATTGCAAATGGTAAATGAAAATAATAACAACAAAGGAATTAAAATGGCATAATTCCAAGGAAAATCTGTAAAAGGAAAATGTTCAGCACACCATTTTGTTAAAAAGCGCTTCTGTTTCCAAAATGTAGCTAAAAATCATTAAAAACTTAAAGTTTTATAAAGAAAATTTCAAAAATTTTTTTTACAAATAAAAAACATAAATGAAAATTTAAACAAATTTTTCAGTCTTCTTGACTTTTGATTCGTTTAATTTGAAAAAATATAAAAAAAGTTTTAATGCTTAAGAAATTATGCTTAAATTTTATGAACTGAAACCAATGAAAGAAAATTTTTTATATTTATGTACAAAATTTTTTCTGTGTATGGAATTAAGAGTCAAACAAAATTTTTGATTGCTTGAGTTTTTATAATTGTATGAGAGGATAAAAAAAAATACTTTTTTTTACAAGATTTTGAAGTAACAACATTTTTATGAATTTTGAATTAATTTAATTTTAAGGAGAATCGAACTTAACCCATAAAAAGCTTAAATAAACTCAAGGTATAGTTTCTTTGTGTTATGAAAAATTTGTATAATTTCTTAGTTCTATAACGTTTAAAATGTTTTTTTCTCGCTAATTGATCATTTGTTCGTATGTTTCAGGTCTTGTGTATTCAAAAAACTTTAAAAAAAACAGGCCGGTTTCGAATACTTTATTTTATTTATAATTCGACAGGCTGGTTTTTTTTTCTGTCGGGTAATCGGTTTTTTTATGAAATGCTCCTTTTATTTTTGTTTACTAAATTAACCTGTACTTCCCATTTTTTATATTTGCTAACTGAACCTTATTTATGCTTTAAAAGTATCTTGTATCTATTAAAAGTATATTGCTTAAAAATAAAATTTGTGGAAAATTATATATTTTTTGAGTAGTTTGCGTATAAATTTTATTTTTAAACAATTCCCTTGTTATACTGAATCAGGCCCTTAATTATTTGAAAGTATTTTTTATTTTCATTATGAACTAATAAAGATTTAAGACTAATTTTTTTAAATTCCTAATTTGAGATTTGAGTAGCACCAGACGTACTAAGAACTGAGATTTGTATATTTTTCAATAGATTTAAACTCATTTTTAAAACAGATTCTGTAAGGTAAGAAGTAAATTTTAGTTTTATCGTTCGTCACAAGAATAAGGCGAATTTCAATAAATGGGTTCATAAGTAGATTTGGATCAGAAGAAGTGCTATCAGAATTCAATTAAAAAAAAAAAAACAAAAAAAAAAAAAAACGAGAAGAAAGATATAGTCCGTCAAGACCGACTATATGATACACTACACCATTGTGTACGGGGGAAGGGGACTTATATTACACCTGTGGCCAATTTTACTAAATGTAAAATGAAATATACAAATGCAGAATAATGCATTGTTACTAACATCTTGATGATGATGGAGCTATGGTAAATTATGGACCGATTCTCATAAAACTTGGCAATGTTGTTTCTACTGACATAAAACTTATTTGTGTCGAATATTAACTTGATACTAACATTCGTATTGGATTTATCCACGTTAAAGAATGGTTCGGAATAATGGTTTATATGGGAGCTATGGTCAATTATGGACCGTTTGTGCTATAAAATTTGGCACAAAGATTGATACTTACACAAAACTTCCTTATACCGAATTTCATTAAAATATTGCAGTTATGGTCGTTAAATCTTTATTCCGGGAGGAAATTTGTATGGGCTAGGTGAAATAATGGACCGATCAATAGGCTTCATCCCTGTGTCATGGAAGTCCCATGTGCCAAATTTCATTGAATTATCTTTAAAATTGCGATCTGTACTTTGTGCACAAGGTTTACATGGACAGCCAGCCAGCCGTCCAGCCAGCCAAACGGACGGACATCGTTAGATCGATTTAAAAAGTGATTCTGAGTACATTGGTATACTTTAAGGTGGGTGTTGGATAACTTTTTCTATGCGTTACAAACATCAGCACAAACGCATAATACCCCAACCACCTATGGTGGTGTAGGGTATAAAAACAAAATGTGAGCATTATACTTTAGCTGCAGAATATATGCATATATGCTTTTTTATTTTTATATTACTTGACATCACAAATGACATGTATTATAAGTGACTTTCTTTAGTAAAAATAATTTTTAAATATTTGTATTTTTAATAAAAACCGTTTAACTCTTTTTTTTACGTAAAACCGTATTTGAAATTGGTGTTTTAAAAAAGACTAGTTTTCGAATAACTCGAAGACCGGTTTTCTGAAAACGTGGGTTTTTTGAGTACATACACTATTCAGGTCATATACTTGAACTTATTTCTCACTTATTCGACTTCACTAATCAGTTGATCAATTAAATGATCAGATTCGCTCTTTTTGTTATATCTATAATTCTGCTAAAAAAAGTCCTCACACAACGCGTGTCATAGGTACGTAGTATTGTATAATGATTAGGAGGCTGATTTTCATGCAATTGCATGTTTTTTCCGGAACATTTAAAAACTACCTAATGTAGTTATCTATCCGAATCATACATTTTATTGAATAATGGCATTGATTTCTAAGTGCATATTTTTGAATATTTAATTGAAAAATGCTTATTTTGTCATATTTTTCATTATAATGCAGGTTAATTTACATATTTTTAAAATTTTTATTTTTTTTTTACTTTTTTGCTAAAAAAAATATTGTATCAGCTTTGAACTCTATGCCAGCTGATCAATGAATAAAAGTTATTTTATTCATTAAAACTTCCTAAACTGGAGCATTTAAAAAGTATCTTATGTAGTTGTTTATCCGAATCACACATTTTACTAAAAAATGGCAACGATTTGTTAGTGCATTTTTTTTTGTATATTCTTCTTAACAATGCATATTAATTTACATATTTTTAAATTTTTTCGTCTTTTTTAAATTATTTTGTAAAAATTTTATTCTATTCTTCATTTTGATGTAAAACGACGCGCAAAAGGCTATTTTAATAAATAAAATTTTCTTAAATTATTAATAACTAGTGCTAGTTTTATTTTTATGAAAATCTTTGATAAATTAAATTATAAATTAAAACATATTAAATAAATATTCTTTAGGCAAACACAAATGTTTCAAATAGAGAGTGATTTTGAAATCAAGTCCTTTCTCAAATGTCAAACGTTTGAGAATTATTTGAAAATAATAGCTTTCTCAATAAAAAGGGGAATTAATTGTCAAATTAGAAATGCTATTATTATTAAATCATTGTTAAATGTAATTCTCGAACTTTTTAAAAAGTGGATTGTAACTACATGTGAAATATAAATAAAAGTAATTTGCATTTTAATTTTTTTGTGAAATTTTCTTTTGTATAAACTTATAATTTTGTCCTTTTAATATGCCTATTCATTAATTGGAAAATATTTGATTAAATAATTTTATTTATTAATTTATTTATTGGTATATAATAGCTCCGTTCCAGTACTAGTCAAAATCACAGTTTTTGGAGTTCCAGCATTCAAAATTTCCTTATATTTTGTTGTTTTTCTTACAAATTGTGACTAAAACCTGTAAATCTGAATAGTACTGGAACAAAGCAAACATTTCAAATATATTTTTTAATCTATTGTTTCAAATATCTTTAAGAATGCTTTAATAATAACATTTGATATCAATTTGAGAATGTACAGTTTTTCAAATGTTTTTTCTCAAATGATTCTCAATTTGAAATCAAACTCAAAATTCAAAGCTCTACTTACATTTGAAACAAGTTTGATTTCAAACGTTAAAGTCATCATATATCAAAAGTTTGACATCGTCTTTGCTGGGAAAGTCAAAAGCTATAGTTTTAAATAAATAGGTATTGGGAATTAAAAAGCAATCAGAAAACTTCGCAATCATTTTTAACCATAAATTTAGACATTCCATTAAAGAAACTATCTCATCCGATTATATTGAATTTCTTAAAAACGTACACAAATCAAAGCGTTCCATTTGAATCAACGCTTAGAAAAAGTTATGTGTGAAAAAACTTAATATCGAAAAACTTAAAATTTTTATTTTAAGGATATTTTTGAGAAATAATGCTAATGTTTGGACGTAAATAAAATTTAAGTAGAGGTACTCCAATGAATTTTTTTCAAAATATGGATAAACTTGCTTTAAAATCAGGGAATTGAAAAAACTCCCACGTTTTCGTATCAAAATATCCAAAATCCCAGTCCGGGGAAAACTTGTTTCAAAAATTGATTTTTTCATTAAAATTATTGTAAAAGACATGGCTCAGAAAATATTTTTTGTGTGTTTAACCAACATATGGGGGTATATAGCCAATATACTTTTTTGTTGATCTCGGCTTTGACATTTGAGAATTTTACAAAAAAATTAAAAAAAATTTTTCCAAAATTGATAAAGCTTGGTTCTTGTTGCCCAAAGCGCCTCCGATTTTTTTTACACGCATTTACGTTAAGATTTCTTTTGAAACATTACAAAAATTCTGTAGTCCGGAACAAAAAAAAAAAAAAAATATTTTAGAAGTGAAAAAATATTACCACCTTTCTGGAAAATAACCCCAGAAATGTGATTTTTTTAAGTTTCAATTTCAGATTAATATAACTTAATCGGATAGATATATTTATATGATACTTGCAGCAATATTTGCAAGAAATCTAGTGGATATTTTAAAAAAATTTATGGCCTAAATTAAGACCCCCCAAGTTAAAAAAAAATTAAAATAAACTAGGCCAAAAATGAGGGTAAAATTTGCTTCGAACTAAATATCACTTAAACTAAAAGAGATAACCTACACGTGTAAGCAAGTTTTTTGTAGAGATTTATAAGGACTACCTACGTGCACAATTTTTTTACATTCAAGTCATAGTGGTGACCAACTTTGGAGGTCTACCATCTACCCCCGTGAACCGCTAGGGACCTGTGCTCGTTTAAATTAACTGGAAAACACCTCAGCTCTGACCTTGTGAAATTTTATTTAGATATCTCCAACGGTTCACAAGTACAGGATTATTTAGGGACCACTGTGTATTGTAGAACTCGAAAGTGTGAATCACGAAAAAATTGCCCGTACGTTTCATGAGTCAGTTAAATTGTTGGAGGAGAAAATCAAATTCTCTTATTTTTATCGGGCGCAACACCACATTGGTAAAATCAGCAAAAGCCATTAAGCTTTTTTATTAAAAAATGTTGCATGTAACCTGCTTATCCGAGTGGCGGAGGAGGTGCACAATAATATTTATCACATTGATTCGTTGATTTCCTATGGAAACAGATATATTTGAAAGCCCCTACACGCATTGCAAAATTAAAGAAAATTATCCAATTTTGCCACTTCCTTCTCAACCAGTTATTACGAGATAAGCATCTTGGCTTAATGCTGTAAAATATAACTGACAATATTTTAACGATCTCAAAAAAGCTGTGGTAGAGTTGAATGATAACGAATCTAAAAAATCGAAGCTGCAAAAGGCCTTGTTGCTGAAAAAATAAAATTAAAGTTTAAAGCTGTTATTAAAAAATGAAGGATTTGAGAAAATTAAAAAAAAAATCAGACGCAATTACTCTACGTTTAGATGATGTCTCCTATTTAGAAAAATACTCTCCTTCTGAACTACAATTTCTCAAATACGCTTCTGCCACATCTGTTGACGTAGAAATATCATTTTCTTAGTAAAAAATATGTTTGTGCATATAAATATAAACCTATCTAACTAAGGTTGTATTAAACTCAATGTCACGAATATAAGTTTAAAAAAATTCAATCTGAAAGAATACAAATTTAAAAAAGTACAAAGAATTAGCATTGATCTTTTAAAACGTAGCTTTAACTTTTAAAAATACATTTTTTCATTTTTTTCTTATAGAATAATTTTTGTTTTTTCTTTTTATTTATTAAATATTAAACAAATAAATGCATGTTTTAGGGTATATTTAAAATTCGTTTTATGTTCTTGGAATTGTGTTTATGAGAATGTTACAGATGACTAAATCTAGATTTATGCGTATGATCCCGAAACAAAGGTTCAGTCAATAATATTACTTCCTCAAAGTTTGCCCAACCCTGTAAAAGTTTACCCAGTCGAAGCATTTAAAATCAAACTGTCGCTTGTTTCTTGACAAATCCGGACAC
The DNA here is from genome assembly GCA_932274085.1 of Protocalliphora azurea. NCBI lineage: Eukaryota > Metazoa > Arthropoda > Insecta > Diptera > Calliphoridae > Protocalliphora > Protocalliphora azurea. The sequence continues at coordinate 52,159,110 of OW026522.1, read as the reverse complement.
TTTTGTAGTGTACGCTTGGATTTTCAAAGTACTGTTATTTGTGAATCATTTGCTTAAATCCACTACGATAATTCTAGTTTTTATACATTGTTTGAGAAAATCGCCGATCAGCGCAAACATCGAATTGTAGGGTTATTCGCCATACAACCCTAATTTCTTTGTGGCCAACTTACTTCAATACTTGGAAAATCGATTATTGCACAGAAAAAAGTAAAAATGGATTTTAATTATGAAATTGCTAATATTAGTTAAACTTTTATTGATTTTTCTGCAATCATCAAAATGATAATGTTAATAAAATAAAATTAATTGATTATTTCTAAAATTTTAATTAAAACTATAATTACATTAATTACTTTTATGATTGAAAATTTCATTAAAATCAGTTAAAATATTTGTTGACACAATTTAAATATATATTGAATTAACACCAATGCAAAATCCTTCCTTCATACAAAACCAAATTTATAATTGTATTACATATTAATTTATCTTTATTATATTTTTTTTAATATACAATTCTAAATTTTCAATATATGTTTTTAAATATACAAAACAACAATTTCACCTTGTAAAAGCACAGATTTTATCATGTTACTTCAACAATAACAATTCATTTCAAATTTTGCACTTTTAATTCCATAACCAGCAACTTTAAAAATATTCAATTATAAGCGACAGCTTATTTGTAACATTATCAGGATTTAGATAATGCTTACTTCTATAAGAGATTTCTTCAAAAAGTTGTCGAAATAGGTCCATTTTAGGCAGCAGCAATAATAGAAAACCTTTCGTAGATGTTATCTTCACGGAATAACGATGCATGTAAAATAAATAACCGAAGAAATTAATAATGCGTATATGTATTTTACCATAAATTTAAATCTTCTACTTACCAAATGATATTTAGTGTTGTTGCTGTTGGGTTCTATGAATAAGATAGTCCTAAGATGTAGAAGTTATCGGCATTGAAAAAATATTTTCTATATTTATTCGTTGTTGCAATATTTTTGTTTTATTTAGAATTTTCAAATCATAGAAAATTTAACATAAAATGATATGTTTTTCTTTTTCTATTTTTTTTAATTCAGAAGTTCTAAAACATAATTATATCAATTGAAAATTTTACTAAATTCTAAAAAATAATGAATTAATAAATTTATTAAACAACAATAATTTTTTCTGTGTGCTACAAAAATAAATGTTTTTGAGGTGGTTCAATCAAAGTGGAAAAACTGCCTTAGGACTTGGATTAAATGTAGTTTAAAAAAAATAAATGTTATTGTTTTATACATTTTTTTTTGCAAAATACAAAAGGCACCCCTCATATTATATGTATAGTTATGCTACATCTATTACGGAAACCTAATACAAAATTGGCTATTGAACAAAAAATTTTTTTAAAGAAACCTCATTTAGTGACGAATGTGTGTAGCTTATGTTCTTTGAGATATAATTTCTTTTTTTTATAGAAATGCAATTTTTAAAACTGCTGGGTATTTAATGATTTAATAAATATGTACGAGTATACCATTCGTGCAAGTTTGCTCATTTCGCATTGTTTGTTGTTCAAACTGCGACCACTTTTTTATTAATAAATATCAAAATCAATCGAACAATTGAATATGTGATTGTATAAAAAGATGATTTCTTTATATTATATAATTTTGTATTGTTTTTCTTTCATGTGTTTCGTAAGCAAAAACATTTCTCTTATCGTTGTATCTTTTTTGCATTCACAAAAAAAGTTTTAATATACATACTTATGAATGCTTGTACATACAATTGTGTGTATAAAATTATGTCTTCATTTCTTTTATGTACATAATTTTACGCTCGACATAATATAAAATAATATACATATATACGTTTTTTATACATATATATATATATTTAGTAGGGAAAACAAATGACCACTTAGAGCTTTTTGCTCTGTTTTAATTAAATATTTTTCCAAAATTTTGTCGCGAAGTAAAATTGAGTACTAGTTTTATTTTTTTTATATTTTTTTAATTTTAGTGAGACTAAAATAAATGTTTGGTAAACTGTTGCTTATGTAGTTCAAAACTTTATTAAATTCAGATTTCGATTATTTAAAAAATTTTGCAATAGTTTTTAAAAGCTACTACATAAGAAAGCATGTATTCAAAATATGTTCTAAATTTGGAAACTCAAGAATATCTCTCAAAAAGTATACTCCTAATAACACAGGTCAACACTAAAAAAATATCGTGAGAAATAGATGGCAGATATTGTAGGTAAAGCCATTCCAATCATCAGAAATATTTCGGTTTTCTCCATCAGGTCACACTTTTAACCCATATGCTTTCTAGGAGTTTAGGTAATAGATAGAAAAAATTAGTCATTCATATTTTATAGACAAGAAATTTTGCTACAAAAACGTAGTACAAGCCAAGTCTCCAATTTGCCGCACATATGTGTTCATATTCTTCAAAATCAAGAATTTCTTAATTAACCTTCATTAGGCTATGAAAAAATAAGTGGGACATGATATAGATGTTTCATTTAACTATTTATACTATACCCAGCCTAAGGAATAAGAATTTATTCGCGATAAAAATTTTTGTCTACTCTTTTGTTGTCTGTCTTTGTTATTTAAATTTATTTATTTATTTATTTTTCAAAGTTTTGATGCCCGCACAGTTACTGTTAGTGCGATTTTTTGTATTTTACTATTTTTGACATCTACGATTATATATTAGTTATATCAAATACAAATTACCCCTCTACGTCCATTCCTTATCCCCCTTTTTCCATGGTTTGGAAGAGGGTTAATTGAGAAATTCCTGATTTTGATAACTTTAAAGACTTCTAGGAGCTATAAGTTTGAGATTTGACTTGTACCACAGTTTCTATTTGTCTATAAAACATGAATGACTAATTTGCTCTACATAGAAAATTATAAAAGTGTGACGTGATGAAAATGAAACGTTTTCTACACTATATCTGCTCTAGGGAATAGAAATTCGCAGAACCATTAGAAAAACGAAAAATACTTAAAAATACTATAAAAGTGTTCACAAAAAATGTACACCACTTTTTTTCCAAATTTGTCAAGAAAACTAAATTTTGCTCAATTCTTTTGTACTTATTTAATTTATAATTATGTAGTGCATTTAAATTGAAAATAATAGAATCGTTAAATTGTTATAAATTCATACACAGAACCAATTTTGTACATAAATAAAATTATTTCGTTTCATTAATTTTAGTTCATAATATTTAAAACTAATTTCCTAAATATTAAAAACGTTTTCATATTTATTTGAAACCATGATATAAAGAAACATGGTAACAAACGATTTTTTGAAATATATTTTTTTTATAAACAATTGCTATTAAAATTGTGTAATTTGTTTTAACAAAAAATTGTGTCTTATATATTCCTTTCGCTAACCTATTAAATTACAGCAAATATATGTTAAAAAGCTTTTTTTTTAAAGTATTATTAATTGGATTTTAACCTTTGTTTTACCTTAAAGAAAAGTATTTAACATGCTACAGTAGCAGTATTTAATTTTTTGTTATTTAAATTTGGGAATATTGTTTTTTTCTTAATAGTTTTTAAAAAGATTAAATTAATTAACTTATAATTTAAAAAATGGACACTTTGAAAAGAACTCAAATAAAAACACGACCGTAAGGTTGATTGTATACTTTCCAAGTAAGTTCTTTATTTGGTTTTATGTTTAATAAAAGCCTACTTTTTAAATATATAATGTTTTCAGCAAACCCCGTTACTTTTAGAATTATAAGCAACAGGGTTTCCTACTATTACTTAAATCTAATTATGATAAGTATTCTAAGGTAAGTTATTTGTATTATTATTATTATTATTATTATTATTATTATTATTATTTTTAATATAAAAAATAAAAAATTGCCAAACATTCCGGCCCCAGTGAAGGAGTGAGGTCTTCACTCATCAGGTAGTGGAGCCAGTTTGTGGATTGGACGTCTAACTATGCCTCTTGTAGTCTTGACCTCCGTCACCCAGGCCTTACCGTCTTCGCCTTCGATGACGCTGACGACTCTCCCGGTCAGCCAATTCTGCGGCGGGTAATTGCCTTCGTAGATTATGAGGTTGGGCTTGGCCTCGTGCCATTTGACTTTTCCCTGAAGACCCAGGATGTAATCTCGAGACCTGGCTTGCCAGAATGTCTGTTTGAGACCGCAAAGCAGACGCCAACTATAATTTCGCCTCTTTGTATCTCACGTCTTCTGCAGATTCTGGCGGCAGCGAACGCAGACCCCCTCCTAACAAGAGGTGCGCTGGAGTTAGCGCTTCTCCATCGTTCGGGTCTGGAGACAGCGGTGCTAGTGGACGGTTATTGAGCATCGCCTCTACTTCTGCGAACATGGTTGCCATGTCTTCTTGGGTTAACGAGGCGTTGTCTACGACTCGTAGAAGTAGGAGTGGAATGAAGCTGAACCTCAACCCGGATGACTACGATCTTGCGACTCCTGCTAATAGTTCTGCGAACGCTTGTTGAGGGCTTTCTGGACTCGGCTGGCTCCGACGAAATTCGTCGCGTTGTCGTAAAACACCGTCTGTGGAAGTCCTCTCCTGGCAGCGAACCTTTTAAAAGAAAAAAGAAAGGAATCAGTAGACAGATCCGATACTAATTCTAAATGTACCGCCTTAGAAGTGAAGCACACGAAAACCGCTATATACATTTTTAATGGGAGTGTACCACGAAATCTTAACGAAAAGTTTACGGGACCACAAAAGTCTACACCGACAGTTAAAAACGGTCGAGTAGTCTCACTCCATTAGTGGGCAAATTTCCCATTATATGGTACATAAGCTTAGGTTTATAGCAGAAGCAATGTACACACTTGCGAACTATTTTGCTGCACTCTTCTTTCATTAATGAGCCAAAAGTTCTCTCTCGAAAGAGCTATTAAAGATTTTGTACCAGCATGACGATTATCAAGATGATTTCGCAAATATAGTGTGACAAAAGCTGTTTCTTTTCGGTAATAAAAGTGGGAATTTGATATTATAGTCCAAATTTGCATTTAGCAATCTGCCACCTACCCTTATTAATGAAAATGATCTACTTTCTTCGACAAACGAATGAATTTAATTAATTTTTGTATATTTGACGGCAAGACTTGAGATTTTTCATTTTAGCTATCTCCTCAGAAAAGTTGTATTTCTGGACAGTCTCTACAAGTCGATAAAATGACCACTTAAATTCCTTGGCTGTAGGTATAGAAGTTTTCTCAATTTTTCGCTTTTTCAGAATATCAACAAATCTGAATACGAAAGCAGTTACTCGTAGTAACTTCTTATATGAAGAATATTTTTCTATCAGATCAAGCAGACAGTTTTGTTGATCCTCTACTGCCAGAACAATATTAGTTTTTCTCTTTTGTAGTGTTTGTTGGTATTCCGTTAATTCAAAATATTCGTTAACAGGCCATTTCGAACTATCGCTTAACAAAAAATTAACCAAACAGAATTTTTTAATTCATTGACATCGCATCCTTTTGATACAATGTCAGCTGGATTTTGTTTAGTTGGCACATGACGCCATAAAACTTCATCTGAACATTCTTGTATCTTAGGAACTCTATTAGAAACGAAAGTTGCGGGTGAGGATGGATGAGTTTTTATCTAGTGCAAAGTAATTTCTGAATCTGTCCAGAAATTAATACTCTCGATGTTAAAGCTTATCATAAGTTTAATTCGATTCCACAACTTAGCTAGTAGGTGTGTAGCGCATAACTCAAGTCTCGGAAGAGATTTAGTTTTAAGTTGAACGACTTTAGATTTAGCTGTAAGAAACAGTTCTATTTGAATCAAAAGATCTAATATAAATGCAACAACCGTACTTTCGAATGGAAGCATCAGCAAATCCATGAATTTGGATTTTTGCTGTCGAAGTTGTTTGGACGAATCTCGCTATTGTAATTGAATTAATTTCCATTAAATTAGATTTGAAAATTTCCCATGACGTATTTAGTCTCATAGAAATTGATTCATCCCAGTCAAGTTTTTGTATCCACAGTTCTTGTAGTAATATTTTACATTTTGTAACTATTGGGCATAAAAGTCCGAGAGGATTAAACAAACGCGACGTAACTGATAAAATGTTTCTTTTAGTCGCTTTCAAATTTTGAAAATTGTCTTCCAAATGAAACTTAAATGAATCATTCTTCGGAACCCAATGTAAGCCAAGAACTTTAACTGAATCACTATGGAGTAATTTTTCATTTCCTAATGAACTTATAAAGTCAGGATGATTTGAGAACCATTTTGTCAGTTTAAAACCAGCTGAACTTAAAATTTCAGTGACCTGGCTGCGAGTTATATTTAGGTCTTGGTAGCTTTCAGCTTCAGTTAACAAATCATCCACGTAGAAACCATTGCGAACAACTTTTGAACCGATAGGTAAAGTCTTTTTGAATAAGTCCTATGTTACAGTGTTTAGTCGAAACATTTTCAAATTTTCAGATGGATTCTGCCTCCAAAGGATTAATAGATAAATTTTATAATTTTCGCCAATTAAAACATGACGATACATTTTTTCAATATCGGTAGTGATTGCATATTTATGTAATCAAAAACGGATCAATTCAACAATATTTTGTACAACTTTAGCTTTCTTTTTTAATAATAGGTTTTCCGATTTGGAAGGAGAATCTTGGCGTCTTTTACCAGTCATTATTAAACATCAAAAACAAAATTCCCCAAAGCAAAATTCAACAAAACCAAATTAATTTATAGGTAAAATATATTTAATATCTTCCTGCTTTGGTATTAAGAATTATTAAAAATAAATAAATAAATAAATATATATATATATATATATATATATATATATATATATAATTTCAACTTCAAATTTTTTCTCTCGTCGGTTATTCGGATATTTCTTTGAATTATTTCTTTATTCAAATTCAGCGTTAAAGTTCAATTTATTCCAATTAAAAATAACTTATTTAATTTTCCGAAAAAATCCACTTTAATCAGCCTTTGGTAAAATAAAATATATTTAATATTATTTATTTACAAAGAAAAATCGATATTTATTTATTAAAATTTCGTACAAATTGTATTTAAAATTATTACTTAAAGTATGAACACACTAACTTTTTAATATTTTTTAATTATATGCAATAAAAATTTTTCGATGCTAGTGTAAATGCACTACACTGTTAACAGCTCATGTTAATAAATTAATGTAAGTGGTATAGGAACAAGTGGAATTAAACTGAACAAGTTGACGAACACTGAATAAGAGAATAACAAAGCACAAAAGAAAATAATGTATTTATTTATTTATTGTAAACAAAAGAAATAACACTTGCGATCGTTCCACTTTTAAGGGTGGTTTTTTGTTTATATAAAATTTTAAAGAAATAAAATATATCAAAGAGAAGTGTAAAAAATATTTTTTGTGTACGACCTTAAAAGAGAGATAGATTTTTGACTAATTTACAAAAATCTCTTAAATTTGATTAATATGCCATTTACACCAAACAAAAACTAGTAGTTTTTGGCTTCAGTTGGTTTTTGATTGAATAACTACATAATACGCCATTTACACCAAATAAAAACTAGTAGTTTTTGGCTTCAGTTGGTTTTTGATTGAAAAACTACATAAATTTCTTTAGTTTTTCCATATATATCAAAAACCACTTTCATTATTTTTTGTTGAAAGCCAAATAAAAACTGCTAAAAAAATATTATGATACAGTCTGTTTGATTGTTTTCAGAAAATTAAGCTTTTGCATGTGATGAAAAACAGAAAATTGTCAAATTTCTTGAATTATTTAATTTGTTTTATATAATTTGTGTGTAAATTATTTTTAAAATGTTGTTAAAAACGTTATCCAAAAACAAAAATGTTAAAAAGGAAATACATCAACAAAAACCAAATCGAGAGAAAAAAATGTATGTAAACGATTTGGTTTTTTAAATTTTGTTTTTCAAAAACCAACTTGCTTTTGTTTTAGTATAAACGGCATATAAATTACAAATTTAAGGTTTTTACACAAATATTTTTTACTCTTGTTACCTGTTGTTCCAATAAACCAGAGTCGGAATTACTCCCCTGATTGGCTTCGGCTCTACAAATAATGCAGGGGCAACTACGGGGCATCTGGAATGGGCAACAATGGATGGTGGCAGCATCGATGATGATCTGTTGTTGTTGATGTTTTTATATTTATGTTTTTGTTTTTATGTAGTTTGTGTATTTTTATTATTTTGTTTATTTTATTGTTTTGTTTGTGATTATTTTTATGTACACTAACAAATGTTTTGTTTGTTTAATAAAATAATTTTTTTAAACACAATTCTCCTTTTTATTTTTAATTTAAATAAAATGTTTTTCAAAGCATTTTTTTCTTTATTTGATTTTATGTTTAATAAAAGCCTACTTTTTAAATATATAATGTTTTCAGCAAACCCCGTTACTTTTAATATTATAAGCAACAGGGTTTCCTACTATTACTTAGATCTAGTTATGGTAAGTATTCTAAGGTAAGTTATTTGTATTATTATTAAAATTCAAATTATTTATTATTATAAAAAAAATAATAATGAAAAGAAAAAATAAAATTAAAATTTGGGAATATAAAGCGCTAAAATAATGACTGCAAAGCCACTCAGACATCGTAAATATAATGGATGATTAAGTAATAGATTATAAAAATGTTAATGTGTGTACATAATCTTTGTTATGAAAATAAACTCCTAAGTTGAAATATGTTTTCTTTCTTTTATTTCAATTAATGTATCAATGATTGAAAATATAATTCGTTTAAATTAAATTAAAAAAACTCGGATTTTTTTTTAGACAATAAAATAATAAATCGCTTAAACGTCAGAAGGGAAGTATGGCGACGAAAAAAGAAAACGGCTCTACCTCTATTTCTTTGTATCATGTTTAAAACGAAATATAATCAAAAAGGCTTGAACAAAATTATTTAAAATTTCATCTATATTTTCAATTTGTGAAAAAATATTTGAAAATTTTCATTGGAAAATTTTTAATATTTAACGATTTTTAGCCACACATTGAAGGCTATTTTATGAAATTGATGTATGTGTGTCCAATGGTTCCGAAATTACGCATAATTTCAAATATTCTTTTGTACAGAGTTTTCCTGCAAAATTAACATTTAAATGCATTTATCGTTAATATTTGTGTATATAACTATTTTTATTTAGCTTCTGTATTTAAATGCAACAAAAAGCAAGAAAAAACCATTGTGTATGTCCATCAAAATCCTTGAAGGGGTCTTATATTAGACATGTGGACAATTGTGGAGCGATACTTTTACCAAGTGTTTTTATGTGGGGCTATGGTTAATTATGGACCGATCTTAATGAAATTTGTCACAAAGATTGATACTTATACAAAACTTCCTTACACCGAATTTCATTAAAATGCTGCTATATTTAAGGCATTTATGATCGTTAAACCCCTATTCCGGGCGGAAATTTGTATGGTGGCTAGGTGAAATAATGGACCGATCATAACCAATTGCAATAGGCTTCGTCTTTGTGTCATAAAAGTCCTACGTGAAAAATTTAATTGAATTATTTGCAATATTGCGACCTGTACTTTGTGCACACGGTTTACATGGACAGCTAGAAAGTCGTCCAGCCAGCCAGAGGGACGGACATCGTTGGATCGACTTAAAAAGTGATTCTGAGTCGATTGGTATTCTTTAAGGTAGGTGTTGGATGACTTTTTCTGTGCGTTAAAAACATCAGCTTAAACGCATAATACCCCAACCACCTATTGTGGTATAAAGTATAATTAACTAAAATTTTTGCAAAACTCCTAAAATTATGTAGAAATGTTTTCTGTGTATATAATTTCATATTTTTTTTTTAACAATTTTGGAAATCACTGTATATTTAACATTCATTTAAAAAAATTAAGATGTACCGAATTTATCATATAAAATCTGGATATTTAATATATACAACTAATTTTACTCCCTGTTTCTATAAAAGGAACGGAAAATTCGTTTCGACTAATTGTATGAAAAAAAAAACAAATAAATTTGAAATTTATTTTTTGTTTTCAATATAAATTGTCGAAACGAATTTCTTGTTCGTTTTATAAAATCAGGAAGTAAAATTAATTGTATATATTAAATATCAAGATTTTATATGATAAATTCGGTACATCTTAAATTTTTTTGTTTTGCTGGAAGTTTTAGACCTAACACCACGCTATGATTCAACATATATTTGAAGCTACTGAAAACGGCCACTGTAATGTACATATATATTTAAATTCTAATTGTTTGTATATATACAACAGCTTAGTATATAAAATTGCTGTTTAATAAAAGACATCAAAATAGATAAAACAATAATATAATAAATGTATTAATTTAAAAGCAGTGTTGCCAGGTGATTTTTAGAAATTGTTTTAGAATATTTATTTTTAAGTAGTTTATAAATCGATGGCCTATATTTAAAACCCTCTATATCAGGTTTACATGAAATTGCGTTTTTGATGCCATTATATTCCCTACAGTAATCCTCATCTACGGTATAAATTTGAAATGAAAACTCCTAGTTCTGTTTTACGAAATAAATACTTTATTTTTATTTTTGAGTGCAAAACTCTCCATACCTCTTAGATATAATTTAATTTCTTTGATAATATAAACAAATATATACCATTTATGACTAATTTGTACATGCTGAATATGAATCAGGCCAAATAATTTAAATCGGTTGAATAGTTCTTTAGATATTAACCAATGTAAACCTACCCTACTTATTTCCATATAAATTGTGGACTTTGGCAAATGAATTATTCCCACAAAATTTCGAGACTTTCACTGTATGGAGGCTAATACTATTTCTACACAATTTTTTTTTTTTGCTCCAATAGTTCTTCATTTCAGTGATAAATAATTTGTATTCCAATATACACGCTGTTACAAAATGGCAATTTTTATTTTCACTCGGAAAACGATCTAATGTGAGTTGTAGACCTTCTTGAGTACATCATAAATCAATTTTAAAAAAATTCGAAACAACCCATAAATTTCGAGATATTATGAAAAAAAGTTTTTTATGTAGTTTTATAAGTTTTATAAGTTTTAAGTCAATTTAAGATATTTAAATTGATTTTGAAAGCAAAAGGATATAGCTTTGTATATTACCATCTTTTATATACACTCAAATAATGAATTATTCTTATTTTAAAATTTATTTCCCTTTTCTTTTTCGAAATTTTGACTTTGATGTAAATTTCCGATTTTTTTCTAAAAGACTACACATATTTGTTCACAAAGTTTGAAATTCTATTTTGTTTAGAATAAAACGAAATATTCCTATATAAAATTGCTTAAAGAACTCAAAAAGTTATTAAGCATTATCCAAACTTTATTAAAAAATTCTTCATATATTTTAAGACAAAATATTTTTTATATTTTTTACTTGGTTTTTACTTTTTGAGGATAAAATTAAAAATATGTGTAAAGTTTTAATAAGTTGTTACAGATAAAATCAAATAAGTTCTTTGTCCAATTTAAAAATATTGTTTACAATGAAAATGTCTTCAAAAATTATTGCATAGGCTTTTATAGAAAATATTTTAATAAATCGCAGTTAAAATCGAAAAATTGTGGAAAAAATTTATTTTTCTAGAAATAAATATTTTTTAATATTTAATTTAATATTTGACCAAAACAAACCAAATGCATACGATTGAAAACCCTGTTTCTTCTACTTTCCAAAGAAGTTTAAAAAGGAAAAATAAAGAAAAGATTAATAGAATTAGAAATACATTTATACAAACAAATATTCTTCCACTTGGAGAACTTACCGAAGAGGCTCAGGAAGCAAGAAATCGAGATTTTAAGCACGTTTAATTATTCAGCTCCAGATAATGTTCTAGGATGTCACAAAACGCGTATATTTTTACTTGCCTGTTATTATCATCTGATCCTGTACTATCATCAATGAGAAAATGTTAGATTTATTATGAGCTTCTTTCAACTAATAGTACAGAAGTTTTCAAGGATCTATATTATTTTTTAGATAATTAGTATAAGTTTAAATTATATACATATTGTTACGAAACTGTACTTGAATTCAAATATAACGATTTTAACGGCTTTCTTAAAGTTAAATGTTTCTCGACGTTTCTACTTATGTTAACATATCTGTAGAAATTTAACATTGTTGTACATATACAACATTGAATAACAAGCTTTCACCATTGTTTGTAAGTATGGCAACACTAAATGTTGAAACTGCTAACATTAACATCGAAAGCTCTAGTTTGTCGGTTAAGAACATTGTAGAAAGAAATAGAGCTTTCAAGAAGCATCTAGTAGGTAATACTATGAATATAAATTGGCCGTGAGAGCACCGTTGAGTCAGTCTAATTGGAAGCGTCGTTAAGTGAATACAAATTAACTGCCTTGGCTGTATAATCTTGTACATTATTAAAGTGTGTTGTATAAAGTGTGTAATTTACAAATGAATTTTTTAACTGTTATTGTTGTACATTTTTAAATAAAATAAAGAGTCGTTACAACTTTTAAACTACTAAACTGCTGTTATTTGCAAAGTATACGGATTGCAAAATAATAAGCAGTCATGAAGTTTGAAGAGCTAAAAGTGGAGCAACTCAAGAGGGAATTGAATAAGTTGGAGTTACCTACAGCCGGTAATAAAGCAGAATTACGAAAGAGGCTGATAGATGAATTCAAGCGGCGTAATATTGACATCGGAACTTACGAATTCGAGTATAAAGAAGAAATGGAATTATGGATTTATCCACAATGTTTGCTGCTATGATGGAGCAATTTAAAAAAGCTAAAGAAGAGAATAAAATAATGGAAATGAAATTTCAAGAAACTTCTAAAGCAACTAACGAGCTATCACTATGGGGCAAGAGCTAGCTCCCACATCTGAGGGCCCCACAATCTCCATATCCGTAATGCAGCAGAAAAATAGCAATCTTACTGCTGGGTACATCAACGGTCAGAAGCACGTTTTTACTGTAAACACCGGGGCATCACAGTCTATCGTCAAGCCAGATTTAGTTAAGAAAACAATTGAACCATTATGTGGGGTAAGCCTGCGCACAGCTACTGGGGAGCCGGACACGGTCTATGGTAAAGTAAATGTGAAATTAACCATTGCCAACGTTACCGTCAATCATGTATTCATTGATGCCGACATTGTGGACGAAGTTATCATTGGTGCTGATTTCATGATTAGCCACGGCATTACTTTGGATATGGGACAAAAAGTTATGATTTGGCGAAATGTGGAGATACCTCTTGACGTCGGATATGAAAATAGAACTCAAGTAAGAAAGCTAGTTACCGTCGAACATCAGAAGCTACCATCATAGTCAGAAACTTTAGTATGGGCTTGCATGGAGGGAGATTGTGAGGACAACAGTTTATGGGTGGTAGAACCAGCAGAAATAACAAGTGATCTTGTAACAGCAAAAGCCCTCGTTAAACCCTGCAACAACAAAATAGTTCCTGTAAGGGTGCTTAACCTGTCCAGCTATGAAAAAGTCGTTAAGCCAAATTCCGAAATAGGTCAATGCACTTCAGCAGAAGCAGTAATCAATTGCGAGAAAAACCCGGAACTTGCCACTAAATCCATCAAAGAACACGAGCTACTAGCGGAATATGTGGGAAAATGGGTAGAAGGATTAGCGCCGCCAGACAGAAATAAGGCCAAACAGATTCTGAAGAAATATAGCTCCGTCTTCGCCTTAAAAAGTCAAAGCCATGGTAGAACGGCAATTGCAAAGCATCAAATAAATGCTGGCGAGGCCAACAAAGCAGGCGCCCAGAAGTGTTCCTCTAGCAAAACGAAGTGAAGTGAAGGAGTTGGTCAATGAAATGGAGCGGAACGGTATAATCGAACCATCTTCAAGTCCTTGGAGCTCGCCTGTTGTTTTAGTTAAGAAATAAGACGGCAGCACTAGATTTTGCGTCGATTATAGAAAACTGAATGACGTCACCAAGAAATACAGCTACCCGCCACCAAGAATTGACGACACCCTGGATACACTAGCTGGAACATAATTGTTCTCCACATTGGACTTGCAAAGTGGTTATTGGCAGGTGTAGAGATTTCAGAAAAAGATAAGTAAAAAACCGCATTTAGCGCGAGTGATGGGTTATGGCAGTTTAGTGTGATGCCATTTGGACTCTGCAATGCTCCAGCCACATTTGAGCGTTTAATGGAACAGGTATTGAAAGGAGTTCACTTGAAGACATGCTTGGTGTACCTCGATGACATAATTGTCATGGGTAAGACTTTTGATCAACATCTGAAAAACCTTGAAGAAGTCCTTAAACGAATATCAGCGGCTGGACTCAAATTCAGTGTAAAGAAGTGTGCATTGTTCCAGAAAGAAGTCAAATATTTGGGACATCGCGTAACAGCGGACGGAATATCAACAGATAAAGATAAGATAATTACTGTAAAGGACTGGCCACGTCCGAGAAATCTCCATGAATTACGTAGTTTTCTTGGCCTTTGCACATACTACAGACGATTTGTCCCGAATTTCGCCAATGTAGCTTACATGAGCTGACCAAGGAGTCACAATCATTTCAATGGTGTGAAGCACAAGAACTAGCATTTCAGAAGCTCAAGGATCTATTATGTACGGCACCAATTTTGTCATATCCTATTCCTGGAGAAACATTTGTGGTAGATAGCGATGCGAGCTGATACGGAATAGGAATACTGGCAAAAATAATATCGGCAAAAGAAGAAGGTAGAAGGCCAGCCAGCAATGAAATATCCGCCGAAAGTCCACTGATGAAATCATATTGGGCCCTATGGAATAGTCTACAGTTATTAAATGGTGTAAGCAGCCGTATGGGAAAGTGCTGACGGTAAAACCGTGACAAATCTAATTGTAGTACCATCCTCTAAAATAAACGAAGTAATGAAAGAGTTCCATGACTGTCCTAGTGGTGGTCATCTTGGTGTGACAAAAACCTTAGAAAAGTTAAAACAACGTTTTTATTGGGTGGGTTGTCAACAAGCAGTAGCCGATTGGGTAGCCAATTTTCCATAATGCATAGCATCGAAGGGCCCAGTAAAAAGAAGTCGTGGATAACTTCAGCAGTACAACTCAGGCGCGTCATTCGAACGGATTGCAATGGATGTAGCAGGTCCTTTTTCCGTCAGTGATGCCGGAAACCGTTACGTTTTAGTGGTTATGGATTATTTCAGCAAATGGTATATGCCATACCTGATCAAGAAGCTAAAACTGTTGTAAACGTATTTGTGAACAACTTGGTGTGCCGCTATGGTGTTCCACTGGAGTTGCATTCTGATCAGGATATAAATTTTGAATCTGCCGTAATCAAGGAAATGTGCGATTTATGTGGAATAAGAAAAACCAGTACAACGCCACTGCATCCTCAATCTGATGGCATGGTCGAAAGATTCAATCGCACTCTGGAGGAATATTTAAGAAAAGCGGTCAGTGCACATCAGAAAGACTGGGATGAACACATAACGAAATTTCTATTGGCACACATATCAGCTGTTCATGACTCAACCTCTCGAACACCTGCAAAAATAGTCTTCGGGACAGAACTCAAGTTGCCTGGTGATTTAGAATTCGGTATTAAGCCCTCATCAACAAATGAGGAAAACACTTCCCAAGTGCCAGATGACCTGATCGAACTACATGAATTCGTACGCAGACGAATAAAAATGACCAGCGATAAAATGAAACCCAGATACGATCGAGCAGCGAATTCTGAAGGATTTAATGAAGGCCAGCTTGTATTGTTGTATAACCCACAACGTAAGAAAGGCCTACAAACCCATTGGGATGGACCATACAAAGTGATTAAGAAATTAAACGACGTGGTGTACAGAATACAGAAAGAAAAGAGCCCGAGATCTAAAATGAAGGTCGTACATCTAGAACGACTAGCTGCTTATGGGAGAAGTGAATCTGCCTATTCGGGACGAACAGGCTTAAGCGGGGGGCAGTGTTACGAAACTGTACTTGAATTCAAATATTTCGATTTTAACGACTTTCTTAAAGTTAAATGTTTCTCAACGTTTCTACTTATGTTAACAGCAGTTAACATATCTGTAGAAATTATTAACATTGTTGTACATATACAACATTGAATAAAACACTTTCACCATTGTTTGTAAGTGTGGCAACACTAATGTTGAAACTGCTAACATTAACATCGAAAGCTCTAGTTTGTCGGTTAAGAACATTGTAGAAAGAAATAGAGCTTTTAAGAAGCATCTACTATGTAATATAGTGTATATAAATTGGCCGTGAGTAAGTCTAATTGGAAGCGTCGTTAAGTGAAGACAAATCTTCACTTCACATGTATAATCTTGTACATTATTAAAGTGTGTTGTATAAAGTGTGTAATTTAAGTGCCTGTGTATATTAGAACACAAGTGACTTTTTAAACTGTTATTGTTGTACATTTTTAAATAAAATAAGGAGTCGTTACAACTTTTAAACTACTAAAGTATACGGGTTATTTAAAGGAAATAATGCACCGTTTTTAAAAGGTAAAAACGTAACAATATATTTACATTAATTAGCTTGCAAAATTTATTTGTAAATTAAGTGAATGAAAATAATATTAATGGATATTTTAATTTTTGAAAATCCTTACTGTCAACAAATTCATTGATATTAGATAAAATAATCTGCTTAAATGAAAAAAAGCCCTTAAATATGAAACAGTCAGGACCGGTTTTTTACTGCTTACTTAATTTCGAAATTGTACTTGATTTCTAAAAATTGTTTTATATTTAAAAACTTAAGTATTTTTTTCTCATCAATTAGTTTTTTCCTAAGTATGAAAATTGTCTGACGTCTTCAAAAATATTTATTCAAAACAAAAATAAATTAAAATACAAAATCTAATAAAACTATTTGAAACTTTGAAAAGATTTCAAACAACCCATTAAATTTATCTTTTCTGTGTGGTTAAATATTTTTCACCAAAACCTTTTTAATTTTATAGCCCATGAGGTGCAGATTTCTTCATATCTTCGAAATAATTTAAAATTTTCAAAAATTGTTCTTTTATTTATTTTTGATACCAATATTAGGGAGGCATCGAAAAATGTTTTGGCCAAAAAAATTAATGTTTTTTCGGTTTACCAAAAGCCAACATTAACCTAAATAAAAAGATATTTAATAAAAAAGTTAACATAATTAAGAAAAAACATTTTAGGCTAAATAAAGTTGAAGCAAATATTTTTGGAAAATTGAGAACACTCCATTGTAAATACATAAAAGCTCAAAGTTTTTGTTTATTTTCTAGTCAACTAAAATTTTAAATTGTAAAACGAAATATTCATTAAGTGTGAGCTTCTACTTAAATTTTTCTTAACTAAGTTTGCACTTAAGGAAAACAGTATAAAACCGGGCCTAAAACTTTTATTATTTAATATAGGATAAACATTTTGTTTACGTAATTTTAATTCATTGTTTGAAATATGAAAATAACAAAATAGTGAATTATTTTAAGTAAATAATTTCCCAATAAAAATAATTAAAAATCCCAAAAATTTAATTTTATAAAATTTTGGCCATTTTTCCGACATTTGGACCGGGTCTAATAAAATAAAAGTGCTGTGTATTAAATAAGTATCAAAGTATCTGGTGGAAAAAATTTAATATTTTCTGAAATTTTATATAAAATAACCAGTTTGGGAAGGATTAGGGCAACCGTATTGAAAAATATTTTTTTTTATTCAAAACATTCTCTGCAAAGAGTTATAAAAAAATGTAAAAACATTTGTAATTTTCTAAGTAATTTTTCATTTTTTTGGACAAACCGTTATCGAGTTATACGTTATGACTGCAAAAAAAAGTCATGCGTGATAAAAAAAGTGGAAGAAGATTCTTATTTAGCATGTCAAATTGCATTTAATGCACCTATTTTTGTTTTAAAAAGATTTTTTTTGCACACCAATGTGTCTGCACTTAATTCAATGTCTACATGGACCTTCACTCAATTGTGAATAAAATCAAGATTCGTGCGTCAGTTTCAAGATTCGAAACCGAAACAAATAACGATATCGGTAACGCTATCGGTATTCAATTTATTTTTATTTCGGTAACAGTATCAGTAATGATATTTTAAATAATATCGGTATACCGGTACCGAAACTAAAATACCGGTATATACTGTTATTATTAAAAACATAACAAAAGCGTTAAAAAGTTATATTTTTTTTATTTATTTTTAATTAAAATTTATTAAAATGACAATTTGTTTATTATGTCACTTTGAAACATAAAAATTCTCTTAGTTTTTGTCGCTGTTCAAAGATGAATTTCTTCCAATTTTTTTAAATACATAAGTTTTAAACCATATAGAACCTCACGGAATGGGACCATGAGGGGATGTTGACAAAATTGAAATTTTGTAAAATAAAACCATTTAATTCAGCAACACCTCAGGTCAACATTAAAAAATATAAAATGTAAAATACGTTGCGGATTCATTTTTGTAGAAATACTCATTTCAATTAGTAGTGCTAGAGAAAATATGTCATTTACAATTTATAGATGAGAAATAGTGTTACAAAATTGTAGCACTATTTAAGATGGTACCAGCTTTAACTTTCTAAACATAATGTTTCATTCTGTCACAGAATATTAAAAGAACAAAGAACATATCATTAATTTTAACATTAAATGATAAGAATCATTAATATCGTAATAGTTTTTAATCATAATATAACTAGTTAAAATTTATTGCAAAAGCTGTTGAAAATATCAAACTTAAAGGTTGTTGTCTCATAAAGCAATGACGTGATAGAAAATGTTTATTTAACTCTATACACTCACCGAATTTGACTAACTTTTGGGAAAGTTTGGACAAATGAGAGTATGAGAGTCAGAATACGGACTTTCTTTTTTGAGCGCTCTAACTTACATAATCGCATTTTGGTAACTTTGGGTAACTTCGGTTAGTTCGTCGAACATAAGGGATATGAATTACGTAAAATTATTTTAATATTTGGAAGCCTATTTACAACAAAAAACTAAATCATATATTGGGCGAAATATGCTAAGTGCTTGATTTTTAATCGCTAGTGGAGAACTGAAGATACATTTGTTTTAATATTCTACCTCTATTATCTATTGGAACAATGCAAAAAAAAAAAAAAATGTATAAATATTACATTAAATAAAGACTTATTATTAAAAATATGTAATTTCATTTTTCTTAAAGTATGTACATTATATGAGAAATTATTTTTGCAAAGCATACTACATAGAAAATAGTACACAGAGAAGACAGATTCGTTGTGATAATCGAATTTTTTGCCAACAGAATTTTGTCAGTTCCAAGTACTATCACAAACTCGATTGCCATTACTATATACGTACTTTTTGTGAAAAGGTTTAAAAATGATAATTTTTGGTAAAAATTTTCAAAATTTTAGACATACTCGGAACTACTCGGAATTTTGTGTTATATCGTTAAAGACTCTCATAAAAAGCATTTTTCCAAAGGATAACGTCAAGATGAAAATTTGGAGAAACGGTATCTTAGAATGAAGTAAACTTTTATTTTTGTTGGGAACAAGGACCTAATATTTCCTCCATACGAATGGGGTTTTCCTAATGTACATTTGTAAGCTTTCATAAAAATTTACTTAGTTAAAATTTATTAGTAATTTCAATTTTTGAAGGTGTACTGAATGATATTAAAATCTATTTAAAAAAAGAAAAATATAACCAAAACGGCAACACTGATTACTAGATAAAATCGTGAGTAAATGCTGAACAACTGTTTGAAATAAGTAAGATCTGAGTGAGCTGCAATACTATATAATAAAAACATATACTGTAGCACAATGAAATCTACATGCACATTAAAAAATATTTCTTTTCTTTATTTTTTAAAGATTTTATGGCATATGTATATTTAAATTTGTAGATTGAAAACATTAAAAAAAGCAAATGGAATATTTTGTTCTACGAAAGCTATACAAAATATTAAATACCGTTAACGTGGGATAAGTTGGTTTTCAATAAATTTATTGATGTACATACATATATACTTATATTAGTTGTACATATCTAAAAATCCCGTGTATGTATAATCACATTTCTAATATTAATACAAATTTTATAATTTACATTAAAAAAAATGTTTCGAAAATTTTGGTTTCCATAAAAATGACTGTAGACTTTATTGGACTAGTGTACATAATATATACATATGGATGTATGTGTGTACTTAGTATTTGTTTTTTTTTTTCTTTTTTACTTGATCTTACTGGGTATTCGTAACTGCACTTGTACTCGCATATAGTTTTTTTGTGTTCGCCAGCAGTGAAGCAAGAGTTAAATATTTTTTGTAAGTATGTATGTAGTAGCATGGCCTTAATATAGACAAGCTTGAATTTAAGCCAAGCTTTTTAATATATATGTATATATATATATATATAAACAAATATACAAAAGTTTCTGTTGTGTCTATCTTTATACGAACATACATATATTTATATACTATGTACACAAAGACTGACTTATTTTATATGGTGGGTATTTACTAATTCGTATGAGGCGAACACTTTAGTTTATATTCGTGTGTTGTGTAAAGCGTGTTAGTTTTTAAAGTCGTTGTGTTGCCAATTTCATCGAAATGGTATTGAATTTTAAATACCACTTAAAATAGCAAAAATACCTGTTCAAGTTTAATATTCATAAAAATAAAAATGTGAAATAAAAGTACAAAATTCATAAAATTAAAGAGCTCACTAATACGAAACGAAATCAAATTAAATTTTACAATTTTGTGGCTTAATTCGTGTGGTGTTCTTTAAAAGAATTATAAAAATAAAAAAATAATGAATTTTTCTCCATTTTGTGTGTGTGTGTGTGTTATTTACACACAGCAAATTTGTGTAAAATGACGCCCGAATTTTGTGTTAATAATTTTTGATTAATGAATAATTTGTTTATTCGTATTAGTATACTAACTGATTGATCATTAAAACAGATGACACAAGTGATATTGTTATATATTCAAAACGTCATAGAAATTTGCCTTTCTCCACCTTGTACCATAATACACAATATACAAATATACAAAATCATACATAGATACATATGCATAAGTATTAAATACATCGACATAAATAAATAACAAACAAACAAACTTACATGAACGTCTATCTATATTCGATTGCTAAACATTACGTACGAACACTCTCTATTTGATTCATTGTGAATACCCTGCCAACATTTTCTAACGAAATTTAGCGTAAAACGTAACTTCAAGTAGTACTTAACAATCAAATAGGTTATAATTTTCTTATCGAAGATGAGTCTCCGTTCGGGAAGAAGTGTGACCCATTTACAATACATTTTAGTTGACACTTTTTAGTGATTTCTTGGGGTATCATATAGAAGTGTAAAAAAGTACATCAAGAAAGTATCGAAATATAATCGCTTTTGTATAATAAAAATGTATTAAATGCAGTTGGAATATTTCTAGTAAATATTTTTAATTATAATTGACCTAAATTTACATTAAGTATGAAATATTTAAAAACAAAAGTCACTAGTTAAAAATTAAAAATTTTTTACAAATATTAACACATTTTTTGTTCTACAACATAAACAACAACATAGATCAATTTGGAAATTTATACATTTACTGAGCGAAATTATGTCGTGCTCGTTCTTTTTCCTTGATGTGGAATATAACAGTCGCCCAAATCAAGTTTTTTAGATAAAAATTTGATACTAATGTGTTGTTATTGCAAATTTGTGTATTTTCTACTTTTGAACATCCGAGAGTGTTAAAAAAGATAATTTAGTATATGGATGAAAAAACTTTTTTCCAAATGCAGGTAGGGTTTGTAGTGTACATGCATACTATGTGTTAATTGTAATGTTCCCACATCAAAGAAAACAATATAACAACAAAAGCAAAACAACAAACGAATGTTTAAAACGAATGAACGAATAAACGAACGAAAGCAACGAATAAACGAATCTACTCAAATAATAACTAAATAAACTTATAAAATTTTAGCAATAATAAATGAATTAAAAAATATTTATCATACTTTTCATATTATTTGTTTAGTTACTCGTTGCTTTATCATATCATGACACAAGCCTACTAAATTTCACCAAATTTGATCAAAAGGTCGGTCTTTCCTTACTCGAAAATTTTTCAATTGAGGGTGATAGTGAGAGAATTAATTCGTTTCTATTTTTTCCGGAAAAGAAAAAAAAAACGGTAAACAAATTCATAACATGTTTACTATAAATTAAGAATTGAACTATAGTTGAATACAACCGATTTATATGTATATTAAAAAACAAATTATATAATTAAATAAATAAAAGTGTATGAAGATCGATTAATTCATAGAAAAGTTAAAATTTTTTTCTGGTTGGTTTATAAACACCAATTATCCAACAGATTGTGTTTTAACATTTCAGTAATATTTTGTTAGCTTTATACTTTTTCGTACCAGTGAAAAAATCTAGTTTAGGAAATATAAAAAAACAAGCCAGTCTTCTTACAGCAGAGATCTATTTCTAAATAAAAAAGGAAAAGCAATAATATCTGTTTTCATATAAACACAGAAAAAACGCATGAAAAATTAAAAAATTGCAATTATAATTAAAAAAAAATATAGTCGATACGATCTTTTCTACTTTTTAAAAAACCAAAAAAAATCTCAAAAGTATGTAAATTTAAATAGATATGTTTCTGGGAAGGCTTTGTGGATTTAAAATTATTATTTCATTATAAGTATTTTTAATTTTTTTATTTTTAAATACCCCAAAACTTCACAGCTTTATAAAGTCACATACTTTTGGTAAATTTTTGGACGTTTTTTCATCGAATTGTTAACATTTATTAAACCATAAGAGTAAGCAGAAAGCTTAACCATACAATCATAATCCAACTTTCCCATTACTTTTTAAAATCGTTAAAATATTGTTTGTAGTATTTTACAGCATCTTGCCAAGCTTTCCATAACCTAATAACTGGTTGTGGAAGAAATGGTAAATAAGAATAACGTCTATTTAACTTTAACTAGGAGCTTTTAAGTATGTTTATTTTACATTTTTTATTTATAAAATAACCAACGCAAGAAATGTATTCAACCCCGTGATTGAAAACACAAAATTTTCATTTCCAAACGTAGATGGTAAAAAGGCTTTACATAATTCCAAGTTAAAATAATTTTTTTTTAATATTAAACTATGCAAATTAATATGCATTATTAAGTAAAATATAACACAAAATATTTTATCCTCTAAATATGGAAAAATATGCACCAACAAATCGATGCCATTTTTGATAAAAAGTGTGATTCAGAAAGATAATTACTTTAGTTGGTATTTAAATGATCGAGAACAAGTATACATTTACATGAAAATCCGCCATCTTTTTATTATACTTTGTATAAGGATTAATTACAATTTTATCTCTTCATAAGGTCTCATATGTTTGTATGTTTATATGTATGTACTACCTTGATGAATAAATTAAAAAAGAAACTACGAAAAGCGTAATATTATAAACTGACATATATGTTAAAAAATATTTTTTATACTATTTGACGTTAAAAATTCAGTTAAAATTTCTGTGCAAACTTTCCCTGGTCGTACATATACTTTCTTTAAATATATATATATATATATATATATATATATATATATATATATATATATATATATATATATATATATATATATATATATATATATATATATATATATATCATTATAATTCTAATACAAATACATAAATTCTGGTACAGGAACATATTATTCAATTCGCATTTAAATATTTGTAGATGTGAAACCGTTGCATTAAAAAATATATTTGATATACCAAATATTTTGAACGAGAACACAAATTTTATTGTACGTACAAGTTTTTCTAAAGCTATTACGTATTTTATGCAAATAATGAAATTAAAATTGTTTTTGATCGTTGTTATTTCTTTGTACGTGTTTTTATTTTATTTTTGTTTCTGTTTTTTTATTTTCCATCGTTTCCGTTAAAGTAAATAAAAAATAAATTGTATATGTAAATATTATATACTAACTAGGGTTTGGAGAACGGGAATTCCCGTCAGGTATTTTAATAATTTTATGACATTTTTTAGTTCCCGAGAAAACGGAAAATTTAAAATTAATGTAGCATTAAATCCTTTTTGTAAAAATGTTAGCTATTTTTGTATTTTTACTATTTATGTTACTGAAAAATTGGTAAATCTCATACCTTAATACGAAGTTATACTATAAACAAAACGTTTATTTTCAAATTTATGTCAAAAATCGTTAAATCGTCAACCGGCCATTTTTAGTATCAAAATGACTATATATCGTCAAATCTGGCGGCAGCGAATATAAATTGCAGCATAACAAAAATAAATGACTCAATTCCAGATAAACGTAACATTAACGTTGTGGTAAAAGTATATAGAGATTTTAAATATGATTGTTAGTTCATGATGTTTCATTAACAATTCATGGAGATGGCATATTAAAGTCTGCAAAATCCAAAAATATAATAAAACTAATTAGTATAAATATTATTTTTTTAGGAAAAAATGTCTGATTTTATTTTTTTAATAGTAATGTCTGATCGATGTTCAATGAATGTTAGATAAGCTTTTGACAAAATTAACAGAACAACGGATTTTTTATGAAATTATATTTACCCTGTGTTTTTCGTAATAATAAACTAAATAAGTAAAGCAGTTTATTTGATAGAGTATTGGAATTCTATTCCTTTTATATACCTTATTAAAAAAATGGCAATAAACTATCTGCACCACCATAGAACGTTGGCTATTAATCGCTGCTGGACCTTTTTTTTTAAACGGAAGGCATTTATATAGACATTTTTTTAATTCTTTATATTATAAAGCAAGTATGAAAGTTATAATCTATTTGGTATACCCAGAATAAAAACATAGTAAGTGCTTCAAAAAAAAAAAAAAAAAAAAAAAAAAAGAACATTTTCTTTACTTCAAAAGTGTATATTTTACACTTTTTTAGAAGTTTTTAAAAATTATATCAAAAAGTGAAAATAAATGTATTTTTAACAGGAAGAAAAGTTATTAATCTATAAGAGAGAAAATTACAATTTCATAAAGAATTTATTTCCACTTGTATTAACGATATATTCCAAGCAAATGTTTGCATGTATGTGTCAGATTTCATATGTATCAAATTTTGTCGAATTAAAGTTTTTAAATTTAAGAAATTTAGCATAGGTGAATTTAACATCAAATGCATACGTATAATTATGCCAAAAGAAATAAACATTTCATTTATTTGATTTTAATTTTTATTAACATTAAAATCGAAAATATAATGTTTTCGAATTAATCCGTTTATATATAAATGTGATAAGAGAAATGCTAATAAGCATAAATATTGACCACCAGGATAGCATAAATATGTTCATGCATATTAAAAATGCTTTTAAGATCTTAATATCTAAAAATGTGCACTTAAAATAAAGTTTTTTTTTTTTTTAATTTCAAATTATTAAAATATTTTAAAAATATTAGTGAAATCGGAATTCGTTAACCCGTGACGCATTGGATCTGAAGTTTGTATGCTGCGTTTGTATGAGGATAATATGGCTTTTTTGCAGTTTTTAGGAAAATTTAGTTATTAATACTTTGCTTGTAACAAAATGTTGAAAAATCGTAATCTGTATATAAGTATCTATCAAACAAGATATTATATTTATATACATCCATATATACTTACATACATACATATAATGGTCATTTTTGCTCGATATTAGTAGATAGTTATGAAGTTACTTCTGTCTAATTAAATAATTTTGCAAATTCCTCGTAAGATATACCAAATCATTTTTTATATACATTTTATTTAAAATTATATAAATTTTATTTAAAATTATATAAATTTTTTTTAATATATATATATATAAAGTTTGCATGGGGAATATATGACTTTTTACCAGTTTTACGAATTTCCCAGACCACTTGTTTAAGGAGTGTACAAACAAATTTTTAATTTAATTTTAATTTTTAATTTAATAAATAAAATTGAAAAGGATATAAAATAAAATTATAAATAATAAAATTATCTAAAAATAAATAAATAAAATTAACTAAAAATAAATAAATAAAATTAACTAAAAATAAATAAATAAAATTAACTAAAAATCCCGTGCGCCGAAAAAAGTGTAATTTTGTCACCCTGTATTATCTAGTATCTAGACATTAGGATGGTCCAACATTGTATGAATGCTATATTCTACTGTGACGAATCTGAGATAACCTCCATCAATCACCCAGTATTTTTAAAATTTTTTTTATCTAGAAATAGCTTTATGAAAAACAATGCTTTACTTTAACAAAACTTGGTATTCTTTCTTAGCATAAAGGTTTTGAGTTGTATCCCATTAATTTGATTGAAAAATATTGCTGAAACAAATTTGTTAGTTAGGATATTATAACGAAATTTTTGGTGACTAGTCATATGCAACAATAATTTCATAAATAGTAAAAAAACCAAGCACCCGAAAAATTTTTATTTTATATAAATATTTTTACTGTTTAAAATACTTTTTTTATTTGTTGAAAAAATATGTGAGGGATATTTATTTTATTGAAAATAATTTTAAACTTTTGTGATAAATATCACAAATGATATTTATGTTTTTTATTTCGATCAAAATGAAAAAAAAAAAGTTAACTATTGATGGAAATAAAAAATTCTGATTTTTATTATTTTTTGTACATCGAAGATTGTTTTTCGATTGAAATAAAAATAAAAAATTGGTTCTTTTTAGTATTAAAACCCAACCCGGTCTCTAATAAAAACTCTACGTTTACTGTATGCCTGGAAACAAACACATATTTACAAAGAAATAAAAACACGTAAGGGATTCTGAAATTGCATTCCGTTCCTTAATTACAGTTTTCCCTAAATAAAGTTGTATTGTTTGATGTATTTATATGTAAAAATTTTTAAAAAGATGAAACTAAAATAAAATTTTATAAAAAAAAAAAGAGTAAAAATAACGAAAATTTGTGATGTCTCATATTTCTCACAAAAATTCAAAGTTTGGAGGAGCAACTTAAATCGTAACCATATTTAATCATCTATATTTCTTAGAAAACATCGATTATTTTAGCCGAAAAAATTAGATTTTATTTTTTATATAGGAAAGGAAAAAATTTTAATCACATATATTATCAAGAAATTTTTATTTTTTAGATGAAATCTAAATCAAAGACAAAAACGTGTACACACTTATATTTTGTACTAACAACCGATTTTTTTTATAAAAATCTAAAAGTACCACAATGTGCAACATTGTTCATAGATCATTTCAATTTCAAATTTGTATTAAACTTATCATTAATCTAAGCGCTTAGGCAAACATCTCACTGTTGAGGGTCTAATCTAATATGTGAACATTATCGTTAAGAAAAATATGGATAAATATTATATACAATGTACATATCGTTACCCAAAATGCACAGGGCCGTTGCCACACTTTGATTTTTTACAGCAGAAGTAAAAAACATTACATGACCATTTTTAATTTTTTGCTTTAAAATTAAGTAAGCAAAAATAGATAAAGTACTCTTCAAATCAATTTCTTTAATGTAACAAATTATACGACTGTTTCGTTTATGAAGTTGGTGGTACGACCTTTTGACTTGTGTTAATATTGTCAAAATGTTTTATTCTGGCCAAATTTTGCAAAATTTCGAAGTAATATTTTTTTTAAGCAATTGCCAAAAATGAACATTTTAAAAATATTTATCTAAATTAATTAAGAAATACAAAAAAAAAAAAAGATACATATACACTACTAAAGCGGAAAACTATATTAAATTACTAAGTAAATGAAATATACATATTTTTTGTACAACCTGCTAATAAAAACCAGAAAATATTAAAATTCATTTGATATTTATACAATTTATCCCAGTAACACTTTTTATAATTAATTAGACTTTTAATAAATACCTCTATTATCTTCTATACATATTTAAAGTATGAAACACATCAAGCCATAAACATTAAATTTAGTTTCAAATGTTGCTATATGTTGCATTTATATCGAACATACCACGATTAAAGAAAATATAATTATATCAACCGCATTTTCGTGACTTCTGATCC
Source organism: Protocalliphora azurea (assembly GCA_932274085.1). Classification (NCBI taxonomy): domain Eukaryota; kingdom Metazoa; phylum Arthropoda; class Insecta; order Diptera; family Calliphoridae; genus Protocalliphora; species Protocalliphora azurea. The sequence continues at coordinate 52,130,923 of OW026522.1, read as the reverse complement.
TTTTAATAAAATTAAGTACTATATATATAAATTATATCATTGACGTACATATGTAGATCATGCAAATATTTACCAATATTTGGAAAAAGTTTTTGCGACTTTCTCAAAATTTACCTCCTAATACATACCTTTTGTTGAAGAGAACAAAATTTGAAATATGTTCTTTTCTTGCACGTGGTAATCTTCTGGTTTTCGTGGCAGATGAAAAATTAATTTTTTCATTTTCGGTTTACAAATTTACACAAAAAGTAACTTTAGCTATGTTTTCATTAAAAACAGTATTACAAACCAAAATATAAAAGTGTTTTTTTAAGTAGTGCACTTTTGAATTGAGTAAAAACTAAATTTGTGCAAATGAAAAATTTCGTGTCTTTAGTGTCTTTGTTATATAAATTAGAATATTTATATTGATTTTAACCTTTACAAGGCCCGATATTTTGCCCTAAATGTGTACAACTGATTTGTTAAATAAATTTCTTAATTTAAAAGGTTTTATTCACGGAAAATTTTTGGCAGCATATCGTCCTCGATAACAAGACAATAGGGCTATATCCTAATTTATGTGCCGACAACTAATATCAATATTCAAAAATATAAAGCAGTATTTTAAAATGGATATGCTTAGGGAATATTTAGTCAACAAAAGTTATAAAATCAGATCATTGTAACGGGTTGAATATCAAAAAATGTGGACCTTCTAAAGCAAATTTTTTACCAGCAATGTTGATTAATGGATTCTCTCTCTCTCTCTCTCTCTTTTATTATTTGAATATCTAGAATATCTTTGTTACGTAAAAATAACTTTTTAATGATCATAACATATATATATATAATTTATTACGCTGTTAATAAATATAAATAAATAAATGCACAATTAGACAGCGCAAGTTTGCGAAACTTTATTGTTGCGCAAACTTATGTGTTGTGCAAATGATCTTCCATACATTTTTTGACAGTTCATTTGCGAATGTGCAAACTTGCACACATTGCACAATTTGCGAATTTTACAACTTTATACTATATTTTTAATCAATAAAATTCTACGTATAGTTAAAGAGATATGAACGCTTAAAATTACATACTATTGAATGGGAATAACCAAAAAAAATTAATAAAAATATTATGAACAAATTAAAATTTTGTATGAAAAAACTGGTGGTCTTTTTTCTAAAAAATAATTAAAAATAGTAGTAAACAAAGAGTGCCGCATATTTAAACGTACATAAAAATGTGAAAGAGGACATTATTTAAAATACATTGGCCTAATTTCAACTTCTCACTATGAATAGAACATGTTGCTACACGGCTATTTATGTTGATAAATTCTGAAACCTTTAAAAATTTCTTGTCTTCAATATTAAATAAATAAACCCGTATTTCTTAAATTTCAAAAAAAAAAAAATAAAATATTGATAATAAGGTTTCACGGTTTTATTCCTAATAAATTCTTATTGTAAATAGATATTAAACAGTTTTATCCTTATTGACCTCTTATTAAAAACATTGTTCATAATATATTAAAAACAGTTCAATAACTATTAAACAGTTTTTGCTTTCTACTGGCAAATGCTTTGTTTTATTTCTCTTAATTTTCTATTAGTGATAAACAAAATATTGAAAATTTATTTATTTATTTATTTAATGGACCTACATTTCCGTACAGTTATTTTTCAATAACGTTAACAATAATTCTAATTATAAAAACATTCCTAGGGTAATTTATTAAAAATAAAACTGAATTGAATTGAATATTATATCGAACATATATATTTTTGGATTTTTACACTTTAACGGAAATCGCAATTCAGTTTGGTCTTATCCAAAGTTTTTTTTTGCAAAAATATTTAAGCATGATATTTTTTCGGAAAAGTGGGTTTTTGTTATTTCAAAACTTACTAGGTATTGTTTTACCTTAATGTTTTGCAAATTTTAGATATGTACTTTACAAGCATATGTGATTATTTATAATTTTCCATATACCATTCTTAGTACTATATGAATTGTATGCAACAGAAAAAAGGAACAATTATTGGTTGAAACGAAATCATATAATCTGTCATAATAAGTCTGTTGAAAAAGATGTTTCCCCGGTAAATCCATTTTACTAAAAATTTTCAATAAAACATAGTTATAAAATAGTTTATACAAAATTTGGCAAAATTACGATGAAAATGTATTAAAACTGCAGAAAAGGCTGATATTTTCCTCAAAGTTTGTTTTATCAATGTGTTAAAGTTGATTTTTAGAAACAATAAAATTTCTAAATTTTGTATAGTTTTATTAAAAAAGTTATTATGAATAACAATTTTTCAAAATTTCTTATTAGCCTCTAATAAAACATTTTATAACTTGCTTAAAACTATTATGAATAAGACTGTCATTTCTTATTTCTACATAATTGTTTATATGAGTTATTTTTATAAAAAATGTGTTTATCCTTACTATTAACTATTAAAAAACAAAAGTACAAAATATGTATGGGTATATTTATTTTCATTTATCGTAGACCATTCAATGTGTCGTTTTTTTGATGACACATTGAAGTCCATTTGTATAAATATAAAGTGACTCGAATGCATGTAGAATCATTTCTTGTAGGGGGCGCGAACGTTACAGCGGTTTTAAGTTAAACATCAAAATATTTACAAAGTAGAAGTTTATGTATAATTTTGTATAATTTTTCAATGTTTGATGGTATAACTGCAGCATATTTTAGAGTTTCCTAATGAAATGAATTTTTTTTTATTATAAAAATCACGATTTTTAAAAGTTTTGCGAAAAATGGGGATCTGATCTACACTTTCGTTAAGCATTACAACCACTATTTATGCCAATTACGGAGAATTTCGTTTTGTCCATGTGATGTGCCTAATTAAATCTGTTTTGACAAAAGTGTCCCGTTTTCAACTACCATTGGTATATCAACGACATTTGACTTAAATTTATTGTCCCAATAAATTATATTTGTCGCCGTTCTTATATCTTATTTTTTTTATCTTATTTTTTATTAAATTTATTTTTCGATTTTATTTTTTAAAATAATAAAAAAAACTAAGTTCGCGCAGTAATCTATACTATTCTATATTAAACTGTGAATGTGCCTCGCGAAAAATTGACTTTTTGAAAAATTTTCGCTCTTGATTTCCAAACTTTGAGACTATCTACTACGTTGGCTATTTCGGGCACATCAACGAGATATGGTATCAATTCCTATTTCAAAATTTGTATTCCGTTGAGGAACGCAAATACACCGCCGAAAAAAACAGAAAATTGAAATTATTAATCAAAATTTAACTACCCTGTATGTAACTGTTGAAAGTCTCCAGAACAACAAAGAAGGTGCAGAATTTACCCACTAAGTCCCATTAGTTTATATAAGATCAAATGAGATCAAAAAATATAAACGAGCAAACAAAAAGTGTAGAAGAGCGGAAAAAAGTTAAATAATTTTTAGCCCTTTTTCAATCACGATTATAAACTGAAACCCATGGCTTTAAAACTTTACACTCTATTATTAAAGATTAAAGCCAGTTTCACCTAGGTTAAAATTTGGTTGATAATGACCCATATATATATACCATAATGACCCATATATATATACCATAATGACCCATATATATATACCATAATGACCCATATATTTAGTATGAACAAAGTTTTTTAGATTTGTCCAAAGTTTAAATTTGGCCAAGATGACATACATCATGTTCGCTTTTATAATTTTATGAATGACGTCTACATATTATACAGATTTATCAATTCCTTTAATTTTTTTTTATATGAATTGTGCCTTTTATGTTTTGCGAAACGATTGAACTTCACAAAATACGTAAAAATTGACAATAGGTTCGCAAAACTTAATGCTTTTAATGGGTTTTGTTCTTCCAAAGTTGATGTGTACAAAGCCAAATTCTATTTCCAACAATCGTCTTCGTCAAAAAATTTGTAATTGAAAATTATTATTACAATTATGGTAATTTTAATTTAAAAAATATCAATTACAATTATTTGTAATAATAAAATCACACAAAGAAATTGCTAGACAAAATCTAGCAATTTTTAATAATAGTTTTTTAGAATTTTTGTATTTTCGGCTTAACTTCATTGAATAGTTGTAGAAGAATACATTGTAAAAGTTTTATTGGATACCCGGCAGAATGGAATGCATTTTCTAGTCATCAGTACTCTTCAGCGTCACACCGTGGTGTTCTGTGTAAACATCATCTATTTAACTTTCAACTTTTCGGAAAATGGAATCCGTAACTTATTTTTCTCTATATATTATTAAGTAAGACGAATGGTTTACGATAAAGCTTTTTACAATTATTTTGTATTCTCCTTTTTTTCAATTATTATTGTTTATATGCTTAAAGCTACCAGTTAGGTTGTAATTCAAGCAGTGTATAATTGTTATTACTTGGCCACTTATTAAGTTGTTTTTATTTGATTTGTTCCTTCTGTTTGTTTTCTATTATTAGAAATACTTAACAGGGGAGTCAAGTAACACTTTTTTTACACCGTGCTTTGTGTTTGGGTTAATTAGTTTTATAGTTTTTTTGTTAAATTTTTTTTTTTATATTTTTTTTAGAATTTTTGTATTTTAGACTTAAGTTTATTGAATAATTGTAGAAGATTACATTTTAAAAGTTGTATTGGACATTTTTATTTTATAGCATTTTTAATTGCGACAGAAAATATGTTAAAACGGCAACACTTTAATATTTCGCCTGATTTCTATTGAGAAACAAAGTTAACGCACAAAATAAATACAGTCGAAAACTGTTATAATGAACTATAGCTAACACTTTTATTCGGTCGCACTGATTTTAACTACATTTTCTATACAAGGTTATAGCGAAATTTCTTTTATAAGGAACACATTTTTATAGTCATAAGAAGAATATTTCATACAAAACCATACGTTTATAACGAACTCTCAAAATACTACTTTTAGATAAATAAAATACACATATCAAAATGCTTCAAAAGTGTTAAAACTAACAGAAATAACTTTTATTTATTTAAATTTAAATTATTTTTAAATTATGTTTAAATTTAAATTATTGGACAATAGGAATAATTTTTATTATTTTCAATTAAAATTATCAGACGAATAAAAAATGAATTTTATATTTAGAGTTGTTGATCTTTTTTAACATATCGCATACATATCGAAAATAGCTAAAAATAAAACTGAAATTATAAGAGGATTAAAAACTAAATATTAGAAAATATCTATTCCTCAAAGAGTAAAGATCTCATAACATTCTTAAAGGAAAGAAACAAATTAAATTTTTTAGAATTTTACGGATATAATGAACTATGTTTATAACAAATTAAATTTGTCGGTCCCATCGAGTTCGTTATAACTATGTATTTACATTTTAAACATAAACTCGTACACAAACTTAGTTGTTACATTTTAGTTTTTCGTATTCAGAATAGCGTATTGAATCATAATTTGTGGTTTTATAAAACAATGTTGTCATTTTTGCAAATACTTAGAAGTTCATAGAAAAAAAAAAGAAAAAAATAATTAATTTTGCAAATGTTTTGATGGTTTCTTCATTTTTATTAAAAATTTTGTTTTAAGTTCAGAACTAATGTTAACATTAGTTCAAAATCACAATTAGTTTTTGAGTTATTATTGGTCAAAGTTGAAGGTTGCATGCAACATGATAAATTAAAAAAAGTGCTGAAATTGTGCTTGTGCTTTAAGTATTTAAAATTCAAATTTTTTGTAAAGATTGCCTAAAAATCTGGTTGTAAGTATAATATATAATTAAAAATACTATACTGTTATTGCTTACAAATATTGATCATAGTTCTAATGTATTTGTAATTGATTGATAGTTCTAATGTAATGAAATTTTTTATGAAACTAAATTTATTTTAGACCAAAATATAATCCATTAATTACTAATAACTTTTGAACTATACACAATAACATTTTAATTTTAATATTATTTTAATGATAATAATATTGCCTTTAAATTGATATGCAGTAAGATAATTTATATCGAACTTTGGACTGTATTTTGCTACATAACTTCTAAACTAAATGAGTGAAATTTTACACTAGGGAGTAGAGTACACCTATTTGAAGTTTTTAGCTTTTTTCGTTTTTCTAAATATCATATTTTTGAACCGGAAAGGGCCATTAGCCTAAACGTTTGTGATTTGAGAAACACTTCCAATAGCCAATGTCTATAGCAAATTTCATTGAAATCGGAGATGGCAAATGCGGTTGCTGTCCGTTTTGACAAAACATAAATACAAATAAGTTCTCCTTAATTATCTTACCGAATAACGTTATTTTATCATTACCAGGGAAACCACAGATATGCTATAAAAAAAAAGTGTTAAAAACGAAAAATATACTTTAAAAAAATGCTATTTTTAAACAGCAGTTATTTTTTCATTAAAACCAAATGTTTTAGTAATATTTTAATATTATAAAATAAGGCAAAAGGAAAATTTATCTAACAACTGTGTCTACCTCACCACAGGTGTAAAAGATTTGACATTCTGTTTGTAATTTCCACAATTTTCATCGGAGAGCAAAAAAGTTAATATTTTCTGGTTCCTTCAAAGAAATGGTGCCGACAGGACGATGTTCGTCCGTCCGTTTGTCGGTTGAAATGGCGTTAATGAAACCCACGGATAACTGTCATAATATATATATATATATTAAACGATCGGAAATCTACTTAGTATCACCGTTCAGGAAAAACTGTGCCACTAAAAGATAGTTCCTTCCTTTTTAAATGTTTAAACTTTGAGTTTGTGGAGATATTACAATAAATATCTGAATTTTATATTTTTTACATTTATTTCTACTTTAGCATAATTTTTATTTTTTTGTTTGCTTTATTTCCTTTTAAATTGGAGGAAAATAAATTTGTTACAATTTAATTTATTTTTTTTTTCATCCGGTAAGTCTTAACAAATAGTTTTGTTTTTTGATGACTCAAGATTTCGTGGGTGTACTTATATTTCTGAAAATGACAAATTGATCTACATACCTAACTAGGTCTTTAACCTAGGTTAGGTCATTTTAAAAGTCAACGTTGGTTTTTAATGTGTGACAAAATTAAATAATATAAAATAAGGAAATTATTTTAAGGTCGAACTTCCCAGCATTCTCCATTAAAAAAAAAAATGTCGTCTAAAACAGTAAAGTATATGTTAGCGATATGAAATTAAAAGATATAAAAAATATGCTCTTTATTTCTTTTTTTGGTTAAACTAGAAATTGTTTATTTTTCCACAGAAAAAATTACTAAGCAATTTCTAAAATAATATATTCGTTTAGATATTTTGAATTATGATTTAATTTAGTATAAAAAACATGCATTTAAATATGTAGAAGCCCAAGATATGAAAAAATGAAATAACTAAGATAAATAACTAAGAATTTGATTAATTTGAAGCACAGGAAAAATATTGTTTGTCCTATGTGTAAGTATTTTATTATTATTATTATTTTTTTTTTTTTTTGTATTATCGCATCTTGTAGCGTTAAGACCCAACCACATACAACATTTTTGCTTCAACTGTAAATGACAGCTACAGTAAAATACACGCATTTATATGGAACGAAACTAAATCAGTACTCCAAACTTCTGCGTGAAGTACTTCAAAGATGAAAAATTTTCAACTTTGAAGCACCGAAGTAAGTAAATTAATTTTGATAGTTTTTTTTTTTTGGTCTTTTTAATATTATTTCGTTGAGTCGGAAAATTTAATTTGCAATTATTTTTTTCAATTGAGAACATAATTTAACTTTTACATTATTATATTTTATTATAAAAAATTTTAATAACAAAATAATGCAACAATTGGGTTAATAAGATTTCAGCGTTGCGTTTCTGTCCTTTGCAGTTGAAGCGAAAGCATTTTGTTTCATCAAACCGAAGCGTTTTCTATTACCTCAATAGGGTTTGAAGTTACAAAAAGTCCTATGTGTAGATTTTTTTCAAAAAAAAAAAAAAAAAAAAACACACATAGGAATAAAAAATTTTAAAAAAGAAAATTTTCCTACACAAAAAAATCCTATATGTAGATTTTTAATTTCTTTCTCTGCGGACGCCAAAAGATTTCGATTTTGACAAAATAAAACGGGTTTTTTGTCCTCCTGAAAAGTAGTAAAAAATACACATGATGTTTTTGGTTGCCTTATTAATAAATTAGTTTATTATAGATATTTATTAGGGTATCCATTCGAATAATGTTCATTCGAATAATTCGAACAATATGATAAGAATAATTGTTCGAAGAATTTAAAAGTGCGACTTTTCGAATAACGAATAATTTTAATATTTTAATGCCGAATACTGAAACAAAATAAATAATTTTCTTTTTTAATATTATATTTCTTTTAAATTATTTTTAAGTATACGTATAAATCTATATTAATATCATAAAATCAAGTGTGTGTTTGTTTATTTATTTGTTTGTTTGTTTTTGGCGCAATCATGCCGATTTTAATGAAATTTTAAATAAAGACGAATTTTAAAGTGTAAGGAACTATAGGCTATAAATTTTATTAGCTTTTTCAATTCTATGCAATGCAGGGGCATGATTTTTTACAGTTATTTTATTTTAAATATTTGCTCGTTTTTACACAACTAAAATATGGAATTATATTGAGAAATTTTATTCTGAAAAGAAATCCGACAAATTATTGAAAATAAAGGCCTTATTCAATAACAGTAGATGAGTGGTCAGATAATTCTTTTTATAAATACATAAACGTTACAGCAAGAAGTTATACATAATTCTAAAAACAAATCATTTAAACATTTTAATTTTGGGCTCGAACAATTGAAAATGAGAAACTGCTTCTAACATTTGTTATTTAGTCAAAAAAAAGTCTCAATGATTTTGGAATCAGCATAAAAATTGATCGTTGTATAAGTGATGTTATTGATCGCGTAAATGTTGCAAAATTTTCAATAAATTTAATGATAAACAGAAAACATTGCAGTCTTTTGCTTTGCATCAAGAAAGATTAAAAAATGATGTTAAAAATCGATGGACATCTTTATCTAACATGGTGTCAAATTTTCTGAAAATTTATAAATGCATTATAAATTATCCATTATCTGATTACAAATTGCTCACACTCAATGATAGTCGCTTTTAAGCGACTTATGTAACATCTTGAAGCCATTAAAAAATTTTGTAAAGATTCGGCAACATTAATTGAGTTTGAAGGTATTATAATATTTTTAATAAAAAAAATTAAAAAAGGTAAACAATTCATACATTAAAACATCGTATTCATGAAATACGTTTAAAAGTTTTAAATACTCTTATATTATATTTAAATTCTGGAACATGCCCAAACAGCTCCAAATATTTAAGGTATAACTCCAAAAAATAAACTAAAGAGTTTGGAAAAGAAATATTAGAAGATTATTCGGCAGAGAAACTGAGAAATGAATCGTATGAACCTATGGAGATGGAGAAATCTTTTGAAGCATCTAATGGTGATTTGTTGTCGGACAATTAAGAGAGTACAAAATTTAAAAAAATTCAAATAAAAACTATTACATAATTATTGACGGAACGGAATGCTCTTCAATGCGAAAGAGTCTTCAAAATCAAATTTTATAAAAACTAAAGAGCGAAGTCGGCTTAAATCAAGCCATTTCAATGCTATTCTTTTTAAATATATTTTTTTTGCATTAACACAAGTCGATCAGAGAGCAAAAAAAAAAAAAAACAACTTGTACACTAAGCACTTCCATTTTTAAATCAGTGTATCTCTGTAATGCCTAAAGCTTTTAATTTGAAACAAAATTTTATTAAAGCATAATTCAGTTAGCTTAATTAATTCATTAATTAATTTAATTTTCTTAACGAATATTTCTTAATAGTTAAAAATTAGATATTATAAAACAACTCCATTTTATAATATCTCAATTTATTTTATTTTCTTTTTTTTTGTTTTTTATATAACGAACAGCTCCATAAATATTTTTAATTTTCTATTTTTCTAGTATTTCTGCACTTTTTTCGGGTACAAAGTAAATTTAATAGTTAAATATTATGATTATTCCTTTTTTTACGTATTTTGCTAAAAAGTTTGATCCGAATTCAGAAATTTTGAATGCGGAAAGCAGCAAAATTCTTAATCCTAACTAAAAGTTCATAAATTTTTTTAATTAGTGCGTGCGTGTATTGCTTGCTTTTTTTCCAAAAATGGAGTTATTTAATATCTAACCATAATTCATAGAAAGCTAATTAATTTGTGCTTTAATAACATTTTGTTTGAACTTAAAAGCTTACAACGTTACAGAGATATACTGATTTATAAATGGAAGTGCTTGGTGAACAAGTTGTTTTTTTTTTGCTCACTGTATATATAAAAGGGAGGTGTTTGTTTGTTATTCTTTCACGACAAAACTACTTGACCGATCAGAAGGAACTTTAGGCTATACCAGATTTTAATTGAATGCCATGCCCCTTTTTACGCCTACTTTTTATAAAAACGATATTTTACTTCTTTTTTGACATCCCTTAAATCAATTCACATAAAATTTGACACATAAGGTTTATAAGGAACTTAAGCTTAAGTGTTCAATTTATTGGATGGCACGCCCCTTGTTCGCCCACTTTTTGTAACAAATTATCCTTCCTATCATATATATATACATATAAAAGATAATGTTCGTTATTCTTTCACGGCTAAAGACTCGGAAGGACCTTTAGACTATTCCAGATCCTGATTGCATGCCACACCCTTTTTTACGCCCACCTTTTCTGATACTTTACTTCAGCGATTTTAATTCAGTGATGTGTTCTATCACTTATAGTTCCTTAATATCCTCACATAACCTAAAAAATTCTATTCTTATGATCGAAATTAAGATCGGATGAAGATGATGATCTATTGAGTGCTTGGATTTTTATTTTTTTTTGAACTGGGAGTCTACGATTGCAGAGAAGTACATTTTATTTAAAGAACTTATTTTTTTTTATGTTTTATAAAAAGAACAATGACACATATTAGTTTTAGAAATTTTGCATTTTTTGATAGGGACACCGGTTCTCTGTGGTTGTCAAATGTTAATAGCGTCACTGTAATAGTGTGCGATGATTAATACTTTGGGGCAGGGTGACTACCACACCTCTTACATCCAACTTTCATCCAACATTGCAATTTTATAGAAAGTTATTTCTACAAATTATGAGTGTTTATAATACAATGGCTCTGAGAGACGACTATTAGAATTTTCCGGTATATACTTAAATGCACCGTATCGGAAATATAATTAATTATGTTTATTTCCACAGAAAATCTACTAACATACACTTATAGTTTATAGGAACTATCACTCTTTATGTATAAAGTTTTTCTCATGCTTCTTAAATACGTATCAGAAAACCCGGACAATGCCGTGTATGACCGGCCCTAACTAAAACTTAAAAAAAAAAAAATTATAGGCTATTAAAAAAATTAATTGAATAAAATATATTATCGCACAGTGTCTCATTTTGGCTTTTTTCGTTGCAAAAATCACAACTTTTGAATCAATGCAGATATTTTGAAGAAGACTTTTATGTCAAAGTTCAATATTTTTTTGAGTATAAATTTTAAAATTTATATTTACTTTAAATTGTATATTTGTATATCAAATGCACATTTTCGAAATACCTTTTACGCTAACATATAAAAGTAAGGAATATAATCATTATTTTGACTTTATTACGTAATTTTGTAGGATAGCCTGGTCCATTTTTTAAAAAAAAAGTAAAAACTGTACTTTATTTTGAATATATCTTAAGGAAATTTCGCACGAGTATTTATTTAGGCAAATGTAGGGAGGCTATTGAAATTGATTATGATCGATTCATTATTTCATACAAATGCTCTTTCGAAATAGGGTTTTAACCTAATAAATGTCTTAAATATGATATTTGAATGAAATCTGGCAGAAATAAATGTTATGTAAATGTTACTCATAATATAAAAAAAAAAAAAAAAATATTTTACAGAATAATTATGAAGATCGGTTCATTACTGACCATAGCTCCTCTCACATAAGGCCCACTTCCAAAAATCACTCAAATGTAGATAGATATCATGAAATTGTTAGCATCAAGATAATATTTTACACAAATGGTACATTTCTCAAAATGTATCATTTTTGGTACATTCATTACTTTTATCAAATTCTTCTGTCAAATTTTTGATTTTTGCCACGGTTTTCAGCAAAATGAGCAACTGTGCTCATTTTGTTTTTGTGTATATGTTTTTGAACAGGTTTTCAGGAGAACGAATAAACAAATTATTTTTTGTATGAACTTTTATTTTTCGTCAGAAAATTTAATAATTTTACGTTTTGAAAAATATAATAAAAATCGATATCTTTTGGCGTCCGCGAATGGCAAAAGAATTTAACAAAAATCTACACATAGGACTTTTTATAACTTCAAAACACGTCGAGGTAACGGAAAACGCTTTGGTGGGTGAATGTATGGCCAATAACGGTACAAGATGCGATAGCAAAAAAAAAAAAATAAAAATATGACACATTGGACTTTTCTTCAGCTCACCGACGATATGTGAGAAAAGTGTTCGTTTTATTAAAATTATTAATTTTGGTTCTAAATTATACAAATTGAAACTTAAAAATAAAACCTAACTATGCAGTGCTGATAAAAGTTTCACTAATCCGGAGTCGGAAAAAACTACATGTTTTTAACAAAAATTTGCAGTCCGTCGTACACAACGCGCAATTCGCGGTCTGACTGTTTTGTGCGCAATTACTTATAAATATGTACATTAAGGCGAATCACTCCATATGAGATGGATAAAACTGTTTTTGTTAACACCATGAAAATAAATCTTGGTATTTTGTATAGTGTTTCCCATTTTTTAAAAAAGGTATATTTTAGTTTTTTGGAAATTTTTTATTGTCTTCCTTACAAAATGTGGCATCATCATTTAAAATATATTCGGAAGTCTCGTTTTAAAAATGGTCTAGCTCACGAACGCTCATCGATAGACCCGAAATATTTTGGGAAAAATCTATAACATACCAAGGTTAATTTTCATTGGGTAACAGAAACATTTTTTTGAGTTGTCTTAATGTACATAAAGAGCCTCACGAAAAAAAGTTGCAAATATATGTACCCCTCTAGAAATGAAAATTGTTATGTTCTTATATCACATCTAAATATTTAAATTTACGTGAGCTGCACCACTTTCAAAACACATTTAAAAATACGTATTTCTTTCAATATTATTATCAAAATTTTCGTTAAAAGAAAATTAACTTCAAATTGTAATTTAGGCATATTAAGGGCTATTCGATTAAATAATTATGTCTCTTTTCAATCACGGAATATTAAGATTTTACTAAGTTTTTTGTTATATTTTCTTTACTCAAACATATAATTTTATATATTTCGGATATTTTTAAATATGTATTGGGTTTTAATGTACCATTGGAATGGTCTATCCTGACACTATTGAAGATTTTGTGTACTTAGTTCCCATAAGGTTAAATTAGTAATTTTTGCAAATAAATCACACGGAAGTATTTATTATACTTAAATATAAATGAATTTATGAAAAATGTAAGAGATTTTTGAAATTTAGTCACTATTTTACACGAATTTATAGTTTTTATGATAAATGTGCTTTATTTTCTTAACATGAATTAACTTAACCAATTATGGATCGGAAATCTCACTTTGTGCAAATAAAAGGTTAAATGAATACATACATCAATAGTATTGAATGATGCTCTAAAATATAACGATGGAAAATGTCAAAAATATTCAAACCTTAGTAAAATAGTACTTTTGCTAAAATTTTTATCTCCATACAAATCACTTTAATACGTAAACGTAATTCAACATTTGCAAATTTTGCAAAGATCGTTTTAATAATAATAAATAAACAATCCTTACTATTTTTCCATTTTCTATTTTAAAAATCTTTCCTACAAGAATAATTAATGTTGCAAGTAACCATCAGTACCAATCATGATTAGTTTGAAAATATCTAAGGATATAAATAAATTAATTTAAATTTCTCCGAGTAATAAGGCTATTACCAAATGATTTCCATGAGAAATCGTTTTAATTCTTCAGTTTTATATTTTTTAATGTTTTTTTTTTAATATTTTTCAAAGATGTCAAATATAGTTTATATATTATTTTATTGACGTATTTTTTTATAAATAAAAAATTGAGTTTCTTTTAATTATTAGAATTGAATTTTATTGTTTGTTGTAACCGACAAGCAATTATTGTTTAAATTATCACAATACAAACAATTTTTTAATAAGAAATAACAATACATCGGTTTGGAATATGAATTTGGTTCGATTACATCTACTGAGTTGATTACGATAACTGAATCGAACGTTTTAAAAACTAAATATTAAATATAATTATGTTTTTATAGATACCATACAATATAATATGTAGAGCTAATAAAAAATTTAATATATTTAATTAAATATCGGTATTTGTGACAATTTTTATAAAATTTACCACAGTTATTGCCTAGTGTTTCTTAAAGCATCAAATTTTTGACGCAGGGCACTTTACGGTCCAAAAATATGACGTTTTAAAAATAAAAAAACATAAAAAATAACTCACAAAGGTTTACTTGTTTAATTGCTAAAGTAAACTTGATAAAACTTTAGTTTTAGTATCAAACTAAAATGTCTTTGTAAAATAAACTTTTCGAAGGTTCAAAGATCAAAGTTGTATAAAAATTAAACCTTTATATCTAAAAAAGCGATATTTTAAAAATTCTTAAAAAATTATTTAATGCTAACATAACTCTTCTTCATCATGAATACTACTTTAGTTTAGATGACAAAAACAAAAATATTGTATGTAAAATTTCATTTATTTTAAATATGAAGTCATAAGAAAACTTATTTTGAAATTATTTTTTTTAATACGTACCTACTTAAAATTTAAGGAGGAGTGTTATGTTAACATTAAATAGTTTTTCTTTTAATTTTAACAATATCGTTTTTGAAGATATAATAGTTTGATTTCTACATATCAAAATTTGATATTTCAGCTTTCAAAATCAACAAACCTTATTCATTTCATTACAAAGGTAATATATTTACCTTTAATATCGGACTAAAACGTTTAAAGTTTTTCCACGTATAGTTTAGAAATTATTAGCAATTAAACAAATGCACATTTGCGATCGGAAACGGCCTTGAATTTAAAAGTTAATGATTTAAGAAACACTTCCAAATCGCAGACGTCAAATCCGAAAATGGCTGTTTCTTGTCCGTTTTGATATGGAATTATTCTATTTGAAGAATATATCAATATTTTTAAATTCTATAAATTTAATTTTTTTATTTATTTGAAATACATACTAAAAATTATATTTTAATTTATTATATGATAAATATTAAGGATTATGTTGAAACGTCTATTTATTTGCAATATTTTGATTACAAACTAGACAAAATTACTGGATTTATAAATGTAATGAGTGAAAAGTGATCGATTTAGGTTAACGTTTAATATATTTAATTAAAGAAACAAAGATTCAATTACTATAATTTATTATGACATCGATGAACTGTATATATTTAATTATACCAAAGATTCGTTACTTTTCGATTGGAAATTGCACTCGTAAAAGATAATAGAAAAAAAACATTTATATGCGTTTGTGCGCAATAGGAGAACTATGTCAGAAACAGATTTCTATGACAAACCAAATTCTGAATCTTTTCTCCAATATGGTTCAGATAATAAGCCACCGCCCATTGTTGTTGTCGTTGGTGATGGTCGGAGTCGCGTCCGTAGGGTGGTTCGCACTGCAACACGACACGTAACTGTTGTCAGTTATTCTACTCGACATAAAGAAACGAAAACTCATACATCACATCATGTAACTACAGTAAGGTAAGAATATTTATGATGCATATCACAATATACTAAACAAAAAACAATTAAAGTATCAAAAACCCATATTTTTTGAGTTTTGAAAAAAAAAAAAAATAGTTGTAGTGGTTAAAATCCTTTCTAGTAATAAAAAATGCAATGGAAATTAAAAAAAAATAATACTCCAATCAAATAAGGGTTTGAGCTCGGAGTTTGATGGAATGCATCGTATCTTTTAATACTACGCTGGTACATATTCCTATAAACGCACATCAATTTGTTTAATTAATTTACCAAAAATGGGGTTAAAAATAATTAAGGTGCTACAAATTAATTTTTTATATTATTTATTGCTTTCACTTAAAAAATTAATAACAAAAAACTTAAAATGTTCATTATTATTATTATTTTTTATTTTTATTTTTTTTTTTTTTTCATTATTTTAGTAGTTTAATGCCATTTTTATGACATTTTCCTATATACGCACATAAATTAATGAACCAATTTAGCAATATTAATAATGTATTGATGAACCTTTGTTTTGGATAACTTCAAAAATTCGGTGTGGCATTGACTAATTTTTGAAGAAAATCCCTGTTAGTTTCTTCCCAGTCTTGATAATTTTTAGTTTTAACTCCGTTATTGTCATTATAGTTTCATTCTGTGCATTTCTTGTGTAAACTTTACGGGCCATGTACTCCTACAGATTCTCCATTGAATTTAAATCCGGACTAGAATCCACGATTTATATTGGTTCGAGACACGATTTATATTGGTTCGAGACATGGATTGCAACGTTATCCTGTTAGAATATGCAATCTTCATCAATTATTTTCATCCACAGGTGACAGAAGAGCATCTTCCAACATTATATTATAAATTGCACTAATCATTTTAGTTGGAACAAAACATATTTTTGATTTTCCTACAGCAGAAAAGGCTCCCCAAACCATAACACTGCCTTCACCGAAATTGCGTTTCGACATACGAATTCCGTTCGATCTCAAATCATGCCAATAGCAGGAATATGATTCGGGACCGTCAAAATTGATTTTCCTTTCATTAGAAAAGATTATTTTATGCCACTCATGTGTCTACTTCATGTAGATTAGGTTGAAAAGGGTTGGCGTTTTCACGCCTTCACCCGGAAACCAGTAGGTCCATTGCGATCCCTTTTAAAAGGCCAAAGAAAGGCGAAGAAAGAAAAACAGGAAAGAGACAGAAAAAGATAGACTTTAGTAGATAAAGTAATGGAAGAATATGGAACCTACAACATAGCAACCCTAAGCCACTTTATCCCCATTACGAACCCTATCAAGTTACTAAGTCCTTTCTCCGTAACCTCCTCCAGTTCGTGCAGTATTTGACTTTCTAACTACAGTCTACTGCGCTGAAGCTCTACACAATGACAGAGTATATAATCTACCGTCTCTAGCTCGTCGACATTATCGCACGTCCTACAGAAGTATGACGTGCCAATGTCCCATTTACTAGTCATATTCCCTATTGCGGGGTGACCAGTAAACATACTCACAATGACCCTTAGATTCCCACGACTCATGCCCAGAAGCTGTTTCGAATCTGCTAGTTTAAGACTAGGCCATAGCGTTCTAGACACCTTGAAGTCCGTTCTATTCATCCATGCATGATTCGTTCTTCTTAAAGTCCATTCCCTTATGGTCATGAAATATGACCCAATTGGAATCCTAACCGAAGCCTCCACAAAAGGTCTGTCCAGCTTTGAGCCTCTGCGAGCTAGCTCAGCGTCTATTTCACTCAACAGAGTCTTATCCTGTAGGCATCCATTAGCCTTCTCAATTCCTTTCTGTGCTAAAGTACTAATCTGGACCTAACACAATGACTTGTGATTGCCAATAGTGCTGCCTGACTATACACATAGATAGTTATGTCAGAGTCCCTTTCAACGTTCTTCCTCTAATAATCCTAAGACCTTGTAAATGCCTAGAATTTCTGCCTGGAAAACGCTGCAACTATCAGACAATCTATAAGACCGTCTGATATCCGTTCCCACACCCGCCCCTGTGCCTAATTCCATTTTCGAACCATCTGTGAAGACAGCACAACCTCCATGGAGCTTTCCGTTTCACCCAGATATCCCAGTTCTTCCCTGGAGAGTTCCTGTATGTGTAGTAAGCATTAAGCCCCTTTATGACCCTTTTCTTAGTGTTTCTCCTCCAAGATAATTTACTGTCCAAGTAAACACCCAGGTACTTGGAATCCCTTGACAATCTGAGTTTTATCCCATTCAATACTGATAGACTAAATGCCTCAACCTTATATCTCCTGGTAAACAGAACTAGTTCGGCCTTTTCTGGGTTTACACCCAATCCATTGATTGCATGACCTCGCTGATCGTAGGTAAACATTTTCTCGAGACCAGCATTACTACGTCGTCAGCGTTGGCTACGATCTTCTGTCCCAAGGCATAAGCCCAATAATGGAGAAAGAACTCCCTTGCGCTGTGCCCCTTGTCATGAGCTTCCTTATGCTGCTTAGCATCAGGGTATTTCACTCAATTAGGATTCTCTAATACCTAACGAAGCGAGTGATTCACTGATCGCCTCTATCCTAATGTTGTTAAAGGCTCCTTCTATATCGAGAAAAGCTACCAAGGTGTATTTCTTATGCAACAGACCCCGTTCAATATAACTCACCACATCATGCAGAGCACTCTCAACAGACTTACCCTTAAGGTAGGCATGTTGAGCGTCGCTGATGACCTGAGTTCCCATACTCCTCTTAAGATACAGATCTGTGTGAGTCTTTCTATAGTAGAAAATATGATATGCAGATCGGCCTATAGTCCTAGGGCTTCGAGTGAGTCGTCTTACCCGCTTTGGGTATGATAATTATCTTAACATGGCCGGAAAAATGCCATTCGGGACCGGTGACTTGTATGACCCAAATGAGTTGAGTTGTCTCTTGTGATCATCACCTCTATCGTCTCAATATCAACTACTGGAATGTAGGTTATCGCTGACACTACCATCAGATCCTATATTTTTACAGCCTGGAAAGTGTGTCTTCATTAGTAAGCTGAGGGACTCCGAGCCAGACTCTGTCCACGTTGGTCCTTAAGTTTCCTGGTCCACAATTTCGGCTGCTTCCATTTGCCAGTATTTATCACCAGGCAACTGAGCTCAAAGCTACTCTTAATTACATCCGTGAAATTGTTCACGACTTCCTCCATACCCTTTAAAGCTGAATTTCTTCAAACCTCAGAACCTATTAACTAACTCACCGAGGGACTTCCAATCCGTCCTTCTGGAGTTCCTATAGGGCTTTGCTCTTGATTTCACAAAGTCAAGACTGAAGGATATTATTCTACAGTCCGAAAAGGAATAATCCATTTAACAAATTCACCCCTTGGTTCGCTAGCGTTATGTCTATAACTGTTTACCTATCTTTCGTTCTAAATGTAGGACCATTACCCCTATTACGGATGCGAAGATTATAACTAGTTATAAATTCAACTACTAACTCACCACTTTTGTTGATGGTTCTGCTTCCTCATTGGTAGTGGGCAGCATTCGCATCACATCTCAATGTGATTACCCCAAACCCAAAATTGACAGCTATATTGGCTATAGAAGTTTGCTGGTTATCCTCAGACCTGGCCCTCTTAACGACTCCCTCTTGGGGACCCTTGAAAGAGCCGGGTGGATTTTTACCAGCAACACTCGATGAAGAAGACCGCATGCCAGAGGTTTTTACAACCCCACTAGAGGTGTCCTTATAGGTTCCACCAATAGAGTTGGTCGGCCTCTGACGTGCTGCCTTCTTACTCGTCGATGGCTGATCATCTCCAGGCCTAGCACCCCTAATAACCTTATGCGAATTGTCAGATTTGCTGGATGGTCCCACCATAGGTAGTTTTGCCTTGCCAATCTTTACCTGTTGTTCCAAAAGGGCTGCACGTTTTTCTAGTTTACCTATACCCTTATTTATCGCTCCGCAAAATATGTAAAACATGCTTGGAAGTGACAGGAAGCTCAAGTTTACTTTTTATTTGTTTAGCATTTAAGTTATTGTTAAGAAACAAATATTTCTTAAATAAAAAAGTGGCGCTATATCGCGAGTTATTGTAACATCACAACATTGTTTTTGGTTAAGAGAAACGAATATACCTCAAACAAAAACAAAAATTTTAAATGCGTTTATGCTTGGTGTTTTATAATTTTTTGGTTTCCATATTCATTTTTATAGGACAAAAAATAGAAAATCCCACAAGGTCCCGTTATCCGATTGGTATTGCTAGAATAGTTGATATGTGGTCTTTCAAAATCAGTAATAAAATTTTACTCCAACTTGCTCCTTTCCAATTCGAAAAACAATTATGGATCATGTATCAACTACATACAGTCAAAAGCAACTTAGTAAGCCTTTAAAAATTTATTCCTCAAAAATAAGAAACAAAGATTACAAAAAAGTTTGTTATTTCAGTTACAATGCTTTATGTCAGTCTTTGATAAACTATAACACTTGTTTGGATAAAATAAGGAAAAGGAGAGATGTGTTTAAAATCTTAAGAAATATATGAATATTTTTCATTTGAAAAAATGTGTAATACTAAAACAAAAATCGTTGGAAAGAGGAATATTTACTAATATTTTGTTAAAACCTAAGAAAAGTTTGCGTCATACAGTTAATTAATGCCTACCAAGCTTTCCGCACTATTGTCGTAAAATAGCATCCTGGACAATTCTCCAAAGTTCCTTAAATGGAATTAGATTCAGTGGACAAGAATGCCACTCCATGAGGTTAAAGTTTTCCATTCTAAACTACTCTTTTACTATCTTAGAGGTATGTTTAGTGTCATTGTCTCTCGTATATCGCCACTTCAGAGGCATTTCACATTCGACATTGTTAAGAGCATCGGGAAAGAGATGTCGATCCATATTTTCCTTAATTATCAAAATTTAACCAAAGTCACACCAACATAAGCAATCCTATATCAATATGTTTTGATCGCCATGCTTTATTTTATTTCATTTCATTTATTTTATTTATTTATTGATACCCTGCACAACAAGACAAAACCCTATAATTATAGTACAGATTTATAATTGTTATAAAATGAGCCACATAAATATGAATACAATAATCAGGATTAAAGATACAGGAAAAAATTGAAATCAGTTTTAACGCTTACATTTACATTACATTACGATATAAAAAAATAAAATTTTTGGGCATAAATACATCATAATTCAATATTAGAAGTAACTATAAAAATAAGTTAAAAATTATAATTACTTGTACAAATTATATACATATTTCCTTAATTGTATTGCGTTGCTAAGTAACTGTATGTTGTGTGGAATTATATTCTAAAGACGAATCGCGTTTATGAAAAAGTGCCATTCTGATACGAGATTTCAGCGTAAGAGGATAATAATTCTTTTAGCTCTTCTTTAATTAAAATTTATTAAATTATACAAATATTTAGGTTCTTTCTTATAAATAATTTTATGAAGAAATAAAAGTATCTTTATATTGATTAAGTCTGTGAAAGAAACTCCATACAAGCTTTTCGAAAAAGAGGAGATACCATAGTGCACTTTGGATCTTAAGCATATTTTTCCATTAAGTTCGACCTAATTTACCGTATAAACGTTTCTTCATCTGCCGGCGCAACCCAACAAATTTTTTATGTTTGTTTATGCATTAGAGAACAAGATAAGTTTGATAAGTTTTATTAAAGTTGTTATTGCCACTGCAACATCAAACGTAGAGTTTTTATATCTTCCTAGATCCAGTGTTTCCATTCTTCTTAGATGTCTGTCAAATGTAAGGATGTTCCGCTGCAGTTTTTTTTTTCTCACGAATTGTAGGAATAATGAGATCCTTGTGAATATTACTATTTCTGACGTACCACGATGCACCTGTTATTATTCTTACAAGCTTAGACTCTCTTCTCTGTGATTTTTCACTGCTTTATGAAGAGGCTGTTTCCCAGAGCTGGATACCATATAATCAGTTTGGTTTTATTACTGCTTTATATAACCGAATATTATATTATATTAACCAATGAATTTAGGCAGATTTTAGTTAAATTTGTGTAACTTTGTATTCCATATTCTATATGATGAGTTCACGTTAGACGTCGGTCCAGATGAATGCCAAGATACTTTGCCCCGCTAAGGAATTTCTATATTATTTATTCGAATGGAAGGACAACTTTCCCTGCGTAAAGTAAATGTTATGTGGACATATTTTGTAGCATTCACATTGATTTTCCATTTTTCCAACTCAGTGATATGGAATTGGAGTTGTTCGGACGCTATAAGGGAATTTATAGCACACTTACAAAAGCGGTATCATTTTCAAAAGTTGACGTATAAGTCATTGCAAGATATCGTAATGAAATTTAACACATAACATTCTGTCCAAGAAATACTCAAGTAAATTTGATTGAAATCGTTACAAGTGTTTCCCGAAATAAGTTTTTCACGCAGTTTTTTTAAGTGAAAATGACATACCTATATCGGCCCAAAATTAGGTTCCTCATAAGGCCCCTATTGAAAATTATTTTTGGATTGATTGGATTTGTATTGCGTTCAAACTTGATAGTAACCCTATAATAATGTGTTGCAACTTCCAAAAGTGCTAATTAAAAAAAAAAAAATAATAAAATAAAAGGGTTATTTACACGATATTAGAGCTTTAGTAGTTTTTAACATTATTAAATAGCCTAAAATTAAAATCCTATGTCCAATAATTCATTTTGGAATTAATTTTTTTTAGCGAAATATGTATTATTCATTCTATGAAAGAACGCTCAAAAATTTTCCTTAGGTCTTTGGATTTGTTAATATGGAGACATTTGAATATCTCCATTTTAATTTATTCACCATTTTAATTTTTAGAAAAGTAAAAAAAAAATCGTAAAATAATGTAAATTTACGAATTTTAGTGATTTAAGTTACATATTAAACATGAATATGTCCTCTTTAAGCGCAATATTTTAATAACAATATTATTACTTAAAAACACATTTATAATGCAAATTCAATTTTAGGATGCATTTTTGAAAAATTTCTACTTTAAATTTTTATCCTTCTCTAATATTATAAAAATTATAATGTTTACTAAAAATTTTTGTATTTTTCACATTTTTGAGATCTACGGTCATGTATTAGTTCTATCAAACACAAATTTAATACAAATATAACAATTTTTCCATGGTTTTATGATGGTTAATTGAGAAATTCTTGATTTTTACAACTTTAAAGGCTATGTACAGTAAGTTGGAGACTTGTACTACATTTTTGTAGCACAATTTCTTGTCTATAAAATATAAATGACTAATTTGTTGAGAATGATGTTATTCTCAAATAATCCTCAAACGTTTACATTTGAGAAAAAAATTGATTTCAAATCATTCTTAAATTTGAAAACCAATCTTTGGTTTCAAATAACAAATTGAAACAAAATATTTTATATTTTTCATTCTTGATTTTTATTTTTTATTTTTTCAGTTTTTTGACTTAACAAAAATTAGATTTGACGACTCTCTCTATTGATTCTACCTTATGTTATATTATGAATTTTAATAAAATTTTAAATTTCTTTTGTGGTTAGGCTGAGTATGTACTATTAATTTAAAGTGTACTCATAAATGTTATTTTTATTCTTATGCTACTGAACTTTGAATTAAATTATATTGAGCTCTTGCCTCTGTTCACGGTTACTCATTTTTTAAGCATGCACATTTGTTTCATGTTTCCGTATGTTACTAAATAGTTAGCAGCCAATAAGGTCGGCTAAAGTATAAACAAACAACAATGTCGTGGCTAAACCTATTTAAGACTGAAGGCTTTTGTTGATTTTTTACTTTTCCTGCTGTTTGGTCAAACACGTGTGGCATATCAATTACAGTCATAGATACATATGTATGTACGTATAACATTTCCTACATCGATATATTTTTATTTCTATATATCGTCGCATAAAATGCAACAGCCTACATTCTAAAAATTTTTCGGCTGCAATGTAGTCATTATAAAATAATAATATTAATTGGAAAATACTTCGTTAATGAAGATATATAAATCACAAATTTTATATTTAGAGATTCTTTAGTTCACTTTTACATAGATTAATCATCCTTTTATTACATAAATTATTTATTTAATTGGATCTTTAAAATGTTAGCGCCATTTGATGTTTTGGTAACGATATATTAAAATACTTTAACAAAATATTTACTTTGTTCGATATATAGTATTGAAAACATTTAAAGCAGTTGAACAAATCTTAAAAATTTACTGAATGTAAAACCACATGAATATTTACATTCTAAACAAGAAAGAAAGTTATAGTCGTGTGCGTTAAAGTGATTTTCGGATAGGATACATAGACCGACCTTTATAAAATAATGCACTTCGTTTTCTACTTATATAAAATTTGTTAGTCAATTATCTTCTTATTATTTTATCTTCATATTATTTATATAGGATCTATACCTGTTAAAGTGGCTTTCGGAAGAACGGTTTATATGGGAGCTATGGTTAATTATAGACCGATCTTTAAGACATACAGATTTGCACTTATATATAACTTGTTTGTGCCGAATTTCATTAAAATGTTGCCATATCTAAGGTATTTATGAGTGTTGAACTCCTCGTATAATATAATAATTGTTCGTGACAAATTTCATCAAGATATATTTAAAAAGGCGACTTTGTCAACAAAGTTTACACGAACAGCCAGCAGAAGGGACTTCTTTAAATTCACTAGAAAGTGATTTTGAGCCGAACATTGAAGCTCCATCTGTGCGTGGCAAACATCAGCACATGCGCATACTATCACAAGCATCAATTTCCTTATATACTCCTTTATAGTTTATTAGGGATAGGATTTTCATGCATACTTTTAAGATTAAAATAATATAAACAAAAATTTGCCTTACTTTATGACATTAGTCTTTGAATGTGATTTCGGTCATGTAAGTGCCGCGGCTTGGGAATTTAGGAATTCTAATTTTCGATAAAAAATGTCCTATTTCGAGTTTTTTTTATTTATTCCAAGGAAACAATATTAAATTTCTGAAAAGCCTTAATAGAAATAAAAAAAAACTGAAAAACCTAAAAAACATTTTATCCTTTGACACTTTTTAATTCTTGAAACTCTAAATTCTTGAAACTCAAAAAATTGTTCTTGTTCTCAAAACATTTTAGTTCAATTCGTTTCATTGTCCTAAGAAAATTACCAGCTGCTATTGTGTAGAATGTATGCTTAGATGAAGTAGTTTGAATAGGCAGATGTTTCGTATAATTAAACATATATATATATATATATATATATATATATATAAATGCTCTCCAATAACTAATGAAACAAAATAAAAATGCGTAAACTATTTACATATGTGTGTGTGTAGATATTCATATTTATATACATTTGTATGTATATGTTTCAGCGTTTCTTACCTGCTATGTATCAATGCACCTGGCAGTTTTTTTTTTTTTTTTGTTAATTTTCCTTATTCTACAAGTTAAATTGATTGAAAGTTGTTTTTGTATATTTTGTTGCAAACAGCCTCTGTGCTAAAATGTACTTACAGTGGAACTGAAATGCTT
Source organism: Protocalliphora azurea (assembly GCA_932274085.1). NCBI lineage: Eukaryota > Metazoa > Arthropoda > Insecta > Diptera > Calliphoridae > Protocalliphora > Protocalliphora azurea. The sequence goes on along the minus strand of OW026522.1, from coordinate 52,105,427 downwards.
TGCATTGTATTGATAACACTTGTCGAAAAAAAAAATAAAATAAAAAATAACAATTTACCTCCTTCAAAAAATGGTACATACATATTTAAGAACTTTAATGTTCTTAGTAAGAATCTGTTCTCAGTTTTTTCTGTCATTTACAGATTTATTTCTATAGTCCGTATCATTTACAGAATTATTTCTAAAAAATGTTTCTTTATGCGCATTAAATATGCAGTAAAAGACGGAAATATGACCTAAGAATGCGAAAATATGTTCTTAAAAAAAATTATTTTAAACAAAAATTAATTTTTTTGTTCCCCATTTTTTACCACGGATTTTGCTAATTCATTTGCTTAACCCATCTAATTCTAAACATTAGTATTAGTTCAGAAATGATCAAAAAGATGCATATATAAATTTTCATATATGTTAGCTTTCATTTAAAAAATAAATTGTTTTTACTGCATTAACACATGCTAAAACTAAAAAGCTAATAAGTCCTTTATGGTTTTAAAAAGATAAATTTATCTGTTTCAAAATCTTAATGATTTATTGCTACAAGCTCCTTAGCGATTTTTAACGAACTAAGGTGGTATCTATTAAAAATAATTTTAAATACTAAGTATTTTTTGTATCTCTTAGTTTTTACACATTAAAAAATGTCCAAATATGCTATAAAATGTTTAAATAAATTAACAGTGAAATATGCCAAAATATACACTCACAAATCGACGCCAAAATGCTTTATTTGTTCTGAAACGGATAAATATTTTCTCTGTGGCTTCAATCAATTCACAGGAAAAAAACATGCAATTACATATTTGTGGTTTCCCTGGTCATTACTAAAATGACCGATTTAGATAAATCAAACGTAAATAAAAAACAATGGCAATTAAATTTACCTTTAAAGTACATATTTGCAAGTTAGTATAATAATTTTCGACTCATTTTACGTCGTCTGTCCCACTGTTCAAAATCTTATCCTTTAATACGATCCCTCTATAAATGTTTTACTACTAATACATTGCTACAAAACAAGTTTTATTTGTGTAAAGACTCTTCTTAAAAATAATTTATAAATCTATTTGTATCCTGTACACCAATACTTTCAAACACATTGTTATGGTTGTTTGCACGTGTCTACGTTTTTTTTTATTTACACAGATTGCAACTGTCAAGCCTTCAGCTCTGTTTAGTGTGTTGAAGTCCGTGCTTACGTGAACATTAATGTTACGTCGGTTAAGAAATATTATAGAGTGGATAAATACTAACAATATTATGTGATAAAAGTTTAACTTTTTAAATTTACACGATTAAAAGAATAATAAAATAAAAACAATTATGATTATATGTATATCAGGATTTATAATTGGTGAAAGGTAAACATGAATAACATCTACAGTTTTATGAAAATTTGATTACTATTCATCGGAATAATTACATACATACATATGTTGCATGTACTATGTGTAATACTCAATGCGCATACATACATAAGTTAATTTTCAAAATAAAGCATATGGCAAACATATTTGGTGCAGTTTTTTATATATATTCAATATTTTTACATAATAAAATTTACAATAACTATAATAAAATTTACAATAACTATAATAAAATTTACAAATACTTTTGTGAAGTTTTAAAATTATAATAATAAGTTTTTAAACTATAATGTCTCCAATACGGGGAATGTATCACAAATATCAAAAAACAAAAGAAAAAAAGATTTCGGGTTTGGGATTTGAGAATTGGTATTCCTATACTGAAATAAAAAATAAATTTATCTATAGTACTTAAATTTTTTAATCAACGTTTAATTCTTTATATTCCGATAATTCATTTATACCGATAATTATTGTACACATAATAAACTTTGTTTTAGAGATAATAGATATTTAAATGAATAACTTTTATTATTGTTTTATTTTTAGTTTTCCTCAAAAACCTATAGAACGCAGCGGATCAGCTCAATATGGTATTGCTGGAATACCCGGATCAAACACTTCCGGTTCTGAGAGTGGGGGATATGTTTACTTACAACAACAATATGTTCCTTCGACAGCATCCTCCAATTCTGCCAATTCAATTCCTTATCAAACAGATAATCAGCAGTCTGTGGTCCTCCAACAACATCCACAGCACTATCCATCGTGCCATCAGCAACAACAGCATCAGTTACCAATAAATTTTCACACTGGTATAGTTTAAATGACCTTGACATGTGAAAAAATACTAAATATTCTTATTTATTTACTTCTTATATATTTTAGGTGGAATACATTATGCTCATCATATTAATACCCATGATCATGGTTATCACAAAAATCACCATCATCATATTCATGGACACCACCAACATCATTATCATCATGGAGGAGCAGTTGTTATAGCTGGTAGTGGTGTTGGAACAGGAATAGGCAGTGGTGGTACATCGCCTTCCTTAATTCACCAACAAAATGCTAATAAAAAAAATACCATTCGTAATGGTAACGATGTACTAAAACGATCCAGAACACAGTCTGCGTAAGTTAATATATTAAATTTTAAATATATGACTGTAGTATTTTCCAGTTTTCAATGTCGGAATAACTTTATAATAAATAATGAATATGCAGTTAAAAGCTTTCAATTGCATACTTTAGTTAATAAATGCAATTTTATAAAATGAAAATCGTAAAAAACGTTATGTCCTGATGCCAAAAATAATTCATCCCATTATCAAAATCACATAAATTAACACTTATTTTAAGTTATAAAAAATAAATCACAACAAATAACTGTTATATAGAGATTTTTGTTTACATTTAGTTTTTTAATAAATGCTCATATTTAATAACTGTTAAAATTTATCTACTTATATTCCTATACATATTTTTTAAATTTCTTCTGAAAGATTTTTTTAATTAAACAAATGCCAAATAAAATTACTAAAATTAGTAGTTCTAGAACTTGTATTTAGAAATATTTTACAAAAAATTATTATCTTTTAATTTTTTGCATAAATTTGCTATAATGAATACAAAAATTATTTTTCTAGCAAAAATGCTAATTTTAGCGACTTTTTTTGGTTTAATAAACTAATTTGTATTTTTTTTTTTAGTTTTTTGAATACTTCGTACAAATTGTAAAAAAAAAAAACAAATTCAGACGTATTAAATACAACTACCAAAATCTATTTAAGTATATTTTTATTTTCTTTATAAAAAATCGAAAACTATCAGAGTTTTAACTTCAGAAAAATGCATATTTGTACATATTTATATAAAAAACGCATGCATTTGACATTTTTCTCTGCATTTTTGCATATTTCTCTGTTTATTGTCTTATTTTTCAGTGCTATTTCAAGTACATATTTTCATTTTCTTTTCTTTTTCTCATGCATATTTAAAATTTCCCTGGTTATTACACTGATTTGTCTTCTGAGTGTTGTTAGTATAAGGATCTCCCTTCTTTTACCGATATTTGAGTTTCTACATAAGAAGTCGGTCATTCTCCTGACGTTTGAATTATGCTAGTCTCTAACCTGTTCATCTCTTGCCCATTGCTTCAGGTTTAGCGTTTTCCAGTGTGATAGTATTCAAGCTTGCACCGATCTTGAATAGCTTATCAACTCTTTCTTTCTCGACAATACCATGATGTCCTGGAATTAATATTATCCCAATATTCTTACAAGCGACATACGAGTTTATTTTGCTCTTTAACTGCAAGACATTTAGAGATGTGACTTTGTCATTTTCTCAAAAACTATCAGGAAACTAAATTTCATCAGAATACGCATTTTTTTTTATTAAGCCCAAGATATGTATAATCTAATAAAACATTTCTTAATATAGCATGTAAATGTTTTTTTTTTTTTTTTTTTTTTTTTGTAAAAATTGCAAAAAGTTATACAACTAATATACATAGCAAACTATTGTATAAAAAATATTATCAAAACAATTGTACAGATACAGGTATTTCAATATGTTTAATAACACCTTTGCGTATACTTAGTTGTACAGTGTTGGTATAAGAGTATGAATAGCTCTCATATGTACATATAACAGCGCCGTAAATAAATTAAACGTAGTAGTACCATGTTCTTATACAAATACAATTTCACAAAGATTGTTTTTATGTATATTTATTTTTTTTATTTTTTATTTATTTTATTGAATATAGTAGTACAAAGCCTTCAAGACCAAAATATAAATATGAATAACATTTTAATAATCCTGAGTCTTAAATATAAATTATATAAAACTAAAAAGTAATACAACAAAAAATGTTTAATTACAATTCGTAAAAATTTATTTGGCTCCCCAGCCATACAAATTTATATTAAATAAAGAGAAATATATGTCCAGTAGCAGTAAAAAAATATATAAAGCGTTGTAATCAAGTGATATCAGCTAAATAGTCAATAAGTTTAAGATGGAAAACATTATTGGAATATGAGAAAATTTAAAATTCATAGAGCAGACAAACGATCTTTTAAAGCTTAGTTTGAGAATTCTCGGAATATAAATTTGTGGAATTCTAGAAGAACATAAAAGTAAATTTATTACGTAATTGAGTTGGAAAATCATTTTTAACTATATTATGAAACAAGGCCAAATAACATCCAAGAAAATTGTGAACATAAACCGAAATGTGATATCAACATTTCTTACAATAATGTTAACAATAGATTTTAATCTAAAAGAGATAACAGAACAGTCAGATATCACTAACAGGAAAAGGTAGATACAGGAAAAGGTAGATACATATTTGTTAAGTAAATTCTTCTTAATGCACACCATACTTTTCAAGATACGAAGTATTTAGGTAAAATTTCATGTTAGTAAAGCACGCGGACTAAAAAATGATGTCTTAGCCTTAGATGGATTAATATTAAGGGAATTATCAGAAGACCACAGCAAAATACGTCTAAGACAAGGAGGAAATTCACAGTTGAACAGCAAAAAAAAAAAAAAAAAAATATCATCAGCATTTATATATTGTATATAGATCATTCACATAAAGAATAAATAAAAGACGCCCCAAACGGATCCTTGAGGGCCAGCATGAGGATTGAGGGACCAGCATGAAGATTAAGCAAACTAAACTTCTTTCCTCTGAAGTCAACAAACTGCGACCTTCCGAGCAAATACGACATTATTAATTTACATGCAGAATTTGAAAAAATAAATTGTTCCTTAAGTTTACTGATAATTTTCGAATGACAGATGGTATCAAAAACTCTAGATAAGTCAAGTGAAATCAATGCACTCTACTTACCTAAATTGACATTCTCCCTGTAACCCTTACGGAAGGCATACTGGGACTCATAAATCACAGAGTTAATTAAGTTCAAAAATAAATGTGCGATATGAGAGAAAATAAGTTTAATGAACTTGTTAGGAATGCGGTCAATACTAACTGATCCAGACTTAACTTTGTTTAACGTTTCAAGCAACTCGATCTAATCAATACAACGAAAAGAGAAACAATTGGAAGAAACAACTACATCATCAATGTCAATATTAGAAATATCATCTGAAGAGTCTAGAAAAAAAATTCTTTTCTCTCTCCGTATAACACTCTTAGCTTTATTACGAAGCTTGCAATATAACCGCCAACTTTCGGCATAACGATTACGCTGAAACTCAGAATAAGCCATGTCCCCCAAAGACCTCGCAAACGAAATATCTCCTGAATCCATCCATTCAGCCATCGCTATTGCCTCGTACTCTTCTCCTAACAATGGGAACATATTGAAATAAACAATATAGAAGGGAGGAAAAAATAGTAACTTTATCATTAACAACAGTACTATTCAGAAAAACATCATAATCAAAACTTGACAAGTAAGCAAAAAGTTATTCCAATCTATATAATTGTAATCATATAATCATGTATCTGAATCAAAATCATGTACCTGAATAGTGTCTAGAAGTAAAGCAAGCCAAAACTAGTACATGATCAGATAGACGACAGACATTGAAATTGATCAGAACTTTTATAATAGACCGATCATTTACTAAAAAGTAATGAAGTAAAGTCTTAGAGTCATTAGCTATATCATAGCGCGTTGGCCTAGTATTATGAACAATCGATAAATTCAGTCCCTTACAACAATATTCGAGTATCTATAAAATATATGTCGATGACTCTTCTCAAATATTTGCAAGTTATCATTAGGTATAACACACCAAACAGATACTTTACATTTAAAAAATAAGTTTCAATAAATCATGACTCACATTGTCCAGCAACACAAACCCTCAAAACAGATTTGAACATAATTTTCTTCGATATGAATATACCCACACCACCGCTTCTAGAAGGACGATCATTACGACAGAAAACATGGTTAGTATTCTCATTAAACCAAGTCTCAAAAATCCCAAAAAAGTTAAAAGTATCAAAGTATAGTGGAAATTTCATCAAGTTTGATTGAATATGTTGACGGTCTTAGACTGCGTCAATTTAAATGACCAGCTTTAAACTTCTTAAAATCCCTTTGAAATACAGTTTTCACGTAAGAATCTCCGCTTACTATTGGACCCTTATTGTCATTAAAATGCATCAAATATAATTAAAAAACCTACATTGGGGAACCAAGACATGTAAAATGAATAAAAATAATCAGATACATTATGTATTAAATAAATATTAATGAAGTTCAAACAAACTCTATTAAATTCAATAGCTAATTATAAGGAATGGAGATCAAAAAAGTTAAAATATAATTAAGTTTGAACACAAAAAGAAATAGTAAAAAAACTAAACTAACTGAACAAATAGTGATATATAAAATTATATGGTCAACAATATAATAAATTAAAAACATATTACACAATCAATGCAGTATAACATAATTCAGCACAGCCTTTAGTATCATATTCCTTGGAACTATTATCAGCAAAAGTAGTAACAGCAACAGGCTTCACAACATTTATCAATTTATATTTTTAAATAATTTTACTCTGGTGCAATTTCAAACATAAGGCATTCAGCTTTCCTGCTGCTAGTGAGTAATACTCATTACTCAATGATTTAGTATCTTGGATGCGTCACAAAATCAGATACTTTGAGTGGCTGAGTTTTAATGGTTTTAAAATATCCATAATTTTGTCTCGCATTGTAACATGATTAAATTTGATAAGTATAGACTTTTTTTTGTTAATATAACAAGCCTGGCACACCACCAACAATTATATCAGACCGGTTAAACCTTTTGCATAAAGCATTGTTTTCAGCATTAGTTTCAGATTCAACTTGCTTGATCAATATATTGCAGCCAACAATATCAGTTTTTAATTCTTTACCGCAGGAAGAAAATTCTTTCTTGAATTCCGAAACGATTGTTTCATAAAGTTGCAGTCATCATGGATGAATTTATCATGGATGATAAATTCATCCATTTTGCACTCAGTTCATCAAATTTGGAGTTTAAATTAGAAATCTCACCACGAATACCACCTGAAGAAATGACGCCTTTACATGGTGCACAGCAGAAAGACATAGATGAATGTTCATTAATTTTAATCCAGTCATTATCATAGATGCCAGCACAGGAGGAATGTATCCATAATGAACAAACGTCACATAAAATACTCGACTTGCTGCATTTGTACACTTTTTTACTCGGTGCGATAACCAAATATAAATCTTGTTAATTCTTATAAAGATACTTACAAGTGGCGCGAGAATACAATAAAACAGCAGTAAAAATTCAACAGCAACAGGGAAATAATTATAAGCTTTTGCAAAAACTTCAAAGAACTTTGTATTTGTAGACAAATATATAAAAAATTTGTTCAAAAAACAAATATTTCAAAAATAAAGTAACTTTTTTATAGTAAAAACTTAAAGAAATAAAAAAAAACGGATGACGAAAAAATTGCCAGATATATCGTCAAGAACTGAACGTCATAAGCAGTGTTGCCACGGAAAATCAATCTTTGTAAACAAAATTTTGAAAAAAAGTAACTAAATTAGAAAAGAAATAACCAAATTAAAATTTTGAATTTATTTATGTAAAAGTTTATATAATTTTTATATATTCAGGTTTAAAATATTTTTTTAATATCGGTTATAAGGTAAAATAAAAAAATAATGCAAATTTTAAATATTTATAGTTCAATAATACAAATTTAATTATTTATATTATAAATAATTGTTTTACAATTCTGTAGTGATATAAGAAATAATAAGTCATTTTGAGAAAAAACCTACCGCACCGAATATAATTTCTAAAACCTTTCAGGATTTTTTTACATTTGGTTATAATGGCGTCTGTAGGCGGTATAATCTACGAGTATATTTACTGATCTTAGCACAATTTGGCAATGTAATTTCAAACATGAATATGTCTCAATGTAGAAATTTGTCACATCTAAAAAAAAAAAAGAAAAGATATCTTCAATAGTTATCTTTAATATACCAAACCATGTTAAAAAATCTGCATTCCGAAATTGTCCTAATTGTCTCTATTTGGCGGAACAAAACTAAAGTTTGTGGAATGTAATTAGACAATGCAATACGTACTTTCTATGGCGCATTATTGATGTTTTTAAAATTGTGGTTTCTTTATCGTTGTGTGTTAAATTTGGAAAAAGTAGTCCTGAAATTTTTGACGGCTTTTTAGCACAAAATCGTATTGATGTTCATTTTATTGTTGGCAAATACTTTTGTACAAGATTTCCAGAATAATTTAAAAAGTACTTTAAAACTTGTTTTTAAAAATAAAATTTTGGTTTAACAAAAAAAAAAAAAAATAACCAAAATAGAAAAAAGTCCATATTGGAAAATAAAATAACTAATTTTTGTTAAAAATAACCAAAACGGCAACACTGGTCATAAGTAAAAATTTTCGAAATTTGAGTTCTACAAAACATTTGGCAAATTTAAATTCTTTCAGAAAATTCAATTTGTTTAATAAATAGTGTCTCATTAAAAAAACTAAAAATTTCATCACAATCATCTTCTCTTACAAAAACACTGGCTTTGAAATTTCATTAACATTTATAATGCTATCTTAAAAATATACCATGTAATGCAAGCAATTTATATACAATTACTATTCACAATTAATAAAAAAGTAGTTTTTTTTTATAAGACACAAAAAGGTAAAATCATATCGAGACGCTTTATTCCAAACCCTATATCTCGAAAAACACATACATACATACGTACATACATACATACATACATACATACATACATACATACATACATATATATATATATACATATATACATATATACATACATATATATATATATATATATATATATATATATATACTTACATACATACATCTTGCACTTATTAATATTTAGCTGAATAGCAATAGGAAACTCGTTTTGATTTCAATTCTTTTTATTATTTGTTAATACTAGACCCCATAAATTAATAACTAGATATTTATGTGAGAGAAAAAGACCTGATTCAATTGTCAAATACCTAATTTATACAACAACAAAATACATGTAGTCACATACATTTTGTTTTTGTGTTTTGAAAAAAATTAGCATTTTTTTAATTTAGTTCGAAATGCCTCTCACATAAACTTCTAGTTGTATTCTATGCTAAACCCCATTCTCCCTAAACAAATCAAAAAGTATTTAATTTCTTTATTAAAATAAATATTACATTGAAATGTAGATAATATGTAGGGGAGATTGGCGTAAAGTGGAGCATACTTTATTATAACTTCTCCTTTTTTTAAATCACGTTTATTTGTGTTTATTAACAATTTTTTAAATGATTTTTTATTTACCACTCGAATATCAAAATTCAAGTATGTGATAAAAAAAAAAATAAATATGTAAATAAAAATAATAAGTGATAAAACTAATAGAACATAATAATACAATTTATAAAAATAGGCAGTTATTTCTCGTATTTGTAATATTTGTTATATCAAATAACACCAGAGGTTTCATGGATGAAATATAATTTAGAAATGTAGAGCAATAATGGCGAACATATAGAAGTCTTTGCCAAAAAGTTAAAAATACGCGAAAAAAGTAAAATTTTCTTTATCATACCCCTACATTTTTTATGCGAGACGAAGCTAAAGCAAATTTTCCATTTATTAAATGCAAATGTTAATTCACATTTTCATTACCTAGTGTCTACATTAGGCAAATTTATATCAAAAGAAACGTCAAAATCAGTGCGAATATATACAAGGTAACCTTAGTTAAACAGTTGATTATCATTTTGGTTGTTACAGTTGTCAAACTGCATATATAAAAAGCAATAATGAATACGCCATATTGTTGTTTTTGTGCAACTGTTGCCACCTTCAACAAATTCGCGTTAAGTTTGACGTTTGTCTTAATAAAAAAATCTCTAATGTAGACATTATGTTAATATTCCGTACCATAGACCTAATTTTTAATAGAATTTGACTCATATACGTGTAGGGTTGCCAGACAAGATTGTTAGAAGTTGTCATGTTATAAGTTAAAATGTAATTTGTTAAGCTGAAAATAATTTGTAGTTATATAAAAAGACGATTGAAATCTGAAGTGTTGATGAAGAATGTATTTTTTAGTGATATGCCCGAAGCATATTTTTATATTTTACAGAATACAATGCCTTCTGTTTTATTACATCCTGAAAGTGAAACTTGTACAGAACTACACAGCATAATGACAAAATTTTAAATAATATTAAAATCATATACATATGTGTAAGATATACGAATCGTTTTGCAAAAGGGGACTGTTTTCAATTTAAACAAATATTTTTCAGAACTAACTGATGTTCGACGACTGTTTCCTCGAGACTTATTTGAAATCTGCCAAAACACATTCGTTTATACGATGTAGCAATTTTTTTAATGCCGTGAATAAATGTTTAAAAGCAATATTGATGGATATTGAAATATTTTAATATTTCTGAGCAGTTCCATATGTTTATTTAAAGCTATTGTACCGACATATTTATATATGTACTTTCATATAGGTTACATATAAAAGATAAATGAATTTTGGCGGAAGTCGATTATCAAGTTTATTTTTGGAAATCAAGCTCATTTTTCAGAAATGGCAAATAAGATAACTATTCGAATCTGGCAAACCTATCTACATGGCATAGAGAAACTAAGTTTTAAAAACTTTTTCAGCAATTTCATTCTTAGCTATTTCTACTAGGTGAGAAATTTCCCAATATGATTTCGAATATATTTTCTGTGAGATTAAGAACAAATAATTGCCCCGAGCACTTTAAAACTGTATTTTTTTTTATTATAACCCCCTTTTTCAGGCAATTAAATGGGTTTTTTGCGGTTGTTGCTATGTTGACACCTCCACTTAACAGGGATTTCTTCTTTCGTATGTGGAATAATGGCATCTTTTAGGGCATGGTCAGATATGAAACGTTGTAGATCACGATATAATACGCGTATAATTATAAAACTAAGGACGAAATTTCCCACCTAGTAGAAATAGCCAGGAATAAAATTTCTAAAGAAGTTTTTCAAATTTAAGTTTAAGTAAAGATTGCTATTATAATGGCACTAAAAACGTAATTTCATAAAAACACAAGATAGAGGATTTTGAATATAGGCTCTCGGTATGAAACCGGGAAGATTGTAATTTTCCGAATATAATTCAATTTACTACAGGTATTGAGTTTTTTATATCATAAACTTTTTGTCTTCGGACCCCTTTTAACCTCGTTTGCTGAACTGATTATTATTATTTTTTTAATAATAATGTTGTATCGTATGAACGTAAAAGCGTACTTTTATTTTTCAGTCACAATTTTTTCAGTTACCGAAAAATAGTTTATAAATGAAGAAATATTGAAGAAATTTGATTTCTTTTAGCAAAAAATTGATATTTTATGTGAGCGTTTCAGTTTTCGTGCTTTATGATGTTAAGATTTATGTGTATGCATCCTGATGAAAAAGTTTTCCCGATGTAAAAGTTTATTTCAAGATTTATTTATTGATATTTTCTTTTTATATATATATTTATTACATCTTTCAGAAGATTACCTGGCGGTATCTTCTTTTTTTCACCCAGATGATAATCTAGCAATATTGACTGTTTTTCTTCCAGGCGTATTGATTTCTTATTGCTTAGATTTATTGCCTATGACGCACAATCTCTCCCGGTGCAGGAAACTTCCGCAATGATTATTGCGGCAATAAAATTTTTCTTCTAAGCAATACGAATTCGAATCACTTCCGTATTATTTTGTTTGTAGGGTATGTACGCCGTACGTTCAAATGGGTTTATTTCTTATTTTTTACGAAAACTACGGCCGTATTCGTCGTTTGAAAAGCAAACAAAAAAGGAAAAACAATTAAAATATTTTTGAAATATTTTTTTTTTATTTGAAAGAAAATTCAAACAAAATAAATAAAGAAAATTTCAAAGTTTATTTAGTTTTTCCAATATTTATTTCAAACAAAAAGGTACGGCTACGTCCCAAGTATGGGTATAATGGATGCAAATACAACACAAATACGTCCGTAGTACGTTTCTTCAACACAATTGTGTTCCTAGCATAAAACACAATAAAAAGTGAGTTTGTGATATTAAAAAAATATATGTATATATAAAATTGTTACTTTTCAACAATTGAACGTATAAAGTAAATTTGTAATAAATACGTAATTAAAAACAAGTTTTTTTTTCATTTTAGAATATAACAAATTTGTTTTTTGTATTTAAGTCAGTTTTTCTTCGTCTATATCTAAATAATGTTATATTTTCAAAATTAAGAAAAAAAAAAAAACATGTTGATAAACATACTAATGAAAATCTTGTTAAATAATTATTAATTAAACAAAAGCATTCCATTATAGAAAGAATATTAAACTTAAACAATGTCATTCGCATTGAGCTAAATTTAATTAGTTCACGAAATATATAAATTTGTATATATTCAGCGGTATTAAATCTTCGAAGTCAATTAAAAAAGATTGTTTATCTGCATAAACAATGAAAAGCTTTAAACCGGTGTTAAAGTTTACGATGTACCAAACTGTTACATCTATAATTTAACAATACACTTTATTTTTAATTACTTTATGCCAATTGTACAAACGTTTATATTTACACTTTAATCAATTAAATAAATAATAAAGTAATTCTCTTGCGAAAGTGCAAAAATGTGAAGGTTTTTTTTTTAATATAACAACAACCACATAGAAAATTATTTCGCACTAACTTTTGCACTTCGCACTATCTATAACTAAGTGCGTAAAATATGAAAATAATTATTAAAATGGAAGTAAAACTGAAATTCATCAAATTTAGGAGTATTTAAATTTATTCTTTAATTGTTACAAGTTCTTGTTGCTAAAATTGATGCTCATGTCAACTCTAGCAAAACTAAAATTGGGAGACGTGAATTACATATGAATGAGCCGTTTATATTTAAGTCGAAATATTTAAAGGTTTGTGTTTTAATAAATTTGAAAATATTGGTAACTACTAATATAAACATGTATTTTAAGGTGTAAAATTTATCAGCCAATCTGCATTAACATTTTTCTAGGACCTCAAGTGGACTCAAAACTACTAAAACAAAGTTCCAAATTTGAAATAAATTTCTGGAAATTAAATAATCTCTATTAATACATTTATATCTTATAAAAATAGAAATATTTTTAACTTGTATTCAGTATTTGATCTGATAAAATTTTCTATAAAACCAACTTCAATTTACGTGTGTAGAAGATAGTTTTACTTAGGGAATCTTTAACCAATTAAAGCTTTTTAAACCCACCATCAAAAAAAAATGGGGAGTATATTGGGTTTGTCATTCCGTGTGTAACATGCCGAGCAAATTATTTTTGACTCAATAAAGTATATATATCCTGGGCCCTGGTAAGATTCTGAGTCCATCTAGCTATATCCGTCTGTCTATTGAAAACAGGATAGGGCTCGGGGCTTACCCCGACAAATTCAATAATTTTTAAAATGCGATTATGAAATTTACATTGAAGTACACATTAATTTTATTGCTGATTTCCTATGCAGAATGCGTTCCTTTCTGCATAAATAAACATTTTAACAAAGTAATGTACCGTTATAATTATAAACACTGCTGGCTGTTTTTCTCCCATCAACTTCCATCAATAAAACATACGTTAAAAAAACATATGATCCTTTGTTTACAAATGTAAATCAGTCGTAAAGTAGCTCTGGGTTGGAGAACAACTCTCGCGTCGTGATAATTATTTCACGTAAAGTCAGGCGGGTTTTTGTTGATTAGAGAATTTTGCGAATCGCTCGCACCGGTGCAATGTGTTACCACGCATAACTGTAAAAGTTATCTGTCTTTTATATTAACGGCATGTTTTTATTTTAATTGGATATACCCAAGTGGAGACCGTTTAAACTTAATTATACTGGAGGAGTACCATTAAATTTAATAATTATCAAAAGAATCTAAGCATTCCAGATTCCTATATGAAGATTTAGGTCGACCCTGGCATTTTGGTCGAGAACTTTGCCAAAAAAAGCATAAAAACTCAAATTTTGCGATAATTTAGAAGAATAAATGTAATAAAATGTTAAGCAAACATAAATAAATCTTTTAGATTTATGTTAAAAAAAATTAATTTATGAAAGTTTTTATTTGCTATTGCAAATCATTTTAAGAGTTGCCATGTTAGCGTTTTAAGTTAACGATTTAGAGCTTTTCTTTAGTGATTTGGTTAAAAATTAAATATTTTATTAATAAATATATTTTACATTAATAACATTTTGCTTTTGTTTTGTTAATAAAAAAACATGTACTATGTTTTATTGTTTTTATAGATAAATTATCGTTTTTTTTTTTTTTTTTTTTTTGCAATATAACAAGGGGACATTATTAATTGTTGTTTACAAAAACCCGCAAATGTTTGCAAAATATTGTTCACGAACTTTTTTTTGAATATTTTTCAATTTGAGAATAAATTGGTCTTTGCTCTCTCAAAAAAAAGTACTGTATACGTCTTGCTGGAATGTACGCGATCATAGCTAATTGCAATGTCTAACTCGATTGACAATCGTGGAAGGATTTCTTCTGATTTTATACCCTAAATTTATTAAAATGGTGGCAAAAAAGTTTTAAGCATTTGTGAAAATTATATTGTAAATTGTTTTTATTTTTACTCTCTCTTAGCAAGTTGTTACTGATAAATTAAATGGACAGATATTTGAGATATTTAGATACATTTGTTTGTTATAAAGTGAAAATTTAGGTAACCCTTTATATACACAGTTTGTTGATATAAAAAAATAATAAATATTTTTTTAAATTTGAAAAGAATTGTGTAAAATAAAAAAAGAAAATTTTTATGATTGGGAAATAATAATGAATATTAAATTACAATATTGTATTTTATTGATAATCAGAAATACAAATTGTCTATTAATTTTTATAATTGCACAGTATTATATCGGGCCAGTGATAATTAAGTACCATTTAAATATGGGGTTAGCTATAGTTCTCTAGCTTGGAATGTTTATTTTTTATATGTATGTATGTATGTATGCATTTCAGCAAATTCAACAAATAACTGACGTACGATAATTATTATCTTATCTTTACGTAAAAAAAGAAACTTTACAATGATAAACCATCCAGGCGCAAACAGTGCTTATTTGCAAAAATGTTTTAGATCTCATTTTGAAGAAATAAAATATGTATATATTTATAAAGTTGGAAAAAAATAATTTCAATAATCAATTAAATAATTGTAATTAAGCGAATAAAAAAATAATAATCAACTACTGTTATTTTTCTTAGGTACGAACTTTCACAGGATTTGCTTGAGAAGCAAATTGAATTGTTGGAACGTAAATACGGTGGCGTACGTGCTCGAAACGCGGCTATTACAATTCAAAGAGCATTTCGTCACTACATGATGGTAAAGAAATTTGCTTCAATAACAGCAATGGCCAAAGCGGAAAAACGACTAAGCCGTCGCACTATGGTTGTTGGTGGGGCAGCCGTTGATGAAATAGCGGCGGCAAATACATCAACGTCTTCCTTATATAGTAATACGGAATCTCAAATGGACTCTAATCAGTCTAGTGGAGCAATGCAAGTGAGTCAACAACAGCAGCAAATACAACCACGGGTTACTATAATGCCAGGTCCTCCTGGTGGGGTATGTCACCAATCTTTGACATCAGGATCAAGGACACCTCCAACGCGATCGTTGTCGATGCGGGAACGACGACATGTGGACGGTGGCACAATACCACGTAGTCAGTCAGGTAACGTATATCTTTTTTAGTATGTTAATAAAACAATTTTCTAATAAAAATTTGTAGGAGCTTCCAATACTTCGGCCTCAAGTTCGGTGTCTGGTGGTGTATCGGGATCTAGTCATCCCCACGTCAACTTATTACATACTGCCGATCCTCATTACTATGCACCTCATAGTTTAAGTGGTGCACAAATGGCAGCGTACTGTGGTAGTTATCATTCTGTTCAACATGACGGAAGTTTTGCAAGTTCAGCGAATAGTTCTCACTTAGATTCATCTCTCAACGTGTCTTGGGTAAATGCAAGTGGAACTTCACCACATACACCATATTATTCGGCAGCTCAAATTTACATGAGGCCTCGGGGTTCGTCCACTTCATCGCAAGATCGAAAGAAAGTTCCACCAGAGGTGCCAAAAAGAACGTCTTCTATAACTGCTCAGCAACATGCACAACATTTAGCCGCACAGCAACAACATCAATTACATCAGCAAATAATGGTGCTGCGACAAACTCCCCCGCCTCCCTCGCTAATACGTTCAAATGGTCTTTGTAAATCAGCCGAAAACGGTAGTCTTACGTCGGTACAGAGTTCAGGTAGTGATTCAAGCGCGACTTCTGTGGAACGTAATGCCATCAGCGATTTGGGATCGGACCGCTCAAACTCCCCAAATACTTGGAAGCGTGGCACTAATCTGAATAGTTCTCAACAGTTTGTACACACATCGGATACAGCATTTGCACACGCACAAAACTCGGCAGCTATGAGTGCACTGGTAAGTGGGGTGGCACCAGCAGAAGATCATGCTATTTCGTCACACACTAGTGCTGCGCAGTATGAACATCACGAGCAAAATGAAAACCAGCAAATATTAGGAGCCACTACACAAACTCCACCCAACTATAAGGTTTCTGAAACCATTCGCAAGCGCCAATATCGTGTAGGCTTAAATCTGTTCAATAAAAAACCAGAAAAGGGCATAACGTACTTAATACGTCGAGGTTTTCTAGAAAATACACCCCAAGGTGTGGCGCGATTTCTGATTACACGCAAAGGTTTGTCGCGGCAAATGATTGGGGAATATTTAGGAAATTTGCAAAACCCATTTAATATGGCCGTACTTAATTGCTTTGCAATGGAACTTGATTTGTCGGGCATGCAAGTTGACGTAGCTTTACGAAAATTTCAGGCCTATTTCCGCATGCCTGGCGAAGCTCAGAAAATCGAAAGACTTATGGAGGTTTTCTCGCAACGATTCTGTCAATGCAATCAGGACATCGTGAGTCGACTTAGATCATCGGATACGGTTAGTAATTTAACAACATGTTAAAATTCTTAATACAAATAATAACCTTAATCTCTTTTAGATCTTTGTACTATCATTTGCTATCATTATGCTAAACACCGATTTGCATACACCCAACTTAAAACCAGAAAGACGTATGCGAGTCGAGGACTTTATTAAAAATCTGCGTGGCATTGATGATTGCCACGATATCGATAAGGATATGTTGAGCGGAATATATGAGCGTGTTAAAGCAAATGAGTTTAAACCTGGCAGTGATCATGTAACTCAGGTGATGAAGGTTCAAGCAACAATTGTGGGAAAGAAGCCAAATCTCGCTCTACCACATCGTCGTTTAGTTTGTTATTGCCGGCTCTACGAAATTCCCGATATTAACAAAAAAGAACGGCCTGGCGTTCACCAACGTGAGGTATTTCTTTTTAACGATCTGCTAGTCATAACAAAAATATTTAGCAAAAAAAAGTCATCGGTAACATATACGTTTCGCAATAGTTTTCCACTATGCGGTATGGTTGTTACACTCTTAGATGTACCCAACTATCCCTTTTGCATTCAACTCTCGCAAAAGGTTGATGGTAAGATTCTTATTACTTTTAATGCCCGCAACGAGCATGATCGTTGTAAGTTTGCTGAAGATCTAAAAGAATCCATTTGTGAAATGGATGAAATGGAATCATTGCGAATAGAAGCCGAACTTGAGCGACAAAAATCAGCTAGAACGCGTGCCACAGGTAATTCGGAAAACCGGGATAGTGGTGTGGCAGATGTTGAGGTATGTCCATGTCCATACCAAGCACCTCAAACAAATGAGCCTGCACAGAATCTAGCAGAGAATACACAACAATTGAAACGAAGTGCCCTCAGCAACAGTTTATTGGACATACACGAACAGTGTAAGTATTGGTCCATTCATTATTCATGCATTAATACAAAGAATTTAAATATGAATCTTCTAAAACCGAACAATTTCAATAATTTGCATTTTTCCATTACAGTCGGTGGCGATAAACCGCAGAGACGAGGTAGTGTAGGATCATTAGATAGTGGAATGTCAATATCATTTCAATCGACTACAACTAGTAATGCTTCACGAGAAAACGCCGCTGTTATAGCAGCTGCAGCGAATGCTGCCGCCGCTAAAATGAGACTTGGACCAACTGCTACTGCGCCTACTGGAGGCTTGTATATCGCACCTGGAGTTCAGGGATATAATCAGATTGCTTATATTCAACAACATCAACATATAATCCAACAGCAGCATCAGCAACACCAAATACAGCAAATACAGCAACAACCATCTCAGACACCTGCAACTGGTCGAATACCTGGACGTGAGCGTA
Organism: Protocalliphora azurea; assembly: GCA_932274085.1. Taxonomy (NCBI): domain Eukaryota; kingdom Metazoa; phylum Arthropoda; class Insecta; order Diptera; family Calliphoridae; genus Protocalliphora; species Protocalliphora azurea. Next base: position 52,086,595 of record OW026522.1, on the reverse strand, counting down.
AACTTTCCCGGTCAGAGGAAAATAGATCGACTGAAGTTTAAAATTTCCATTTGGAAATCTATACGTAAAATAATGTTATATCTCTTTGTCTCCTCTAAACATTCGTAAACAGCCTTCTTTCCTAATTCTATAAATATCATAATATTTATGCATACATAAGTGTGTATGTATAAAAACATACATACATATATATGTAACTTTTTGTTAAATACTAAAAAACCCGTTTCTTTTTCAATATACATACAACTTTGTATTAATAATTTCGATATAATAAATACTATCTATGTATACATATTTAATACAAAAATTGGTCTTCAAAATAATAAAATTATTAATTTTTTGTAAATTAGAATTTAAGTATTATCTACATACAACCATACTTATATACATACACGTATATACACATTTATATAAAAACATTTCTATTAACTAAACTATTAATACAATACATATTATTAATGTACATTCATATATATGTATATCTGTATATCTCGTACAACATATGCATATACATATATTTATATATATATATATATATATATATATATATATATATATATATATATATATATATATATATATATATATATATATATATATATATATATATACTTATGTATTAAGTCATAGTACATCTATTTATCTGTATTATTTTATTAAATAATAATCCTAAATATGTTTTGTAAATATTTTAACTGACACAAAAGCATTAAAAAGCAATTTAAATGAAAAAAGTTTTTGTCTTTATTTTCAGCAAATAAATAAGACTTAAACTATACTGTAGACAATAAATTCACTGCACAATGACTAACTTGTACGAAATATTCAATATAGTTGAGCAAAGATAACCAAAGCTTCCAAAGAATTAATTAAATCTTAGCTTAATTCCCATAAATCCTAATTCTGAATTAAGAAATACTAAGGGTTCTCATGAAAACGTGCAAAACCGCCGTAAACTGTGCAATGTGTGCAAGTTGAAACACTCGCAAATAAACTGTCAAAAATTGTTTAGGAAATTATTTTCACAAAAATTATAAATATAAGATTAATTAAGAAAAATTTGCGTAATGGAACTTTTATATTTTTTTGATATATTTTATAAATTCCCATTAAATAGCTTTCAAGTGATCTTTACAATTGTATAAATAATAAAAGAAATATTTAGGATTTAAAGTGAATTAGGGAGTTCAATGAGTTTCAAATAATGAAAATCATCCTTTATAAATGTCTAAATTAAACCGAAAGTTTATAATACGTTTTTTAATTATTATTAGAGAATTATTCAGTTCTACTTTTGGAGTGGTGAATATAGTTTTAAAATATTTTGAACTTCAAACATAACTGTCAGGTATGTTCTGAAAATCTCTTTTTGTCGAAGTGATTTGAAACCACCTAAAAGGTGTTCTGTACACAAAAACCTATATAATCACGTGATTTTAAATCGGTCAACTTTTTAGTGTCGGTTTCAAATCACTTGCTTATTTGTGCAAACAATTTTGTAAATCATATGTTAAATGGCTTATATAAATAATTTATTATGTTCTTTATCCATTTTTTGTTTGAAAAATTTAATTTTATTGAAAAATAATTAAAAAATAGCAATTTTTTGAAAACACCTTTAGTTCTGCGTATAAATTTTTTGTTTATTTTGGAAACGACTTCTTGATTTAGTAGGCAATAATAGGCAAAGCTATATATTCCCGGAATATTGATGTACTTTGTGCAATCGAATTGATTTTTATCCAGGCAGGACACAAGGCTTCCTCAAGCATGAGCATTATCTTCCAAAGTATTTTGCAAAAAGTTGAGTGTCCTACACTTATGCTCATGTCGTTCGCTATAACACCCTGGTACGACCCAACTAATAAAAATCTTAAAACAACTGCAAGTTGTATATTTTGAAGAACTGTGGAGTTTTTTAAGTCTGGTGCTATACTATCAAGTACTAATTGGAATGCCCTTTTGTTTAATCGGTAAAATAAAATAAATCTGAAAAGCTATTTGCATATAACTTTTCTTCTGTTTCCATAGAATTTGATAGGTCCCGCAAATAACGTTTTTTAATTCGCTCATTATTTATTGTCTTATTTTTTAAAGCAATTATTGCCAACAACGTTGCTTCTGGCATTTTAATAAAATGCTAAATATTTTATATTTCAAAAGCCTAAACATTTTATTTAATTGTAAACAAACTATAAAACAACTGTTTGCTCCTGATTTTGAAAAATTAAAATCACTCCGAAAAAATTTTAAATCTCATGAGTTCCAGAACATCTGAAAATCACTTGCATGATTTTACCGTGACTTTAGAACAGGCCTGTATGTATATTACCTTATTACTTAACTAAACAGCAAGCATTTTTAATTCTTCCAAAACATTTCTTCATATTTCAAATTCGGAAAAAAGCAGATTTAGGGGTACTGCACTAAATTTTGAGTGCACTAAGCTTTTCAGTAATGGTCTGATTTTGTATTATTTTATTTGATGTTTTCAATGCAAATTGTCGAAACAAATTTACGTTTCATTTTAAAAAATCATGCTCTTAATCTCATTATAGTAAAAAAAATGATTTTAAAATTTGCCTTCATAGTGATAGTGAAAAAATGTTATCAATGATAGTACTTTTAACGATAAAAATATTAGCTATGCTTGCGAATTTTCCAGCAAGATTTATCCCGCAGCTTTTTGTGAGAGTAAAAACAAATTTATACTCAAATTGAAAAATATTCAAAAGCATTTTGCAAAGATTTGCAGGTTTTAGTTTGTAAACAACAAATTAGTAACGTTCCCTTAAAAAAACGATATTTATTTATAACTAAAACACAAAATTTTTAACTAAAACACAAAAAAACTCAAAATCTTTAAATTCAAGCGCATCTCTAAAAATGAGTTGCAAGCAAATAAAAACTTTAATAAATTAATTTTAATCTAATTTTTAACAAAATGCTAGGAACACAATTGCGTCTCATGAACGTAGAAGCGTATTACGTTGTCAAGTTATTAAAATTACAGCCGGCGTATACGTTGAACCGTATATACGTCGTACGTTCAAATAGATTTAATTATATTTTTTACGACCGTATATGTTAATTGAAAAACAAAAATAAGAATAAAAATTAAAATATTTTTGACATTAAATTTTTTCTTATTGGAAAAGTAAATTCTAACAAAATAAGCAAAATTTTACAGTTTGTTTGTATGTTCTTACGACGTAATTATGTTCCTAGCATAACTAAACAAATATGAATTTTAAATGTTTGCATAACATTTTATTATATTTATATTATTCTTTTAAATTATGGCAGAACAACTGATGAAACTTCGATCTAAATGTATGCATTGTATCAGAAATTATTTTTATTTCAGATAATGACCTTTTGTAGTCTATTGTTGATAAATTTTTTACACATGATTTTTTAACACCTTTACTTCGTCCATGTCAACTGTTTTGAATGATTACATTTTTGATCGAAGTCCCACAAATTCTTTCATAATTTTACAGCTATTCTCGTCTTTCATCATGAATAGAACTTTCTTATTTAATATTGGGAGTTTAAATATGATACTCTGATATATCAAACCTTAAGTCAATATCAGAATTATTTACTAATTTAAAAAAATCTTGTTCAAAAGCATTTTTCGCTCTTGTTCTGTGGTATGTGTTCAAATCTATGCATGTTTTTAGCCATGGAGATTGTCGACATTTTATTGCTCTGTGTATTTTTTTATAATATCAATCAATTCTTTAAACATTGTTTAAGATCTCTATAATGGATCTAATATTTTGTTTTTGGTGTTAGGTATGCAATCAACTTCTTACATTTAGATTCACCAACAAATTTATTTTCTGGGCAAAAGGGTAAATCATTATGAAATTCATGTAAATAGTGTGCATATTATAAATTTGCCTACAAAAAATAACCAATATTAGATGTATCCGTCATAGTAGTTAAATCAGTAACTTCTAAAGCCGCATCATCATAAATCCACTAGAATTCTCCATATGTGAGATATTCTAACATGGCCCAACCATACAAATTGTTAGCATCTACATTACAATTACATTAAATATTCTGAAAGCTTACTACTATCAAGTAAGTAAGTAAATATTTATTATTTGCTCTAGAAAATCTCTTTGAACATTGCACTTGTCCTCCTCTAATATCGCCTTGTATAAATTTATACATATCTAACCTTATATTAGTTGTTCTTAACATTGCATCCCACGATAAACCTGAAGCAGTATAAAATTGGCGTGGGTCAAGTTTGTATATACTTTTACAAATACTTCTAAAATTTTGAAAAATATATATTTAATTTTGTGTAATCAACAAGTTATTAATTTAAAAGTTGTCCAAACCGATTTGGCATGATCATAAGCTTCATCAGTACAATGCGTATTAATTAAAATATTATAAATAAGGAAATAATCCTTTTCTTCTTAGTAAATCAAATTGTTGTTTTTGATTGTATGTTTTACTTAGAATTTGAAAATCACTGTCATTTAATTTTTTGGCTAAAGATTCTAAGCTGGAGGCTATAAATCGAAAAGAGTTTAAAAACCGAATTTCAAATCTCTTATTTTCTTCAACTGTTATAAACTTTGATAACGATATATATATATATATATATAATATATTTATTAAGAGGAATTACCTTTATATCTCCCTCAAATTGTGAAAGTTGTTTCATAAATAAGTGACGATCATAAGAGGAAAAATTATGGTATGAATTTGACTATTTTATAATTAATATTACACGAGCTATGGGCTGCTCCTCTAAATTTGTCAAATGACAATGGTCCCGTACTTTATCCGTTCCTAAAATTTGTTTACATAAGTGACAAGTTCTTGAGAGATTATACAAAATTGTCTCATCATTGAAGAGTGTTGTCATTGGTACGTCCTTACTTAATTAGTTTCCGTAAATTTCTTTTGCGTCATTAATTACATTTTCTATGAATATAGTAGGAGCATCATTACCAAAATAAATATTAAATTTATCAAAGTTATCATTAAAACTACACTTAATATAATAGTGTCTACTTGAAAACGCGTCGAAGAAGTGAACTTTTCCATTAAAACAAAAACAAAGTTTAAAAAATTGTTTTTGTTTACCATATATTTTTAAAATGTAATAAACGTGAGAACTTTAACACGTTTCTCTCTCTTTTAAAAACGGTAAATTCTATTTTAGAAATGTACGGTAAACAAAAACAATTTTTTTAACTTTATTTTTGTTTTATTTTGTTCACTTCTTCGACGCGTTTTCAAGAATAGACACCAATAACTAAAGGCACAAGCTTTATGTTTTTGTATATTTACTTGCTCGTTATCAATTTTTTCCAAATATGTCTCAAAATCAGCATATATAACGGTACATCTAACTGCTTCTGATAGTTTTTTAAATATAGAATTCTATCATCACCATGTGTCATTTTCGGTACCACTTTTTTGCATTTGGAGAGTACTGAAGACATACATTACAAATGTAAACTCGTTCATGGTGAGATGTTAAACTTGATCTTTCTAATCTGAAATATTTGAATAATAATAATTTAATTTATAAAATATATATGGTTAATTTTTTTTATTTAAATTACCTTCAGATATCTTTAATAAAAACGTAATGACACCATTCTTCGTCCATAAGAAGAAGAAGATTTATGTGATGTCTCTATACCGCAGATATAAGGCAATATGGTCCAACTATAGTATTATCTTCGCAGCCAAATACATTAATGCTAATGTTTTCATTCTTAGCTTCAAATATTTTTTAATTTCATTGGAAATTCTTATTTTTCGAAATTTAACAGTTGATTTTCCATACATATTTTATCCTTATGTATTTGAATATTTTCAAATCCATTACAATTCACAAATCCATTTGCTTCACTATATAAGAATGAAGCATTTTTTAGATGTTTTTTCTTTTGATAACTATTTCAAACATTCCGAACAATGAAGGATCTCAAGTCCTTCAAGCATCTCTCTTTCCACAAAAATTGATTTGTAATATTTATATTTATAAGCTGGGGCATTGTTTAAAATTAATGTGTAATCACTTTTAATTAAGTCAACAGACTAAAGAAAAAAACATTTAAATATTGATCAAAGGTTTGACATTTTTATACACTTACACATATAAATACACACTTACGTATGCATATTCCAACCAAAATGTTTTTATTTTTTTAACGGAAAAACTTTTAATTTACCAGGAATTATTAAATTGAAAGAATAATTCTTATTGCAGAGGAGTACTAATAAAGTAATTTTTAATTAAAAATTACTTCAAACATGGACAGACAGAAGCTTACATGTGAGACCTTTTCCACAGAGTGGAATAAAAAAAGACACATTTTATAAAACAACATAATTTCCATAATAACAAAGTGAAATATTTTTCAAACTATTTAGAGCCTGCAGCTCCTTCAGGGAGCACAACATTCGATTTAGTTCCGGAGTTTAAGGAACTAATATAGGAAGATGAAAATCTTCTACTAAATCCTGTCGCAGCGTATTCAGTTCCAGAGGAATATAAAAAATAATGGACGAAGACGAGGATCCTCTCAGTTTAGATGTAAAATAATTTTTAAATATTTTGTAAATAATATAATAATAAAAACTATATAAATTTAATAAATCTTTTTATTTATAAAATTTTAGCTATAACTAAGTTCAAATATTGCAAGCCCATTTAGAGATTGACGGCATTCGTAAATAATAGTCCAGTTCTTATCATTCAATTGTGTTAAATAGGGATCTTCTCTGTTTAAAAATTTCACGAATCGTTGCGGATGATAAAACCATTTATTGTTATTTAAATATGTGATAACTTTTGGTCCATATTGTGTTTCTTTCCTTTCAAATTTTAAATGATGTAAGGGAATATCATCAATTTTTGTATACTCCGCCTTAATACCAAGAGCCAATTTAATAATTTGTTCATACATCTAAAAAATAAAAATCAGAAATTTATAAATATATGAAAACTTAAACGTATTTTCCAATAGTGATAGCTTACCATTCTGTTATACTTTGAAGTGATCCTCAGATCAATGGTAACAAAAATTTTTATACAAATTTAAAAAATACTCCTTTAAATTTAAATAAGTAAATCGAATACTTTGAGTATTTCTCTTTAATATTTCAAATAGAGAAAAATATTAACTTAGGTTTCATATAGAAATATTGAGTTATATACTAATTATTTAAATAATATATACTTATACTTATTTAATAAAATATAATATATATATATAGAATTTTCAAAATATAAAATAAAAATAAAAAATATAAAATATGTAGATGAATAAACAAAAAATACTCAAACGCTATTTATACAAGTCATCAGTTTTTAATTTCATCACAGTTAAAAGAGCAAAATAATAAAAAGTTGCTTCTCTGTTAAATTGTTTGTATGTCCTTTTACATAAATTAATTACCATTCAAACACTTTAGTATACATATGTTTGTATGTAGATACATGCTTATATAAAAAAAAAAAAAACAACAACACTGAAAGTCATTGAAATGCTTTTATATATGTTTTTTTTCAGTTTTTCTGCCTATAACTCAATTGTTAATGAACCAATATGGTTAATTCAAACCCCGAAATTTTGTAAAAATATTTATGACCCATTAATATAAAATCCGTAGATTAAAAAATCGTTTCAAAAAGTCAAAAATACGTTTTGCCGATATCTCGATTATTATTGGACAGATTTAGTTCATTTCTTCAGCATAAAAATTGAAAAAAAAAAAAATCCAAATCTTCTCATCAAGTTTTAAATGCTATATCATTTACAATAAAATGAGATGTCAATCTTTCAAATCGTTCAAATACTTAAACAATTATTTAAAAATTTCAAAACTTTATCAAATTGTTTTTGATATATTTTTAAGCATTATTTGAAACATGGAGCAAAAATAAAAAGGTATAAAAAGTTTAAGTAAATCCTTCCATATAAAATCGAATAAGTTCTAAAATTTTTGTCGAATTTATAAGAAAATAAATAAACAAACTTACAAAAACTTACAAAAAAAGTTTTTAAAAAATATTACATCGTTGCATATTACATCATAGAACTTGAAAATTTTTATTTTTTAAATGTTTAAAAATTTTCTTTCAGTATTTGACGAAAACATATACAAATATATATGGATAACAAGCTTGATTTTTTTACTTTACAAAAAAATCTTAAAGAGAAGAAATTAAGAAAACAATAATAGAATGTTTGTTCTTAAATTTTAAATTTTTAATGACTTAGTTACAAAAATATGCATAATTTCAATTAACCTTTTCTAAGATTTCCCTATAAACATTTGGAAGATAACTTTCTGGTAGAAATTCTTTTTTATTATTTGGACGAAAATTATCCAAGCAATTTTTTTCTATTATTGCATTTTTATCAGTTTAAAGAAAATTAGGCAATAAACAGCACAACATAAAATATTATTTAAAATTTAATTTTTTATTATTTTTATTATATTTTTATAATTAAATAATAATAATTTTTTTATTATTATTTAATATAAAATTTAGTTTTTTTATTATAGAAATTTGATTTCTTTTAGCAAAAATAGATATTTTATGTGAGGGTTTCAGTTTTCGTGCTTTATGATGTTAAGATTTAAGTGCATGCATCCTTTACAAGATGTAAAAGTTTTCTTTCTTATATTATTTCAAGATTTATTTATTGATATTTTTTTATATATTTATTACATCTTCCAGAAGATTACCTGGCGGTATCTTCTTTTTTTCATCTAGATGATTATCTACCAATATTGCCTATTTTTCTTCTAGGCGTATTGATTTCTTATTGCAAAGATGTATCGCTTGTGACACACAATCTCTCCCGATAGGGGAAACTTCCGCAATACTAATATGATTATTGCGGCAATAAAATTTTTCTTCTAAGCAATATGAATTAGAATCACTTTCGTATTATTTTGCTTATAGGGCTGATTGAAAAATCACCATTTTTAAGCATTTATCGCTGATAATTTATGTGTGAATATTTTTGTTTAGCTTCCAAAATAAAATTGTCTCGAAAAAATTTGGGCAAAACTTTTTTTGTGTTGTTGCTTAAGCGCTTTTTGTAAAAGTTTTTGATAGATTTTAATTTGCGAAATAAAAAATATTTTTCATTAATTGATAAAACTAGTACTTATATAAATTATTTTTTATCGAAAGATGAATTTTTAGTAGTATGGTCCTTAAAATTGAAGCTTAAATTCAATGAAATTAGGAAATTTACAATTGCGGAAACTCAGGAAAAATAAATGAAATTACAAAATTATTTACTATTAGAAGAATTTAACATTTTACAAAATTCATAAATATGTTATGTAGCTACTTAAAAAAGTGAAATAAAAATACTTAAAAATGTGCCTTTCCTATATATATGTGAAACGATCGGAAATCCTTTCGATAATTTTGTTATAGATATGTGTAAAGAACCGCTTTTAGATTAGATTTTTTTCCAGAACTTTTCTATTGAAACTCGAAAAAATCCGGTTCAAAAAAGCGGAGATATTAAAAAACGGGTTTTCAAACCGGTTTTTGATTTTCTGAGTTTTCTGAATTTTTGTGCTGAAAAAATGAACTTAGTCGGTCCATTAGTAACAAAGATATCGGCCAAAACGCATTTTAGACCAATATCCAAGTCATAAATAAGCTACAGACTTGGTGTTTATATAGATCGATCACAAATATCTTGTAAACAACCGAGTTATATCTTTTTTTTATTTATTTAATGTTTGCTTCCCTTCTAGTTTTATTTTCATGGGTACTGAAAATAACATAGATTCGATATATTGTGTAAAGAACAATTCAGAAGATTTAGATCCATCAGTAAAAGTCCATTCGACTTTTACAGTGGGATCAGCTGAAATTGAAACTTAGAAGCCTCTGATCAGAAAGGGTTTAGGAATAGAATAATTAATATTGTAACGTTTTTACCTTTTAAAAACTGTGGTTTAATTCATTTTAAATAAACCGGTACTTTGATTGCAAATAAGTAGTTTAGTAGTTTAAAAGTTGTAACGACTCTTTATTTTATTTAAAATGTACAACAATAACAGTTTAAATAGTCACTTGTGTGTACTTGTACATTATTAAAATGTACTTTATACAGTACACTTTAATAATGTACAATTAGACTGACTCAATGGTGTACTCACGGCCAATTTATATATACTGCATTATCTTCTAGATGTTTCTCGAAAGCTCTATCTCTTTCTACAATGTTTTTAACGGACAAACTAGTATATTCGAATTCTACAGCTTTCGAAAGCTTTTCATTCAATGTTGTATGCTACAGCTACGTTAATAATTTCTACAGATATGTTAACTACTGTTAACATAAACAGAAAGGTTGAAAAACATTATTTAATTTAAAATCAGCCGTTAAAACCGTTATATTTGAATTCAAGTACAATTTCGTAAAAATATTGTCGGAGATGTCATCCGAAATTCCCAAAATGTTCGCATGGCCACAGCTCCTACTGTTCCATGCACCATGTTGGCGATTTGTTTGAACATTAGATCCACTGGCAGCCAGTTTATCAGAACGAATATTGCCTTGGATGGTGTTGTACGAAGCGCATCTGTAATTAGTAGCGCTGAGCTCTGCAGGACCTTGTCGACGATTCCGCAGAAGGTGGGTTTTTGCATCGCTTTCCACCATACTATTGCTTCATACATAACTATAGGCTTGATCACCTTATCGAAGAGCCATTTTGTATTCTTAGGATTTAATCCCAAGATTTCCCCACACATACAAAGCTTTGGTGTTCTGGAGCCAGGACAGTTTGGAGTCTAGTACTACAAGTGAATGCAACGCCGCCTCTACTGATTTGCCTTTCATATAGGCATGTTGGGACGCTGACAATAGGTTAGGGATAATTGTTTTGCGAATGTTTTCAAGAGGAAGAACGATAAACTAATAGGTCTGAAATCCCTTAGTCTCGTATATGAGATCTTACCCCCTTTTGGAATAAAGATCACTTTACATCTAGTCCGTGATTCGGAGATATAAGAGCATGATAAACAAGCCAAGTATATCTGAAGCAACTATAATATCAGCATTATACTGTAAGTCTACAGATATGATGCCATCTTGGCCCGGGGATTTAAAAGGGGCAAAGCTGTTCTGATCCCATCTTAGTTCATCTTCTGTTATTTGAATATGAACGTAATTTAGGTCTGAAATTGTCGCAGGGAAATTCGTTATGTTCCGCTAATTTCAAATAGCCTGGGGATTCGGGAGAAGTTGGGACAGGATATCATATTGTTTCGTCCACTTTGTTTTCCTCCTGTCCTAAATCAGGTTTTCCCCAGGTAAAGGAATTTCTATGGTTAAGTCAATGTATAAGTGATCGGAGAATGAGCAATTATTTGGGACCCTCCATTCGCTAATCATGTTTGAATGCCTAGTAGTTACCTCGCTTTTAATAGAAATTAAAAAAAGTTGGTTCCTTACCGTTGTTCAAAAAAAAAAAATGTATAAAATCGTAAAGAGACTTGGTATCAGAGCTTCCCCAAACGATATAGTGGGCATTGGCATCAGCTCCTGTCATTTGCCGCCTTGGTTAATGCGCGAAGTTTGGCATTTGGTGGTTCACTGCTATCATGGGCCATATAGCTGAAACAATATAAAAACAGTTTCCTGCCAATCGTGTCTTCATCACTAAAATCAGAGAGAATGAATATACTAAGTTTTCTGCTTGCTACTATGCACGATCGTATCCTACCTGAACCTGAGGCGTGTAGCAGCACGAAGTCCGCAAACTCTTTCATTTGCGATCCAGGGTTCTTGGACAAGCACAAGCTCCTTGCCTCTTTCAGCAATCCGGAACATCAACGCTTCCTTCAACCGTTCAAAAAATTGTGTGATTTCTTGAGCGAGAGAACTAGTAGTCTCCTCACATGACATTGCTTCCAGAGTCGCGATCTGAATCGGTCTGTTTCTGTCGTCTCCTCATAGACCTGTAGAAAGATAAACTCGAAGCCGTAATATATCTTTCCACTTTTCTCTCGAAGAGACGGCAGGGACTCCATATTTATAATGATGACGATCCTCGGCCATTGCTATAGGCCGACGTAAAATCTCGTCAATAGAGACCACGTCTAGTCTAGCGTCTTCCTATAGAGCTTCCAAAAGAGCGACCGCTTGTTCAAGAGCAAGATCGATCGCTCGTTTGAGCAGGTCATTAGCTTGATACGGCTACGATACCATCCAGCATCCATCACATTGGGGAGAGGGTTCTGGGATTAGCTCAATTTAGGGAAACGAGTTATTTCCATATATGTATATTCTATCCCCACGATTAAGCTCGAGTAAGGTTGGACCATCCATGCATTGACGGCGTACATGTACTACGCTACTTAACATTTACAACCGAACAATGCCCTATCGTCGGAGGGAAGTTGTTAGCGACTAGTCTTCTTTAACCACTAACTAGCCATTCAGGTTCTCGGCACAGCTTCCAACCACCTTAACCTTACAAGTGGTGACAGGTTTGGTCCGCGGGCAGCGACTAGACATGGCCTAAGCTCATGACATTACTTAGGTTTAACAGTGTGGTATGTTAAATCTAAATAATAACAAAGCTCCCCCTATCAGCCACCTGGAGACGCGATCGATGGGAGATCTGTCAACTCGTTATGGGTAGTGGTTTGGCGGCTGCTTTGCTGCTTGGAGTGACGTGATGTTGTGGCCGCCTGTAACGGTTGGTGTAGCAAAGTGTGGTGTGCCCAACTATATTTTTGGCACACAAAGATTACAGATTTGCAATCTTTAATTGTGTGCGATCGAGCCAGACAGCTTTTACAGTAACCATGAATACGCAATTGACGTTAGCGATTCTCCACACTCATTGTTAAAAATGCTTTACAGAATCGTAGTGGATGGAACCTATGGCAAACAAGACAGTGATCAACATTCGAATTACGAGGAGGTCTGTGAATTAGAAATAATATTAATAAAAAAATAATAAAGAAGTAAGTCTTTATGAAGTGAATGTAAGTGACTACGTAAGTATGATGGATGAAATTGGTGTGTGAAAATTAATGTTTAACTATTCTCTGATGTATTTATGGGTAATTGGCCTAGTATTTGTATTTTTAAATCAGTGACGCGAACGAAACCGTCAGTGAAAAAGTACATCTTTGTGATACGGTCCAATCTTCATTCATTAGGGAGTAAGTCATCTTCAATTACTATAAGCTGCCCAGTGGTAATCTTTTCTCCAAATTTTTCCAATCGTATCTCTTTTGGAGTTCCTTAGAATATTCATCTTTCCATCTTTGAGCGAATTGGTGATGTAAGAATTTTAGTATTTCGGGTGAAGCTATCATGGGAGCATCCCGAAGGAAATAACCTGGAGTGAGAGCGAGCAATTCATTTGGATCATCTGATATGGAGGACAAGGGTCTTGAGTCAAAAACTGACTTAGTTCGAACTAAAGAAGTATTGAAATCTTCAAATGTATACTTAGCATTTTGAGAAGCTTTTTTAAAGTGCATTTTAAATGACACCTACTTTCAATAGTCCTCTCATATATGGGGCATTTTGTGGAATAAAGCCATGAGATGAATACTTTTCATTGTATCTTTGGACGCAGTATTTATAATTTCCTCATATTAATTTCGGCCTGCATAAGAATATTATGGGAAGTTAATAAATAATTTGCAAAAGGTAGAGTTGACAGGAGTATAATTGGATGTCGTACATTATATGACAATACTGAGTTTGAAATTGTAGTGCTAATTCTTATAATATCAATATAATACCAATAATAATTCTTATAATATCAATAAAGAGATATTATTTGAGTTTTGTGAAGTAAGATTCAGAAGAGCTTTTAATTGATTTTTAATCCATCGAAAACTCAAAACACATATTTTATTTTTCTAATAGATTTATCCCATTTTGAAAACTGAGTTAGTAAGTCTTCGAATATATCTTTTTTAACTTCGTTATCAGTGAACAAGTATAAAACTTCAATCTTTCGTTTTGCCTCAGGAGAACTTTCGCTACTTATTATGAGCTTAGGCCATTCTTCGGGGAACTTTTGAAACCACCATATGGTGCTCTTTAAGGGTTGATCAGTATCGCAACCACGAGAGTCTAAACCAGCGGGATTGTCAGAAGACCGGACATGACGCCAAGATACGTTTTTTTTTCCAACCATAGAGGAATCAGTCCAGAAAAAAGTTCATAACTATAGCAAGGTATTGTATTTGTGACTTATTTTAATAACTTTGATAAAAAGAGAGCTCCATATTTTTTATAATCATTCAATAACAAAAACTTATTACTTAACTAAGTTAAAAATACTATTCTTAATGCGGATTGGTTTTGATGAGAAATCAATATATGGATAAAAACTGTTGAATTGATTGCATATATGTCTCATGGGATCAAAGTTGGCATAATTGGTTCGAAAATATTTTATTTTTAAAGGAGTATAATTTCTAGTTGGACGATTTGGGATTACGAATTCGATCTTACGAAGCAGGAACTCAGAATTAATTGAACCATTTAATAAATTAATTACAAATGAAATATTCATATATTTTCTCCTACTTTCAAGAGTAGGAAGATCAATAAGCTGTAATCGACTTTCATATGATGGTAAATTAATATTAGGATTCCACGAAAGATTACGAAGGCAAAATAATAGAAATTGTTTCTGGACCGATTCAATTTTCTTTATATGAATTTCGTATTGAGGATCCCAGGCCACGGAAGCATATTCCAGGATTGGTCTTACAAGAGATATGAATAATTGCTTGGAAACGAAAGGATCATTAAACTCACTTCCAAGGCGCTTGAGGAAACCTAGAACACCTTTTGTCTTAATAGCGATTTGCGAAACATGCGAATAACAGGATAGTTCACAATCCAGCAACACACCCGGATCAAGAAATTGTTTGACTAGATAAAATTGATATTCATTTATTTTGTATCTACAAAGTACTGCACTTTTTCTTCTACTTCTACTTCTGTAGAACATCATGTGTTTTCACTTTCTCAAATTCAGTTCCATTAGATTCATCATACACCAATCATAAAGATTGTCAAGATCTGATTCAAGTAAGGAACATTCTTAATGCAAGCTGGTAAATCATTTATAAATATTACAATAATAAGTGGCCGAGATGATTACCTTGCAGAACATCGGATAAAACAGGAATGGTTATCGATATACATTCTCTAAAGAATCTACTTTTAAGATATGTAGAAATACATTTAAAGAAAACAGGAGAAAATACGAGTTTATCTAATTTGAACAATAGGAGATCGTGATTTACTTTATCGTTAGCTTTACTCAAGTCTGCATACATTGTGTCTGTCTGTAAATCGGAACCAAACGCAGTTATAACTGAGGTTGTGAACTCCGAAAGGTTATTAGTAGTGGAATATCTTTTTTTAAGTCCATGCTGGGATGGGAGAAGATAACAAATAACTTAATGCGAAGGGATTTTGGCAACAATCTTTTCGAAAAGTTTTGGAATAACACTTTATTTAGCAATACCTCTATAATTGGACATGTTGGATCTGCTCCTGGATTTAAACAAAGGTAAAATATTATATTTCCTAAAAACTTCAGGAAAATAACCACTAAATATTGATATGTTGATTAAGTAGGTTAATGGAGATATAAAAAAATGTAAATATTTTATAAGAACACAGCTTGGAACACCGTCAGCTCTACATTTATCGAAATATTTTAGATCCTGTACAGCTCTCAGTACTATCGATTTATCTAACGTTGGATAATTTATTAGGATTGCTGCAGGAATTGGATATGGATAATTGGAAAGTTGATGTAAATTTTTATCAGAATGTTTGTTTTTCAAATTTGTAAATCCATTGAGCTGGTTTGTAAATCAACGCGGTACATGTGCAATTTTTTTCTCGTTATTGGTATTGATTTCTTAAAACATTTAAATAAACCATCATAGAATTTATTCAAAATGATGTCAATATTACGAGGGCATACTTTATTGTAAGGAATATATTCAAACCGGTTTTCAGAACAAAGTAGTTGATTTAATTTGGAATAATCAGCTTTGCTAAAAGCAAAAACCATCTCATCATTTACATTGTATTGTAATGATAGCTTTGTTTAGACGTATATATTTTAATAGTGGGGTGATAAGCATCCTCAGGTATTAATAACGAATTAATGCGAATAATATTAAATTCTTCAGGTTGATCAAAAAATACAAGATCAAGTAATTTGCCAAGCTTGTTTACTATGAATATGGTTTTCCTTGGAACAATAATATTTAAAGGCTCTGGAGTTACTGTTGTAAACGGATTTACAAGAGGGTTGTTGACGATATCTAAATTAGTTGGAATGTTTAACGATGAGGGAGTTAATAAAATAAGTTCTGGAGGCTTACTGGTGGCAGGATTTGGAATCATGGGTAAGTTTGTCGAATTAGATACCGTAGGAGTAACTAAAGTCGACTCTGACGGAATTATATTATAATTGGAAGCATTTGGGGCATGATAAAATGGAATAAAATTATTTGAATTGGTAGTTACAACAGCATCCGGACAACTACTTGTATTTGTTGGTAACGGGATAGAATCATTATTAGTAGTAATAACCCCAGTATTTTTAGGAATACAAGGGAGTGTTGATGATGACTTAGCAGTTGTTTTACGTTTTGATCTGGGGAAAGCAGCAAAACTATCTAAATTTGTGAATTTAGAAAAAAGTTCTCTATATTTAATTAGTTTTCCTTGTAGAGAAAAATCCTTTTAAATTCCATCGAACTCAGCTTTATAGCTTTTGACAAAAATTGTACAATTCAATGCCAATTACTCTGCAATTTGGACAAGTCCACTGCAAGTTTTTGGCATTATCGGATAATGCATCAGCATCACGAAATTTGAGGCCACTATATTTTAAGTGGTAATTTCCCAAACACAACCAACAGGAAACCATACGTTCTTCTCCGGAAATACTGCAGTTTTTACTCATATAGTGCATTTCTAACTTTATTAAGGACACACACCAATACAAATATTATCTAGGATTAAAACCAGTAATATGTAATTGAATGGCAACACAGCAGATAATTAGCAAGGACACTAATTATACAATTGAACTTAATAATGAAAAACGGAGTGGTAATATTAAGGAAAATATAAAACGGAAATGTTTTATCTGACAGTTGTTTTATTTGACAAATAGAACAACTATACCAAATGTAAGTTAATGAATATACAAAAACAAATTCATGCAAAAATAAGTTTTAAAGTATTATTATTGTTGTTGTTCAAAAAGATAAATAAAACAAATTTAATTAAGATTTAATTGCAAATCTAATTCAATGAACTTCAATATTATCTAATTAAGATATATATGTGGAATACTTATCTTAAATAAAAAAAAAGCAGAAAAGATAATTATAGATGGTGTTATAAATTGAAAAAGTTTATAAAATCGCAACACAAGAATTTTCAGAGCCGAAACTTCACAAAGTTACCAGACTAAAAAATGAGTTATCAAGGAAGGAGCAAAATTTATCCATCGATGGATTTTTAGGGCAGAGATTAGCGGGAGATTCTTAGGAAATTTTTTCCGTTTTGCCAAGGTGTTGAGTTTCACATTCTCGTCCTAATTAGTACTCTCCAACCAGAGTTGTTGATGTAATATTTTCGCCTGTCCACTGTGTTAGAAATCCACCCAGCTGGATCGAAAATCTTTGCCACATTTGAAAGAATCGGTCGCTTTTGTATAGCATTAGTAGGGTAACTGGGTTCAATTATGTAAGAGAAATAATCAAATAACGCATCCCATTGAATTCCTAGATTTTTTGTCATACTAGTTTCTTAAAATTTTAGAAAGTCTGAATCTAAAAACTTTTCTTTAGAGACAGATGCAGGAACTTTAGGTCAGTTAAAAGTAATACTTTTCAAAGGAAATCCATCAGAATTTGGAGCTACATTAATTTAGGATAAAGAAGGTGCATCATGGACCTCCTTAAAAATGTCATCTACATAACTTTTCTTAGTGAGTATGTAGGCTGTTTGAATTTTGAATCGCGGGCTAATTGCACAAGTGTTCTTATTGGAGCAATTCATTCCAAAATGTGACGGTTCTCAATGCAAAATCTTTAACGAGACAGCTAGATTCTGAACGAAATTGGGTGTCTTCTTCGTGAATGAGAATTTGATGATACATTTTCTCTATATCGCCTTTGAAGATATATTTATAAAGACGCCACTTCAAGATCAAAGTTATCAATTCCCCTTGTAAGGATGAATCTACGTAAAAGACATATATAGGTTTACCATTGCCTGGACTTGTCTGGGGTGTGACCTATCAAAATCTGGTATTGGTTGAGGTCCTTCGGGGAGTCTCGTGGTGGCTGTGGTTTAAACCTAAATCGCAGGTAACACATCACCGCCAATATTGCGACAGGAGGTTAGATAGCTCCAACTTATATATATATTTCACTCGGTACTAAGGTCATTGTGGGGTTGGGCCGACAAGGCAGGTACCCATGTAAATCTTGAGCACATCTGTAGGTCGTAGCTAATTCTCCTTTTTTCTTCAATGACTCTTCTATATTACGATATTGTGCCATAGCAGCAGAATGAGAGGCGTCGGGGTATATACAGCTTGGAATTCTGACTTGAAAAGGTGTTTTACTACATAGCTACCTTCATGACTTCCAAAAGTGATTAATTTTTTCGCGATATTATTTTCCTTCTAGATAGGGCGCTGACTAGAAACTTCTTGTTCTCAAAAATTCCTCTATTGGTCACTAAGTAGGTCACTGGATACTTAACTGACTCCAATGGAAAACGAAGAGACATATATGCTATTGAAGTCTCACTGAAATTAATATTTTTTCGGATCTAGAAAAGCACAAGCTTTGAAATTTTCACCTTGGTGTTTAACGCAAACTATCGCTGTGGGAAGTATCTTTGGTATCTTTGGTAGTACATCTATTATCAATTTGAGCAACATGGGTAGCTGCTGCTCTTTCTCGAGTTTGTTCTGAAGAACCGGGATTGTTATGATTCGAAGATTCCGGATTGATGTGATTCTTTGAAGTTTTAGGGAAATGAAACAGCGAATGATGGTTCTTCTTGCAATGGGTACATGAAAATTTTTTTGGCCAATCTTTTCGAACATGATTGTAAGCTAAACAGTTAAGACATATCCTGTTACCAGATACAAACTGGATTCTATTTCGTAGATTGAAATTTAAGAACTGGGATACATTTTTAGAGGGTGATCCACATATCTTACAGGGGATTTGCGGCGATTCTGCTTTAGAAGTGCTGGATCTAAAATTTCCTTCTTTCGTTGGGTAATTACCTCACAATCTTTATTTCGTGATTCTAAGCATTGAACAACTTCTCACCTATGAGAGAGAAACTTATCCACTCTTTCCCTTTTAACACAAGGAGGGAGTTTCTATGGGCAGTTTGGAGGAACATAAAATAATTATGAAGGGATCCCATTTACCAGTCGGCACGTCTTGGGCTTTTATATCATAAATTGTACTCTGAATATTCTGAAGGACTTTACTAGTTTTAGTTATAATAGGAGATAGATTAAGTAAAATTTTAATTTGATTTTCAACAGGAATTCTTTGGTTTTCGTATATATCCTACAACGCTTCCTAGGATAAGAAGAAATTGTTAGAGCATAACTTGCATTTTCTTATTATGCAACCAACTTGTCCTTGAACTTTTAATCTAAGGCGATACAATCTTATATTCTGAGGTTGTCGGTGAGCACGTCACGGAGCATGTCTTCGTAACCACCATGAACGATTTGTGTATCACATGGTGGAACTTTGACGTGTGCAAAGTTTTCTTCATTGAAGGAGTTTTGATGGGTTTCCAATAGGAAGTTTGTTTTAAAGGTTTTTTTTCTGAATATCATATATATGTATTTATGTAAGGATCGTGTACAAGCGGAATATTTTCCACGAGCGGATTCTAAAAAATCTTTTTTAAATTTGCCATCCTTATCAACGTAGAGAGACCTGTATATTGGTCAACTGATCGCTTAGATCTTTAAGGTTTACTTCGTGAAATGATTCTGTTATATCATCGATTAAGATATTATCGATTTCAGAGCAAAATGTGACCAATTTGACTCAGACAAAAATAAATTTCTCAGATATTTTTGAAATAGTTTAGATACGTACACTTTTGCTGGGATTAATATTGAAAGTGATCAAAAGTCCTTTAGATACTTGGGTAAAATAACAATTATTCTTAAACAATCAATTTAAGAACTGGGATTTGCAAAACAAATTTTATTGGACAACAGATATTCTTTAAAAAATCAGTAAGATATGTTTATTGTGGAAAAAAATCTTATTTCGTGATGAATAGATGTGTATCAAAAAAAAAAAAAAAAAAAAAAAAAATCATTAAATTCGAGGAATTCGCAAATAAATCTTGTTTTTCTAACTAAAAATTCAACAAATTCCAAAAATTGTTTCCCTATTGTTCGATGGTATTTGCGAACAAACAATTTTTTTTATTAAAAAATATCAATATAATTTTCTTTAAATAATCGCTAGAATTTGCAAACAAAGTTTTAATTAATCATAGTTTTTATCATAGCTAATGTTGTTTATGATCAAATGTGAAATGAGCATGTAAGGTATTCTCTTAAATATATATGTGGTATAAGGGTAGCTAAAAGCTTTTTACGTTAAGACTCTTTAATTTATTATGCATACACCAACAAGACGGTCCTGTCGTTTGGTTACATTTGTTACATTTTTCGTAGCTTAACGCTCCACTTAACATGTATAATTTTTTGCTTTTGACCTCATTTTCGTAACTTTTTATTCCTTCGAAAAAGTTGATCAAGACAGACCATGCAAATATATATTTAAATTTGAAACAAGTAAAAAGTTGCTCGAGACTTTCTCAAAATTTACCTCTTAACACATCAGTTATGTTGAAGAAACTAAATTTGAAATAAGTATGTTACGTAAAAGAAGTATCAATCTTATGTTCTTAGTGGCGGATGAAATTATTCATATTTTTATGATACATTTTCGGTTTAAAAAGTTACACAAAAAGTTATTTTAGCGATTTTTCCAGTATTTAGTTAGTATAAGAGATCCCTATCTCACTTAAAGTAGTAAATATTTTCTATACTATTGCAAAGATTTAAATATTAATTGAGAGCTTGTGAATAAGTATTTTTAAAAACATAAATCATTTTCACTAAAGTTTATTTAACCTAATGTTTTTTTAATACTTTGCATTTTTTCCAATATAATACATTTTTCTTCTTACTAGTCGGGCTTCAGCCGGGCGAAGGGTTTTTAACTCTGTAGTATGTCCAAAAAGCAGCTTCACTAACATAATTTTCCCTTTTTACTCAATGTTTATTGACCAAAAATATATTTAAGAAATATATTTAAGACTAAATCCTAATTTAAGCGCCGACGATTATTGTAAAATTGCTTTCGATCTGAAGATGCTATTATTCAACAATATAAAAAGACAATGTGTATTTGAATTTTGTCAACTAAACTTATAAAAGATCACCGTAACTATTTGGTGACTAAAGAAAAAATATCTTCCAAATAATACGGACTTTCTAAAGCTTATTTTTGTATTACTTTATTATTTTCTTCGAAATTTTGAAACAGCCCAGCAAAAACTTTTTGGTTTTCGGTAATGGCAACTACTTATTAAGGTAGTTTCTTGGTAATGAGACATCTTTATTATTTGCCTACTCTGTATTACATAAATATGTACTCAATAGTATAATAGCATAGTAATATTGCAATCACGTAGATGTGTTTGCCACTCGGCAGAATGGAATGCATTTTCTCTGTAAACATCATCAATTTAACTTACAACTTTTCGTGGCTGACTAGAAAATTTATTCCATTCTACCGAGTGTCCAATAAAACTTTTACAATGTATTTTTCTACAATTATTCAATGAACTTAAGCCGAAATACAAAAATTCTAAAAAACTATAAAAAAGTTCAACAAGAAACTATAAACTAATTAACCTTCAATACAAGGCACGGTGTAAAAAGTATTACTTGACAACAACATTGTTCATTGCTACTTAATAAATTGCTAAACAATAACAATTATACATTGCTTTATTTACTACCTAACTGATAGCTTTAAGCATATAAACAATAATAATTGAAAAAGGAGAATGCAAAATAATTGTAAAAAGCTTTATCGTAAATCATCCGTCTTACTTAATAACATATAGGGAAAATAAGTTACAGATTCTATTTCACGAAAAGTTGTAAGTTAAATAGATGATGTTTACAGAGAACACCACGGTGGGGCGCTGAAGAGTGCTGATGACAGTCGTGGCTGACTAGAAAATGCGTTCCATTCTGCCGAGTGTCCAATAAAACTTTAACAATGTATTTTTCTACAATTATTCAATGAACTTAAGCCGAAATACAAAACTTTTAAAAAGCTATAAAAAAGTTCAACAAAAAAATATAAGGTAATTAAAAATCTGTAACTTTTTCCAAGCTGCGCCTGCAACAAGGAGAAGAAATAATTTACTTATTTCTCTTTGTTTTAATTCTTCCAAGCAATTTGTTTCTGTTTTTTTTTTTTGAATTTTTCTTACTTTAAGCACTTCTGATAAACCGAAAAGTTGTGAGTGTGTGTATGATATTTTAAAATATGTGTATGCATGTACATGAATATATGTATATATGTATGTATGTACGTACGTATGTATGTATGTATGTATGCATGTATGTGTGTATATATGTACGTTTACTATGTATCTGAATTGTACTCACGTTTTTTCCTTTTAAGTTTGATTCTTTCCAAGATGAGTGGTGGAACATATAAAGGTGTTTTCGTCAATAGTGGTGAATATACATATGTATATATGTATGTTTCTTCAAAGTATGTCAAAAAAAAGTCAAATTTTTTGTTAACCGATTTCCAAAATTTTAATGCCATTCATTAGTAAACATATTGAACTTACGTATGGTCTACAAGAGAGATTTTTCTATCATAATAAGTAACAACACGTCGGCGGAGTTAATACGTAGATAAAATTTTATTATAATTAATCACCCTTTTGTTAGTTTTTCGTCGAGGTATGTCGTCAAATTTTAATAATGTTAATATTTGGACCTAAATAAAATTTAAACCAGTAGAAATATTCAAATGAAATTTTGGCACAATACAGATAGACTTGCCTAAAAATTACGGAATTAAAAACATACCCACTGTTTTGTACCAATTTGTAATTGTAATTGTGTCCTTAATATCTTTCATAGTTTTGCTATGAATGAAAATGTGTAGGTATATACTTTTTAAAAAGGTAAAGTCTTTTCCATAGTATAAAAATATATAAAAAACTTGCTCCCTTTTTTACAACTACAAGTCCCCACTCTTCACATACATGTACTGTGTGAATTCAACACACTTGTGAGAGATGTAAACAAAATAAAAAGTTATAAAAATTATTCTTCCAAGTACCACATTTTTTACAAACCAAAAAAATATCTTTTTAAATTTTTGACAAAACAGTTGCAATTTTTGTATTAGGTTAGGTTAGAGGGCAGCTGTCCAGAGCCAGCACATTTGGGTCCAATTTGGTCCCGTTGTGAAGCGTTTTAAACTTCAGTGAATCAGGGAACTTGATTCAATGAGCAATCAGCAATGAGTTAACGGTGATATTCCAGAGGAG
The DNA here is from genome assembly GCA_932274085.1 of Protocalliphora azurea. Classification (NCBI taxonomy): domain Eukaryota; kingdom Metazoa; phylum Arthropoda; class Insecta; order Diptera; family Calliphoridae; genus Protocalliphora; species Protocalliphora azurea. Next base: position 52,062,881 of record OW026522.1, on the reverse strand, counting down.
TGGAGATAAAACTCCTCCTTGCGGTGTACATCTGTTTGCTACCCTCTAGATGGTAGACGCACCTATACTGGATATTATAACCCTATTGTTTAGAAGTCTCCATATGAGGCTAATGATCGACGGATGAATGTTCAGTCTTTCAGGGACAATTTGATTGCCTCCGGAGTCACATTATTAAAGGCCCCTTCTATATCAAGGAAGGCCAATAATGCATACTCCTTATACTCGAGAGCTTTTTCAATATACCCTACGAGCGAATGTAATGCAGTCTCAACAGATTTGCCCTTCATATAGGCATGAAGGACGACAGACTGATAGGTCTGAAGTCCTTCGGTCTTGTGTGTGAGGTTTTACCTCCTTTAGAGATAAAGACCACCGTATATCTAGTCCATGACTCAGTGATATACGCATATGACAAGCATGCTGAGTAAATCCGAGTTAGCCTGGGGACTATTAAATCCGCATTATACTGCAGGTCAGCAGATATAATGTGATCAGGGCCCGGAGATTTAAAAGGGGCGAAGCTCTTCAGAGCCCATCTCAGTTCATTATCCCTTATGGGAATAGGAACATCATTGCTGACCTCTGAAGATATTGCAGTGTCCCGTTAAATGGAGACTGTCAGGAAAGTGCGCGTCCATTAAGACATCCAAGCTCTCTTGACAGCTCATTGTCCAACTGCCACATGGTTTCGGGATGAAACTTGGAACAGAAGGTGAGAATCGACTGTTCTCAGAGTGGCTTTCTACGCCACTACAGAAAGCCCTCCAGTATTTACGTTTCGCATTTCTTATCTGGTTTTTAAACTTGTTAACTGAGGACTTGTGACTAGACGAGTTTCCTAGTCTCTTGGCTTCATTAAATAGGCGGTGACATTCTTTACGAGTCTCGCCTATCTCAAAGTTCCACCAATATGGTTTACTTCTACCCCTACAGATTGTGGGTCTGCATGCAACAGAAGTCGCCGTATCAAAAGCGTCCGTCTTGACACAGAACTCAATATCATCGCAACTGTTGATGGTCGGACAAGATAGCCTGTTGTACTGTCCAGTTCGCCTTCCTCCTGTTTTGAAAGCTCTTAACCCCAGGTAAACAGACTTCAAATTGAAGTCAATGTATAAGTGATCAGAGAATGAACAGTCATTAGAGACGCTCCAATCCCTAATCACATTAGAGTGCCTAGTACTGACTAGCGTATTTTTTTTTAATTTAGTAGTATTTAAAATACTTTACACTATTCTTCTTAATATAATTTTAGTATAGTATTTAATATATTCAAAACCTCTCGAAGTTATTATTTTTTATAAATGATATAATTTTTCTTCTAAATATAATGTTATTTTCTTTGTTAAATGTGTTTCCGATAAGATTATATATTCTGGGTCCGTTAATGATGCTATTATTTCTAATTGAGTAAAGTTGTTTAAGAGTCCTTGAGCGTTTGTATATATTCTGCATACATTATTAAATTGTTAGATATTAAACCCCATTCTTCTCATTTTTAAATTCAATTTATTTTTATATACTGGGCATTCTTTCTTAAACGTATTATGATAAACATCAAGTCCTAGATGAAATTTTTCATTTGACCTTACACAGTTTATACATTTTGTTATAATTTCCTCTTTACACTCTTTAGCCTTATGATTACCATGACATTTATAACATATTCCCTGATTTCTACAATCCACTGCTTTATGATTGAAACCTTTACATTTATAACACATTAAAACATCTATTCCATCAAACATTCTATATTTTTCCCATCCAATGTTTTTTTTCTGTGCTTTTATTAACTCCGTATACGATTCATTATCAATCGTAATTTTAGTATTATATATTAACTTATTATTTCTTTTAAATTCATAAGATTTAATTGTTTTTATTTTACCGTTTTTTTAAAAATTCATTCTGTTTTGTATTTTCTTTATGAGCTCATCTTCCGAGTATTTAAACGACATATCTGTTATGATTACCGTTGTCTCTAAATTTTTTTGGTACTTTTATTTCGTATTCTTCACACATTTCACTTTGTATAGCTGCTTTTATTTTCTCTATTTCCTCATTATTTTCAGATTGAATAACTAATGTACCATTACTTCTATTTTCAACATTTGATATTTTTAGGTTAATTCGATCTACCTTATTATTCAAGTCTTCTTTAGTCTTTTCTATTTTTTTTCTTTTGGCTATATAATCAGGGGCACTTGTTTTTTTAGTTCTGGCAATGCCGTATTTTTTTACCATCTCTGCAAACGATAATTTGTTTTGTTTACCACTTGTTTCTTTTATCACTGGTTTTATTTCACTACATATTTTAGCATTACTTTCTTCGATGTTATTACACATAGCTTTATTATTATTTTCGTATTTATTTACTAGATCGCATATCTTTTTTATTTCTTCCATGTTTTTTTTTTTCAGATACTTTTTTCGCTTCATACCGCTTTTCAATTGCTTCTAGCAATGGTTTAATTTCATTTTCATTACGAGATAATGATGCCTCAAATTCGTGTTTATATTCAATTAGGTTCTGTTTGTTCTCAATTACACCATCTTGAATTTCCCTAAGGACTAAGTTAACATTGTGTATATATTGAATTATTTTCGCCGAGTATTGATCAATTCCAGCGAATTTTAACGACATATTATATGTCTTTTTACACACTCCAGCACAACCTATGCCCGTTTCACCGCGTATTGTGCTTTTGCATTTGTGACATTCAGCCATTGCTGTGCCGTTATTGTTTTTCTTGTTTTGTAAAAAATTGCCAGTTTTTTTTCTTATATTTTATTTTCGCTTATATTATTTTGTTTAATTATTTATTTTTAAGTCACTATCTTTTTTAAAAACAATATTTATATATATTTTAAATAATTTCACAGAGGTTTTCAAATTATGTCTTTCAATCAAACAGTGATGCCAATATCTATTCTATTAGTCACTACAAAGGTCGGTTCCTTACCAGTGTTCAGAATATCTAAACTACTACAAAGAATAAAATCATATAAAGACTCACCCCTTGTATTTGTATCGGAGCTTCCCCAAACAGCATGATGCGCATTGGCGTCAGCTCCAATTATGAGCGGTATATTTCTTGCTCTAGCCACCTTTGTTATCTCGCGAACCTTAGTTGGTGGTGGTTCGCATTGCTCTTGGGCCATATAGCTGGAGACTGCTTCTGCTATAGTGTCCTCATCACTGTAATCAGAAAGAATGAAGATACTGAGTTTCTTGCTTGCTAATATACAAGGTCGTATTTTACGTTTCCCGTAGCGTGTAGTAGCTTAAATTTGTCCGCACATAGTCCACAAACCTTATCGCAACGATCCATGGTTCCTGGACTAGTGCTAGCTCCTATCCTCTTTCTACCATTCGGAGGAGCAACGCAGTAGAGGCTACTGTACAATGGTGAAGATTAAATTGCGTTATCTTCACCATGTGTGCCTTTTGGGATGATTGTGACGTTGACGTCATCTTGGTCGGAGTCCAAGAGGGCGTTCTCGTTAACTACTTCGTCCACTCGCTCAAAAAATTCACCCACAAACTCAGAGTTTGAGTGAGTGTCCTCTTGAGCAAGAGAACTAGTAGTCTTCTCACAAGACATTACTTCCGGAGTTTCATCGTCATCGATATGAACCGGTCTGTCTCTATCATCCACTCGGTAGACCTGTAGGAAGATCGACTCAAAACCATAGTAGATCTTCCCACTTTTCTCACGAAGGGATGGCAGTGACTCCTTGTTCAAAACGATGACAACCTTTTTCGATGCTCCGTCGTATTTGGAAATTCTGGCCATTGCCTTAGGCCGACGTGGGATCTCTTCAATGGAAACCACGTCCAGTCTAGGCCATCCAAAAGAGCGATCGCCTGCTTCAGGAGCAGTGCCGATCGTTCGTTTGAACAGGCCATTAACTTTACACTGTTATGGAACCATCCCGCATCATCACATTAGGGGGAGGGTCCGGTGTTCTCTTTCAGAACCTTCCAGAAGACTCCCATCAGCTTCTTACGCACTATATCCCAGTTTGTGTGGGATATAACGCAATCTGGATCACTCCTATCAATAACAGCTCGTTTGAGATGCCCTTTGTCAACTTCAATATACGACCTGTTTATCGGATTGTAGGGCTTTGGACGCTTGGTCCCAGGCTGTTGGTTTTGCGGCTGAGTTTCCTCCTCCGATTGCCGTTTAGGCCTGTCCTTCGACGTGGGGAAAGGGTTACGCAGCAATTCGGTCAACAGTGATTCGGCCCAGTTGAGGGAAATAAGTTTCTCGGGAGTAAGGCTTTTTACCCAACCGGCCCATAAATATTTCGGCAGCGCGCCGTCTTAAAAAGGCCCTTCTGGCGGGAGTAACGTGCCTTTTGGACGAATTATTGCCCTTTCGGGCAGGAGGCTCAATTCTAGAAACCAAAAACTAGTTCGCATTTCTTTCGCTGGCGGGGGGAGGTAACGCTTGGGATCCCGAAAACTTGTTCACGCTCCCTTTGTTACAGTAGACACTGGGGTTTCTGCCGTCCGAGTTGGATTCGGGCGTGGATTCTTCAAAGCAGAGCAGCTTTTGAGATGCTTGGTGCGAAACTCAGAGGCACCTCGCTGCTTCTGCTTTCAGAATCGGAAGCCGGTTTTGCGCATTTGGTGGACTTAAAACCTACTGCTGTTTTCCTTCCGTCTTCCTTCTTCTTATTTGAATATTCTCGTCACTAATCTCCAAATGAAATTAATTAGATAATTGGATTTAAGTCGATTCCAATTATAATAATATAAGGATTAAAAGTATTGCATTTGTGATTTCAAAGTAAATTTGGATCATTTATTAAAAACGTGGTGTTACCAGTTGGATGATGAAAAATAGAAGTCCGGAAAATTGCTTGTTTCGTTTCAAGCGATTTTCGGGTTTTCCAATTTCCACTGAAGTTATTGTTCAGTGGCAATTAGTTAGTTATAAATATAATTTATAGCAAAATTCACAGTAGGTACGATTTATAAATTTACATTTGGTGTAAATAATTGGTAAATATATAAAATAAGTAGATAATACAATTCAAGATAAATAATTATACAATAGATAATACATTAATAAATAGAGTTTTTCTAAGAAAGAATTGGCGAAGAAATGGCGCCCGCCTTACAGGAATGCAACTCATTAGCCAGAGGCGCACAGAACAGCAGCCAAGGATTTAGTAGCCTCAGAAATGACTTGAGTATTAGGTTGTGCTGGAGTGGTTGGTTGCTGCAACGAAATTGGTTGGTTAGCTCGTGTAGCACGTTGACGCAATTGCTTCGTAGTAACAGGTTGACGTTTTGGATATAGAAAAGTATGGTGAAAGGCATCGCATTTTCTGCATCTATCCATCGATGGGCAAGCTCGCCAATCATGGCTTCGTGCCAAACAATTAATACAGTATCTACTACCTTCTAAAAATTTCTCACGTCTCTTGAAGTCCATTCTTAAAAATTTGCGGCAACTTTTGATTGCGTGCTGTTTTTTTTGCATAAAATACATGTGTATATTCCTGATAGAGGTTAGTTCGCTGGTTGCGTAGGTGGTTATTGTTGTTATTATTACGACTATTGTTGCTACGATGATGGTTGTTGTTATTGCTACGATGATGTGCGAACATCGGCTGTACGTACATTATTATCTACACCGGAGTAAGTACTTACAATCCTTCCTAATCGCCAATCATAAGGTGGTGACCTTGATTACAACAAGGTCACCAACCTGGATGTTCGGAACGGGGTTCTTCCATTTGTAGCGCTTGTGGAGTAATTTTAAATAATCTTCTTTCCACCTTAATGCAAATTGGTGGTGAATCACCTTGAGTTTTTCCCAACGGTTAATTAGAGATATCTTTTCTATACCAGGTTCGGGAAAAGCCATAATGGGTGCGCATCTTAAAAAGTGACCGGGTGTCAGGGCAGTTAGGTCTGACGGATCTTCCGACATTGCTGAAATCGGGCGGGAATTTAAAACTCCTTTTATGTGAGTGAGAACAGTTGCAAACTCCTCAAAAGTGAACTTGTGAGCTCCAGCAATACGTTTCAAGTGGAATTTGAAGGATTTAACCGCAGCCTTCCATAATTCTCCCATGTGAGGTACGTGAGGTGGAATGAATTTCTATTCAAATCCCTGAGATACATACTTTTGTGATATATCTGCTGAAGCGGATTGAATAGAAGCTGAAAACTCTCGTGATAGTTCTCGACTGGTGCCCCCGTCTCCCAACGAATCGTGTGAATGTGGCGCGAAATGCCGCTGTGGTTAGATCAGAGCATGCTTCGAGATGTATAGCTTTTGTGCTGAAGCATACAAAAGCGGACGCATATCCTTTAGTATAGGGAGCTTTTCGAATTTTAGAGGTTTTTAGTTCGAAGGGGCCCGCAAAATCTATGCCTGTAGTTTCGAATGGCATAGAAAGAGTACATCTTTGGTGAGGTAGAGGAGCCATTATCTGTAAGCAATGATTTCGTTTGAATATTATTCAGTTCTTGCAATTACGAGTAATTTTCTTGACCCTGATTTTTAGACGAGATATGTAAAATTCAGTTTGAATCATTCTGCACATTTGATTACATTCTGCGTGGACCAGAAGTAAATGCAGATCATTTAAGTACAGTTGGCAAAGTCGAGAGTTGCCTGGTAAAATCTTTGGCTAATGACGATTCTGACAATCGCCCATTAACTCGCATAACTCCATTGGAATCAAGGAATGGAATGAGGGTTTTAAGCGCACTTTTGTTAAATACAGGTTGGGAATCTGAAAGACATTTGTACTCTTCAGCATAAAACGATTTTTGGGCTAAAATAAGAAGTCTATTTTTTACTAATGTTACTTCATTGTGTGTGAGAGTTGTTGACGAGTACTCGGTATAAGTTCTTCTTCTCTAAAGACTTTTAGTGAAAAATCTAAAAATGTAACACAGTACTCTCAAGGCTCTTGAATATGAGGAGAAATTTTCTAAAATATCATATTTCTCACTCGACACGAGAAGTGTTTGTACTTTGGGCTCTAATGTTTGAGATTTTAATGGATTTCGGGAAGGCCATTCTGAGGGAGGATTTGTTAGCCATAATGGGCCATGCCACCATAAAGAACTGACTGTCTTGGGGTCGGCAACCTCTGGTGCCCAGATCTGCTGGGTTATCGTGGGTAGACACATGTCGCCAAGTGACTTTAGGTAATAGATTGTGGACTTGAGACATTCGATTGCCCACACAAGTCTCCCATGTATGCGGTGGTTTGGACAACCAACCTAAGACGATTGAAGAATCGGTCCATAATATAACTTCCCTATTCTCCAAATGGAGTGATGTAACAACGTAATGTACTAGATTTGCTAGTAAAACCGCTCCGTTAAGCTCTAATCGGGGTAAGCAAACAGTTTTTAGAAGAGCCACTTTACTCTTAGCGACTAACAAATGTGAACATGCTATATTTTTGACATCTTATATAAACAGTTGCACAATATGCTGCTTTTGACGCATCGGCAAATCCATGGATTTGAATCTGATCTGAAGGGTCATATTGTAACCATCTGGGGATTGTAATTTTATCTACGTAAGAAATATCAGAAACGAAGTTGTTCCATAACGCGAGAGAGTCTAAACTGACTTCTTCGTCCCAGTCTAAGCCTTCCAGCCATAATTGCTGCATAAGCATTTTGGCTCTGACAATTATAGGTGTTAGCCAACCTGCTGGGTCAAAGAGCTTTGCTACTGAGGAAAGAATTGTACGTTTAGTGACTTTATCAGATTGGGAGATGGGTGTAAATGAGTAGGTGAAGGAATCAGTTATCGCATTCCACCTGATTCCTAAAGTTTTAGTGGTGCTTGCATCATGAAACCGCAGGAAGTTAGAGTCATATAGATCATCTTCCGGTAGGTGAGCTAAAAGTTCGGAATTGTTAGCAGTGATTTTTTTTTAAGGGAAAGCCTGCTGATATAAGAGTAGTGGTAAGTTCGGTGAGCGCATTAAGAGTTTCTTTAATAGAATAGCCTCCGGATAATACGTCATCCTCATATGCTTCTGTGCGGAGAATATAGGCTGCTTCAGGAAATTGCGATTCTGAATCTGAAGCTGAGTAAAGTTCTTATAGCAAGAAATGAAGCGCAATTAAGTCCAAATGTTACCGTATTCAACTGGTAGTCTTTGAATGGACCATTGGGATCCTTTTGAAAGATAATTCTCTGATAGGATCTATCTTTGGGATGTATTAAAATTTGTCGGTAAATTTTTTTAATGTTACCGCTAAAGACATAAGGGTATTTTCGCCAGTTGAATGATGAGGTCTCTTTGGAGTGTAGGACCAGTGTATAAAGTGTCATTTAGGGAAAAGCCAGATATAGATTTGCGCGAGGCATTGAACACAACTCTGACTTTTGTTGTCTTATGTTCAGGTCTGATTACCGCATGGTGAGGTAAATAAAATGAAAAATATTTGTTGTCTTCAACAATCTCTCGGTTTTCTCCATATGGTTAAGAGTGTGATATTCTTCTAGAACTTGGTTATATTGTTCTAAGATTTTAGGATTTTCTGATAGGTTCAGTTTCATGCAAGAATATTGACCTAGAGCTAGTATTCGTGAGGATCCTAAAAATTTAGTTTTTGGGAAATCTTTTTTAAAGGGTAATCTAAGAATATATCTTCCACTTTGGTCTCGGGTAGTGGTTTTTTCATAAAATTGTTCACAGATTTGATCTTCGATCGATATGGGAGGGTAAACGGAAAGTTCTTCGGAAGTTCGAATGAAATGAATGGTATGGGCTTAGCGATCTTTGGTAAAACTATAGCATTAACTGGAATTCTAAAGTTGCATTTTTTTGAATACAGTATGAGATCACACTCTTTAGTTGCAGATCATGACATGCAAGAACTCCAGATACATCGTAATAAGATTTTTGAGTGGTAATTTTGAGGCGCTGAACAATTTTTGCGGATAAGAATGATCTTGTAGAAGCGGGGTCTATGAGAGCTCTAACCATTAAAAGCTGACCCATATGTTCAATATGCACTAAAGCGGTTCTAAGTAGTATAGAGTTATTATCAATTGACACGTTTGTATGAACTTGAGACCTTTGGGATTGTTTGGAAGTTGATGGAACTACAGGAATTTGTTCCTCACGCGAACGAGATTCGCTTTTTGTTCGAACTGAATCTTGAGAGTAGCTTTTAGGAGATTGTACAACGTTTGAAGAATTTTGCTTACTGTTCGGTATCATTACATGAAGTGAAGTGTGGTGGTTCATTTTACAAATAAAGCATGTGTTCTTGCAGGGACATTTTTGTTTAAGGTGAGTTGGTGATAAGCAATTGTTACAAATTTTATTAACAAGAACATAGTCTATTCTCTGTTGGACAGTAAATCGTCTAAATTTGGGACTTATTCTTAAGCTATGTTCACCAGAGCATAATTTGCACTCAAAACAAGTTTTGAATTTGAGTCTGGGATACCCCAGAAATATTTGGGAGGCTCATTCTATGCTTCATTGTTTCCATACTAGATATTCTTTCTACAACTTCATATCTGTCTTTTAAACTCTTCTAATTGTGACCATTTTATAATAGAGCGGTAATTTTTAAGGGATTGTTCCCAAGGAGATAGAGTTTCTCTTGGGAACTTTGAACGAACGAGAAACACAATGAAAAGAGTGCTCTATCTTTATGTCTAAAGATTTCAAACCTTGTAAAACGTCGCATAGAGTAGAATGTATGTTCTGAAGTGTTTTACTGTCTTCTGAAGCCGCTGCGGGTATATTGAACAGTTTGTACGAGCTGGTCACCTAATTCTCTTTCATTTTCATAGCGGTCTTTAAGAGCTGTCCAGGCTTTTTCAAAACTGTCATCACAGAGTGGGAAACGTTTTACAATTGCACCAGCATCGCCAGATGTTTTTCTACGCAAATGGTATAATTTTACAACTGGAGCACAATTGGAGCCATTGATATATAAGGCCGTGAACATATCACGAAAAGACATCTATTTCTCATAACTACCTTCAAAGACCTCTGTGTCACATGGAGATAGTTTAGTAGAATTGCTTTTGTTGATTGGAAGAGAACAGTTTTGAGGGGGTAGACTCATAAGCGAAGAGATGTGAGATGCATTACTAGTTCGCGTAATTTTGAGCAAATCTAACTTATGAGATATACAAACATAGTACGATTCTGAGCAGGCATTAAAATTGACCTTAGCTTCGTTTCTAAGCTCTTTTGAGTTTTCATATATAAGATAAAGCATGAAATTTTCATACGAAGATTCTAACTTTTTCCATCTATTGTCAACATCATTTAGTTTTGTTCCAAGCTTAGATTCGGTTTGGTCTTGAATGTTTGTGTTACTAAAACTATCACAAAAAGAAAGTAAATTGTCGGAATCAAAAATAAATCTTTCTTGAAGATGGCTATTTTCGGCTGTGTAGCTTTTGTAGACATCATTCTTGTATAAAGGGATATAATGGATTAAATATTCTTTAGCTTTAGGGAAATGGATGATTGGTAGCCCAATTAAATTTATTTAATAAGAACTATTTGATTGATTTTAATGTTTAATTAGAATTTAGGACTCGATAGTTTGCGTTCGATTTGATTTTAGTTAAAGGAATACTGTAGTTGTATATATGCATATACTTTTGCCACTAAGTTGCAACAATTAGGATGAGATTGTAGTTATTTAAATTTATTTTTATAGGAATTAGACTTATTCCATTGTATGAAAATATTAGGTTTGAGTTTGTATAGAAGTATGATTTCAATATACGATTGCTAATGGAGTATAATCAATTAGGAATTAGATTTAAAAAATTAAATTTCCATATATTAAGGAATTGCGAAAAACTTCCGTTATTTTAGCTTTAATACAGTTTCATTTGTTGTTGAATTTATTTATTTTTGATTTCTTTCTTTTTTATTATTTGTTCAAAGTGAGATTAAAACGTTTGGTATTTTGTAATTTTATTTGGGAGTTTATGAACATAACCAATCTGGTAACTCTGTAGTTAGCTATTGTAAAGAAAAAAGTTTTTGTTGTTATCTTTTCTTATTTTTACCAAAGATGAGCAGTTTATTATACTTTTAGTGTATGAGCGGGTTTTTTGCAGTTTTCAAAAAATTTTTCAAGAAATTTTATTTATAATTATTTCTTTTTGTTCCAACAACTCAATTTTATATTCCCTTTTTGAACGTTTTTACAAAAGTACCATCATGGTGAGAAAAATAAACAATGTTAATAAAGCGTTTTTTTTAACACTTTGATGTGTGAAATGTTACCTCTTTTGAACTGTAACTTTTTTATTAAAAGAAAAATATCTTTGAGAGAAACTTAATATGATTTTTCAATCAAATAATGACAATTACACTTGTAAAAACTACTTTTGAAGTAATAATATTGTAGCGTAATTCTTACTAAGTTGTAGTTGACGTTACTAAATGAAACTAGTGGGAAGAGAATAATTCTAATTAGAATTTGTTTCTCATACAAAGTGAGAGTATATGACATGCAAAAAGGTGGTTGATTTTTTCCCCTTCAAAAACCATAACAACAACTTATCTTATTGTTATTTTTTTTTCTTTTTATGCAAGTTAAGGATACTTTTGTTCCTTTATATAAAAAAAATTAATTTTTATATTTTTATTTAGGAGTATACCTCCTTCTTTATTGAGTAATAATTAAATACTGACTTAAAAACTAACAGATACATTATTTGTTAAATTATAGTTTTTTATGTTTACCTAATTACTGAGAAATCACCTGTTTAATTATTGTTACTCGTAGACATAGTGTCAGCAGTTTTCATGGGAACGGAAAACAACATGCAAAATTATATGGAAATCTAAATATTGCAGTTTATACATACAATAAATTAATGTTAACATTTTTTTCGTTAACTCCTCCGCCCTTAATTTCGAACGTCCGCGTTCGTTATGGTGAATGATGGGTTGTTGTCAATTATTTGCAGTGGGGGAGATATTTTTAGTTTTGTTGGTTTGGCACTTTTTAGATACTTGAAGATTATTGCTGTTGTTATGATTAAAATTATAAGAGTAATTAATGTAATGCTGACAGCAAATCCTCTAATTTGTTTTCTTTCTAATAGTTTGATTATTGATGTATTATTAAGGTGCAGCTGTTCCAAACTTTGTAGGGTAAGTGTCTCTTCATAGGAGCTTATGGATGGTGCATGTATAATGGCAGGCAAGGGTTTGTATCGGATTGTCTCCGTGAGACTATATTCTGGATTACCAATTTTTATAGATGTATTTTGATATCGAATTATGCATGTTCCTGTCAGATTAAGTTGTTCCCCATTAATTTCTATGCTATCATTAAACTCGTTCAACATTAGCAGACCAGGGATTACACTTTCAACTTTTGGTATATGGAATCCATTTGTGGTAGTACAGTGTGATTTCTTCCCCTTAAGTAGATTAGGCAGACATTTGTCATTAGTTATATCTAACAAATTATTATTGTTGCATACTCTTAAATCGTTAATTGTCTTACATGGTTTTCTTACGGCTAATATATTTTTTTTACATATTATTATTTCATTATATTTAATTTTGTATATAATATTATTTTTCTTTACGGGTTTTATTAGTTTAGACTCGCAGGTCTCTTTATCCGTAATTGGTAAATCTATAACAAATATCAATTGATCTGAGCTACTCGCTATTTTTGTTTCGCTAAATTCTAAAGCTTCTTCTAAGTTAATGTAATCTAATTTAGTTTCATCAATTTTTTCTTTTAAAATATTAATTTCATCTTCTGATAATATAAATGAGTTTATAATTCCTACCTTGGACCAATTAATTGCGTGCTCTATATTTATTAATTCTTCTTTTATGATTTTTATTTTTTCTTGTATACTTATTACTAATGCATTCTGCACTGATTCGCTATCTGTAAGGACTTTTGAAATATGATTTGTCCTTTCTGTTAATTTATTAATAACGTTAATGACATTTCTATTTATTACAAATTGTTTATTATTATTATTAGATAATTCGTTAATTTTTCCATTTAAAATCATTAAATCATTATGATCCGGTGTTCCGGCGATCCATTTCCAGATCGTTCCTAGGAAATCAATTGATCTTTTATTTTTCTTTCTTAACCTAAGCTTATTTAATGCTAGTTGGGATTGGGATAACTCATAATTAAGGAAATGATGGATGGGATTTTTAGGATTTATCCTCTGGTAGATTGTTTGATTTATTTCCTGCAACGCTGTTTGATATTCAGAGATGTTAACCGAATGGACTAATTTAAAGGATCCTATTTGTAGTTTTGAATGTCCTATATCAAATGTTATTACCGGTGAGTTTGAGTAATTTAGTATTTCTACTTCAGCAACACTTAGAGTGCTGAAAAACCTGAAAATAATAAATTTTTAATTTCTAATAAGACTTTTATGTACTATTTTGTTTTTGTTCGTAATGATTATATCTGGTTTATTTTCTGCAACTATTTCCTTTCTATATCACGGTGAGAATTTGTTTCTTGGGTGCTTATTTATTGTCACAAAAATTGTTTCTCCTATTGCATAATCTTTATAAGGCTTCCTATTCTTATTGTGATACCTTAAATCTGTCTCCTGTTTTGTTTTTAATCTTTCTACATTGTCTTTCCTAAACTGCTCTAACTGTGTGGGGTCTGTTGTTACTCTATGACCAAAGAATACTTCTATGGGTTTGAAATTAGTGGTAGTGTGGATAGAGTTATTATACCTATATAATGCCTGATACAGTAGATCCGAAAATGTATCATAAATCTTTTCTGCTTTGATACAGCGCATGATTTCATTCAGCGTAGAATGAAATCTTTCTACTTGTCCGTTCGTGGTACTTACATGCGGAGGGGCTTTAAAAATTTCAATTTCATATTGATCTTCTAACATGAACTTTATTGAAGTGGCTGCTAGCGATTTTTCATTGTCAACAACAATTTGTTTAGGAAAACCAAATGAAGTTATTAATTCGCGAAGAGGTTCTTTGATGTCCTCCACAGAACGTGATTCTACTATTTTTGCTTGAGCATATTTCGAGAATTTATCAATACCTGTAAGTATAATTTTATGGTTTATATAGAAGAGATCTAAGTGAACTATTTGGCCGGGATATTTTGGAATTGGTGTTGCCTTCAGTATCGGTTTGTTTGGATGTCGTTCATATTTTTGCTCTTTACAAACTATACATTGTTTAACTATTCTGTTAATTTTAGCTTGCATTCTAGGGAAATAGAATTTTTTTATAAGTTGACATTTATTTTCTTTCGCATTCCTGTGTGCTCTTTTGTGTTCTTTTATTATCTCGATTTCCTGTGCTGATTCGTTTGTCAGATCGGTAACAACTTCTCTTGAAAATCTTACTTTGTAATTTCTAAAATGAATAGGATAGACTCTTTGTAATCCTCCTAAAGTTCTTTCATCGGTAGTGATGCCGTTAACCACTGATGGGTTAAGATATCTTTTGAGCAAAGATACAAGTTCTTCATCGCTGTAATTGTTTTGGGTAATGGTATGACGATGATAGGTAGGGAAAACTATTTCAAATTTATAAGTTGGAATGTCGTCAGTAAGCAAAAATATTTGATTCTTAAAAACATTTATAGGCACATTGGCAAATGCTATCAGATCTTCAGATGAACTCTCATCGCTGTGTTGCGTGGGTGTTAAGGAATTTACTTGTGGTGCTCTTGAAAGGGCATCAGCCACGACGTTAGTTTTTCCTGGCTTGTATTGCAGTTCGTAGTTGTATTCTTCTAGGGTAGCTTTCCATCTTCTTAGCTTGCTGTTAGTATTTTTGTTACTAAGAGCATGTGTGAGAGGCTGGTGGTCGGTTATTATTTTTACTTTAGCAGATCCATAGAGGTAATTTCTTAAATTTTCTAAGGCCCATATGATAGCGAGCATTTCTCGCTCATTAGTGGCATAATTCTCTTCGGGTTTTCTCAGAGTCCTGGAAATATAAGCTATTGGACGATCCTCCTGTGATAACACGGCCCCTAACGCGAAGTTCGATGCGTCGGTAGTAAGCTGAAATTCCCTTTTGAAATCGGGGTATGCTAATACGACGTCTTGGCCAACTAAGGCGTTCTTAAGCTTATTAAAAGCTTCTACTGCGTTTCTATTAAGACAAATTAATTTTTTACCTGATTGAGTTTTTGGCAGGTTGCCTTCCTCCCCCCTTAAAAGGGCTGTCAGGGGTTTTGCTATTTTCGCGTAGTCTCTAATGAAACGGCGGTAATAACCGGACAGACCTAAAAAGGATCTAAGTTCTTTTACCGTCCTAGGTTGTGGGAACTTTTTTACGGCCTCCAATTTTTTCGGATTTGTTTTGATTCCATCGCTTGAGACAATGAACCCCAGAAACTCGACTTCGTTTTTCATAAACTCGCTCTTATCGAGCTGTACCTTCATATTTGCGTTTTGTAGTGTTCGGAAAATTGTCTCAACGTTTTCGAGATGTTCTTTTTCGGTTTCGCTGAAAATTAAAATGTCATCTACATACACGAAACATTTTGTTCCAATATGCTGGCGTAATATGTCGTCCAGTGTTCTCTGGAAAATTGCGGGTGCATTCTTTAATCCAAAGGGGAGTCTCGTGAACTCATATTTGCCGTTGTTCACCGAAAATGCAGTCTTTTCGATATCCTGCTGTCTCAATGGGATCTGGTGGAATCCGCTTTTGAGATCTATAACCGAAAACCATTTTTTATTACCTAACTGCATCAAGATCTCAGATATTTCGGGGATGGGATATCTATCTGCTATTGTTATTTGATTAAGTTTACGATAATCCACTACCATCCGAAATTTTCTCTTTCCAGAAGCATCTTGTTTTTTTGGCACTATCCATACAGGTGCGTTGTATGGAGATCTGGATGGCCTGATTATACCGTTTGAGAGTAGTTCATTAATCTGTTTTTCTACTTCTTCCTTTAGTGAAGCAGGATAAGGGTAACTTCTGGAATAAACTGGTTTGTATGAAGTTGTTCTGATTTCGCCTTCCACTATTGTTGTGTAAGTCAGTTTTTCGTCTGGGTCCAAAAATAATTTGGGGTATTTGGCTGTTAATTTTCTGATGGCATCTTTCTGGTCTGTGGTCATATGTTGGGTTCTAATTCTAATTGTGTTAACATCACTAGAAAATTCTTGGTTTATTTTTATTTTCCGTCCGCCTCTTATAACCATCAAACTGCGTTCTATGTATATTATTGCTGAGAGCTGCTTTAAGCTATCATTTCCTAATATGGCATGAAAAGATTTGAGAGTTGGGAGTATGAAAAATTTTATAGGAATTTCGTTGTTTCCAAAAAGATGTGCAAAGACATGGTGAGTTACTTTGATAGGACCTCCAATTGAATTAGCATAAAATGGATTTTCATTCTCAATAGTGTTTTTTGCTAAATTTGGTTGAATGTAATTTTTATTCGAACCTGTATCTAGAAGAATTTTTAGAAATTTTCCGTCGTTAGTCCTACAACTAATATAGGGTAACGAGGATTGGGTTAATCTAAAAAATGGATATCTGTGAAACTTTCTTCGGGGGTTTCAAGGTTTTCTTCTTGATATTCCGAAAATTCGTTTACGTATTCTTGTAAGGTTTCATGGTGGTTTTTATCTTCTTCAATTTTAGCAAGGTCGTATTTTTCTTGTTCTGCCAGAGTATGGAAATTACGCTGTACTTTTGGAGGTGGTCTTACTTGAAGAGAAGATTGTGGTGGTCTCTTTCCTTGGAACTGATGCATAGGTCTTGGCCTGTTCATATAGTTTACGTTACGAGTTCTTATACTTTCGTCAATTTCCATTGGTTCCGGACGTTGAGTTGGTTTGGGAGCGAAAGGTCTCGGTGGGGGTTGTTGACTATTTTGGAATGGGCTAAATTGTAATTGGCTGTTTCTTGGTTGGAAAAACTGATTTCGTTGGTCAAACCTAGACTGGTATGGTGGAGGGGTAGAGAAAAAATTTGGCTGTGGTTGGTATGTAGGGTGTGGATAATTTGTCGTTGGTCTATTTGAATGAGTATTGTACCTTGGTGAATGTTGTGGTGGAGCTACATATTTTTTTGCACTTGAACGGGTATTTTGAACATAGTTGGTTCTAAATACTTGGTTGTCTAATTTTTGACACAAAGCAAGTGCTTGTGGCAGATCTCTCGGTTCTTTTATAGCTAGAAGTCTCGGCATATCGCCATTCAATCCCCTAACAAATGTGTCGAGTGCTTTCTCGCGGTAGGTCTTGGTAAGGACGTTGATAGCTTCGTTTCCTATTTCTAACGATGACAATTTGTTAAGAATCAGTGAAAGACATCCATAAACTTCGTGGTAGAATTCCTGAATACTTTGTCTTCCTTGTACGAGTGACGATAGTTGGTATTCTAGGGATGAAACATCTCTTTTATCTGCGTAGTGGGTAACGAGGCAGCGTGAGATACAATCCCAGTTCAGTGGTGTATTGTATGATTCCAGAACATTGTCCGCTTGTCCTACAATTTTATTCCGTATGACGCTGATAATCCCGTAATATTTGGCAGTACCTCTAATTGGTTCGTAAATTTGGAGAATTCTTTCCACACTTTTTTTCCATGAGATGAATTCTATATTATTTCCCGAAAACTCTCTCAAGCTTTTAACTATATCTGGAATCTTATCCAGATCACCTATGTCTGCCCTATGTTCCTGATTTATAACCTGATCTATTCCCGAAAATTCATCAGAATTAGTGTTTATAATTGAATTAAGAATCTGAACTCCCTCTGTTCTAAGAGCTTGTGTAACTATACCTGTTATTGCGTTTCTAAGTTCCATTGACATGGCTATTTCTTGTCGTTCCTGTCTATTTTCAGGCGGGTTTATTAAAGGTGGACGAATTAGGTTATTTGGATTGGACATGATGGATTTTAAAGGATATTTGGGAAAAAAGGATTTTAATTTTACACCTAATGTTTTTAATTAGTTTTTGATCAAATTTTTAGCAGATGCAAATATTAACTTTACTAAATGTTTAAAATTTATTTATTTCACTTTTAGTGATTTTAATTAATTGGATTTTGAGGAATTCTTTATAAAAAGAAAATATGAAAGTTGTTAATTTATGATATATTTTTACACTTTTTTTTTCCTTCTATATTTAATTGGTAGAGAAAAAATTATTTTTAATTCACTTTTCAATTTTCTTGTAATTAATTCTAAATTTATTATATATATCTTTTCTAATTTAAATTTTTATAAGAACAGAATTTTCTTTATTTAATCTAATTCATTTAGATTTCAAATTATTATATTTAATATATTTTCACATTTTATTCTTTCTTTTTTTTTCATAACTATTTTATTCTTTCCTTTTTTTCATAACTTATTTTGTATTTTTTTTTAATTTCTTTTCAATATCTTTTTAATTTATTTTCTTAATTTTAACACTTTTTTCTTAAATATATAACTTACAAAATAAATATGATGGTCCTCATCTCACCGCTGGTTTGGATTTTTTCCTTTTTGCTATAGGTTTCCGCTACTGGGGATCCTCTCCAGACGTATTCGTGTAGATGTCCTGGGTTGAGCAACTCCAGGAAACGGGTTCAGGGATGCTGCAATGTCGCACTATTTTCGCTATGATGTCAAAACAATTATTTAATAATCTGTTTCTTCACACCGTTTTTTTTTTTTATATATTTTTCGCGTCACGACACTGAACAAACCCTCGAACGTTGGGCGCCAGTTAAGGATACTTTTGTTCCTTTATATAAAAAAAATTAATTTTTATATTTTTATTTAGGAGTATACCTCCTTCTTTATTGAGTAATAATTAAATACTGACTTAAAAACTAACAGATACATTATTTGTTAAATTATAGTTTTTTATGTTTACCTAATTACTGAGAAATCACCTGTTTAATTATTGTTA
Source organism: Protocalliphora azurea (assembly GCA_932274085.1). Classification (NCBI taxonomy): domain Eukaryota; kingdom Metazoa; phylum Arthropoda; class Insecta; order Diptera; family Calliphoridae; genus Protocalliphora; species Protocalliphora azurea. The sequence goes on along the minus strand of OW026522.1, from coordinate 52,043,970 downwards.
CTCGTAGACATAGTGTCAGCAGTTTTCATGGGAACGGAAAACAACATGCAAAATTATATGGAAATCTAAATATTGCAGTTTATACATACAATAAATTAATGTTAACATTTTTTTCGTTAACTTGCACTTTAATTTTTATTTATTTTAATGAATTTAAGTTTTAGCAAATAAATATTAAAATTGTGACTTACGTTTCTTTGAGGCAGTTCTGGTTGTTGGGTTCTTTACTTACGAAGATGAAGTCAATTTTCGAGTTGGAATTTCACTGGACCACAAATCTAAGGTAGGATGAGCTGTCGAGCTGAGTTTGCTGTTGGCTGAAACGGTCTGATGGGATAAATTTGCCTGGAGTGGAGAAAATGTGTTTCCTGTGTAGCTGATTACGCATTCAAAAAGTTAGATGTCTGAGAAGAGGAAGTACTATCATGTGGTGTGAAAGGAGTATGTTGCACTTGTTGAGCACTGAAAAAAGAAGGTTGTGTATTTTGATTTGTATTAGTAATGAATTCTGGGTTTGATTGTTGTCCACTTAACGAAGGCGGCACGAAATAGTTTGTGGGAGGTATAATTATTTTGTTGATCAATTACTGAATCAGAGGTTGGTTGGTATGAATCTGTTTTGATAGTTTGTGTTAATGATTCTGCTGCAGATTGTACAAGTCCTGTGATATTTTGTAATACGCCAGCTGGATCAAGATTGCTTATTTTTGAAAATAAACTACTACCACCTTTGCGCTCCTCAGGTTTTTGTTCTTCTATTTATCCGTCTGGCGACACGTCTCTGACGTGTGTATGTGTGACGAACAATGGTTTGGAAAACAGTTGGATGTTTAAACACTTTTATAATTCACTTTAAATTTGTTATATTGAGGATTAATAATAATTAACACAAAGCTCTTTTCTTTCTTTTTTAATTTTCTTTAATAATTTTCAACTTATGTTCCTCTTTGACTGCTTGAAATCTATTAATTCTTCTTTTTTCTTTTTCTTTCTTACTGACCTACTCTAACATTCTTTTAGTCAGTTTGCAGAGTTGCCAATAAATTATTGTTTGTAATTTGTTTATAATTAGCTGGTTTGGTTATAAATTAATAATTTTACTTAATTATTAGTTTATATATATATATTTTTTTTTAGACTCGAAGGACCATGAATATTCTCGTCACTAATCTCCAAATGAAATTAATTAGTTAATTGGATTTGTAGTCGATTTCAATTATAATAATGTAAGGATTAAAAGTATTGTATTTGTTATTTCAAAGTAAATTTGGATTATTTATTAAAAACGTGGTGTTACCAATTGGATGAAGAAAAATAGAAGGCCGGAAAATCGCTTGTTTCGTTTCAAGCGATCTTCGGGTTTTCCAATTTCCACTGAAGTTATTGTTCAGTGGCAATTAGTTATTTATAAATTCACAATATTTCAGAATAATTTATAGCAAAATTCACAGTAGGTACGATTTACAAATTTATATTTGGTGTAAATAATTGGTAAATATATAAAATAAGTAGATAATACAATTCAAGATAAATAATTATACAATAGATAATACATTAATAAAAAGAGTTTTTCTAAGAAAGAATTTTATTGTTCAAACTATGTTTGAACATCATTTATATTTTCATTCTTTATATTTTTAGTTTTATTTTTGTCCATTTCATTTTTATTCCCACGAGTGTACTCATAATGGGTTGGACCATCCATGCATTGACGGCGTACATAGACTGGTCTACTCAACTTTTACAACCGACACGTGCCCTGGCGTCGGAAGGGAGTTGTTAACGACTAGTCTTCTTTAACCACTAACTAACCATTCAGGTTCTCGGCACATGTACCAGCCGCCTTAACCTTACAAGTGGTGGCAGTTTTGGTCCGCGGGCAGTGACTAGATACGGCCTGAGCTCGTGTCATTACTTAGGTCTGACAGTATGTTATCCGCCACCTAGGAACGCGCTCGATGGGAGGTGTGTCAACTCCGCATTAGAATTTTTGTATTAAAATGTAATAGATTTTAAAAATGTAATAGGTATTGAAATAATTTATACTTCTGTTGATATTTAGTAACAAAAATATAATAATTTAATCGTTATAAGTACAAATAAGTACAACACACATTAAAATGTTTAATATTTGTTGAAATATGCGACTAAAAATGGAAAAATATTAAATAATTTTTAAATACAACCTTTTGCAACTACATACGCATATGAAGTGTGGTGAATTTGATTTTTACACCAATACATATATCCGTTGGAGTCTTTGCTACATTTACTCCTATCGGACGCGTCCCCAGGTGGCGGATCGGGGGGATTGGTTGTAAGGCACATGATATATACACTCTACTGAATTGTGCATTCTGGCTCATCGCATGGGGGTATATATCATGTGTATTATCTCCGATCTTAGGGCTTTTACAGCTTCTCGCGGACCAAATAAATGTAGTGCACTTTAAGGTCAAGGTGGTAGGCAGCAGTGCTGAGGACCTGAATGGTTAGTTGGTGCCTAAACAAACTAACAGCTAACAGCTCCCCTCCAACGCCCATGGCACGGGTTGGTTGTAATTCTAGCCTAGTCCGCGCACGCCGTCACTGCGCGAGATGGTCCTTTTCCTTCGCGCTCAGAGTCTGGAGAAGAACTCGAGTGTTGAGGCGGGGTCTGAGCGGGGGTATGGCTCGACGAACTCAGAGGGTCATTCGTCTGGCAGTGGTTCCGAACTAAACCAAGACGCGGTAATGCTTGATGCGACAACCGGCGATATAAACCGAACTAAAGAGGAGCATGCTCGTAGTGGCGCAAGAGCCTCTCTTGGTTATCTGCACAAGATAGCCAAGAGAGGCCCTTTGCCACTTACAGGTAAGGATAAGTACCTTATCAGGAAGCACAGGAGGAACGTCAAAAGATTCGAACGAATCTACGGCCCTGTCTGTGTCTCTTTGGGAATGTCTTATCCTGAAGGATTGTATGTGGATGCTGGCAACACCCCAGAAGTGTCTCGTGAGAGCACAGGAGAAAAGCCAACCTCTTCATCAATCCCTACCGGAGTGAACTATTCTGGTAGTGGCAACCCGGGCAAACCTGCAGTCCTAGTGAAACAGCAGGCAACGTCTGGTAAGCCAACAACTACCATTGAAATGGTTGGTCATACACCATCCAGCAAACCTGGCAACCAACAAAAAGTTGTCAGAGATGCTAGGCCTGGAGATGATCAGCCATCTACTAGTAAGAGGACTTTACTTTCGAAGCCTGCCAGCTCCAGCAGTGGGACTGTACGAGCTTCGATTGGGAAGCCCTCTACATCGAAGAACGCTGGTCAAAACCCATCCGGCTCTCTTAAAGGCCCTCATAGGGGGGTTGTTAAGAGGGCCAGGTCTGGGGATGACCAGCAACCTTCGATGGCCAAGAAGGTTGTTCACACGCCAAACAGCTCTAGTAAGGGCGTCCATAAGGAGGTTATTAAGAGAGCTGTATCAGGAAGTGAACAACCCTCAACATCGAAAAGAGCGAAGGAATCAGTGTTGCAGAATTGTATTCAAGCTGCTGTCATTGACAGGGTTGATCCAGATGGGAGGATCAGCGTTGAGCAATGGCGACAAATTGAACACAAGCTCATTGAGGAAATCGCTCTTGTTAAAGGAAGGCCGGATGAGGTATCCTTCAAAGGCGCAGACTGGATGAAGGGTGTCAATACTATTAACTGCGGGAACGAGAAATCATTTGAATTTCTCAGGAACGCAGTTGCTAGGTGCGACACTCTCTATCCAGGAGCGAAGCTTGAGGTGATACTCGCATCTGAGCTGCCCCTGCGTCCAATAGTGACAGCATGGTTCCCTCCACCCATTTTAGAGGTTGGAACCATTCTGACAGTATTGGAAAATCAGAATAAGGGTCTTCTTACAGGTCAATGGAAGTTGGTTAACACCATGACTTGTAAGGAGAACCAAGGCAGAGACTTCAGATTCGCAGTGGATCAGGAGTCTCTGAAGAAGCTGGAGTCACTGGGGGGAGTTGTCAATTTCGGATTTGGGGTGATCAGGTTTAGGTTCAACAAATCTGATAAACCCAAAGAGGCTGTCAGTGGTGCAAATTAACTTGCATCACTGTGAGGCAACCTCAACCGAACTGACAAGACTCCTCATTGACTCCAACGTGGACGTGGCCCTCATACAGGAACCCTGGATTAAGAACACCAGGGTATGTGGTCTGAGGGTCACGGGGTACAACCTGTTCATACCATCCACAACGGAAAAGGTACGGACATGTATACTGGCAGGGAATAATCTAAATATTAATTTTCTTCATTCCTTTAGCAGTGGGGACCTTACAGTTGTCCAACAGGAAGCCGCAGGATGCAGCGGGCTTATAATGGCGGCTGTGTACATGCCGTATGAGGCAGCCGATCCACCAGGTATCGCTCTGCAGCAGTTGGCGGAGCACGCTAGGAGGAAAGGCGCGTACATGGTCTTGGGATGTGATGCGAATGCTCACCACTATCAATGGGGAAGCAGGGACATCAACAAAAGAGGTGAGTTGGTATACGATTTTATAACTTGTTATGATCTGCATATCTGTAATAGGGGTACTACGCCTACGTTCAGAGCGAAAGATAGGGAAACAGTTATAGATGTAACGCTGGCTAACCGTGGGGGAAATTATGTTAGGGATTGGAGAGTAGTTTTGGATTACTCTTTTTCTGACCATAGCATGATATCTTTTGGTCTCGACTTTGAGAAGGCGAGGGAGCAGCCCTATAGGAACTCGAGAAGGACAGATTGGAAGTCCTTCAGGAGGTCAGTCTGTAGGGACCTTAGGGATACTGAGGACTGGAGAGATTCAGTTGAGGGTATCGAGTTGGCGGTGAATAATTTCACGAATGTTATTAGGAATAGTTTTGCGCTCAATTGTCCAGTGATTTATCCTGGGAAAAGGAAACAGCCGAAATGGTGGACTAGGGAACTTAGGGACCAGCGGTCTACAGTTAGGAAGCTGTTTAATGGAGCCAAACTAACGAGGAGTGATGAGGATTGGAATAGCTATAGGGATAGTTTCTCTAAGTATAAGAAGGACATTAGACGAGCGAAACGGACTTCATGGGTAAATTTCTGTGAATCGGTGGACTCTGTTAACGAGTTGTCTAGGTTTAGGCGAGTATTATCCAAGGACCCAGTGGCACCTGGATACATACAACTTGAGGATAACTCGTGGACAGAGTCTAGCTCAGAGTCCCTCAGTTTACTTATGGAGACTCATTTTCCAGGCTGTAGAGATATAGAATCTGTTGGAGGGACAGGTAGCGTCAGTGATAACCTACAACCCGAATCAGATGCTGGGGATACCGATGTGATAGGGGAGATGATCACTAGAGACAAAGTATTATGGGCGGTAAATTCATTCGAGCCATACAAATCTCCTGGCTCGGATGGAATATTTCCGGCCATGCTACAGAATGTCGATGAAAGAGCCATCTCTCTATTGACGGAGGTTTTTAGGGAATGTCTTAGAATGAAGTACATTCCCAGGGGGTGGAGAGAGGTAAGGGTCATTTTCATACCCAAAGCGGGTAAGACGACTCACTCGAAGCCCAGGAATTACAGACCGATCAGCCTATCGTCTTTTCTATTGAAGACAATAGAAAGACTGATCGATCTTTATCTTAGGACTAGTATAGGAACTCAGGTCATTAGCGAGTCTCAACATGCTTATCTCAAGGGTAAGTCCGTTGAGAGTGCTCTGCATGACGTTGTGAGTTACATTGAGCGAGGTCTGCTGCAGAGGGAATATACCATGGCGGCTTTTCTCGATATAGAGGGGGCCTTTAATAATATCACGATAGAGGCTATCGAGGAATCACTTGTTTCGCTGAATATAAGTAAGCTCCTTGTTGAGTGGATAATTCTGATGCTTAGCAGCAGAGTTATCAACTCAAACATGGGAGGCACTTATATGAGGAAACTCGTGACTAGGGGCACACCGCAAGGGGGGGGTCCTTTCTCCATTACTGTGGCTCTTGGCCGTGAACGTCATTTTAAGACAGTTTGATGCTAAGGGACGGAAGATTGTGGCCTACGCCGATGACGTTGTTTTACTGGTCTCTGGTAAGTTTTTATCTACGATCAGTGAGGTCATGCAGACAGGTTTACGTGATCTGTCCCTTTGGGCCAACAGTAAGGGATTAGGGGTAAACCCCGGGAAAACGGAGCTAGTTTTGTTTACTAGGAAATACAAGGTTGAGCATTTTAGCTTGCCAGTATTGAATGGGATTGAGCATGTATTGTCAAGTGATGCCAAATACCTGGGTGTGTACTTGGACAGTAAATTGTCTTGGAGGAGAAACACTCAGGAGAGGGTCAAGAGGGGACTCAATGCCTATTACACCTGCAGGAACTCTATAGGCAAGAATTGGGGTCTTAAGCCGCAAGTTGTATATTGGATTTACACTTCGGTTGTTAGACCTATTCTTACTTATGGCTGTACAGTCTGGTGGAAGGTATTGAGTAGGGAAACGTACAGGAAACTTCTCTCTAAAGTTCAGAGGTGTGCTTCAATTGGCATCTCAGGTGCCAGGAGAAGTACACCTCAGGCGGCGCTGGACATAATCCTCCACCTTCTTCCAATTGAGGAATTCGTGAGGGGTATGGCTGTCCGTGGCCTATTTAGATTGAAGGAACTGGGTTTATTAGGTTCCTCTAGAGCGGGGCATGTCAGCATACTAGATGAAGTCAGATTCAACGGTCGGACACTATCCTTGGCTGAGCCTACGGATTATGTCGGGACCACGATTGACTTCGGGGCTACTCCCGCTTTGGTGTTACCTAGCAGGGATCTTTGGGATGGAGTAGAAAAGCTCTATGGAGGGTGCGCGGTCTTCACGGACGGTTCGAAAATGGAAGTTGGCACTGGTGCAGGTGTATACTTTATGGGAACTGATATCAGACGATCCTACAAATTGTCTGACAGTTGTAGTGTCTTTCAAGCAGAGATTCTTGGCATTTATAAGGCTCTCGGCTTGATTGAAGGGAATGTTGAACGGGGGTCTGAGATTACTATCTATGTTGATAGTCAGGCGGCGTTATTGGCTCTGACTAGTCATTTTGTTAGGTCCAGATTGGTACTTGAGTGCAGAAGGGAATTGAGAAGGTTAATGGATTCCTATATGATGAGACTATGCTGGGTTCCTGGTCATTGTGACATTCTTGGCAACGAAATAGCCGATGAGCTAGCTCGCAGTGGCTCGGAGCTAGATAGGTCTTTCATAGAGTCATCTGTTAAGATTCCAATTGGGTCCTTCTTTGGGGCCATAGGGGAGTGGACTCTGGACAACACGAATCGAGCCTGGAATGACAGATCGGACTGCAGAGTTTCTAGGGCATTATGGCCTAGCTTAAAACTGGCGGATTCCAAGCATCTTCTAGGTATGAGTCGTGGTAGTCTTAGAGTCATAGTAGGTATGGTTACGGGTCATTTCTCAATAGGGAATATGATGAGTAAGTGGGACATTGGCACATCAGACTTCTGTAGAACGTGCGATGATGTCGAGGAGCTAGAGACAGTGGAGCACATACTCTGTCACTGCGTAGGGCTTCAGCGTAATAGGTTGAAGTGGTTTGGAAGCCATACACTACATGGACTAGGTGAGGTTAATGGCAAAGGACTTGTCAACCTCATAGGGTTTGTTATGGGGATAAAATGGCTTAGGAACAATCATAACTGATTGATTGGGTATAGGTTCCACTTTTCTCTTTTTCTTTTTCTTCTTTTCATAATGGGATCACAATGGGCCGTTTGGCCTCTGGGTGTAGGCGTGAATGCGCCGCCCTTTCCAACCTAACCTAACCTAACCTAACCAATACATATAAATGAAATCTTATTAACACATTCTTAATGTTACGTACTTTTGATAACTGCATTAGTGTTTCCAGATTTCTTTCGAGCTTTATCCCCAAATAGCAAAATCTCCCCAAAAATCCACAAATAAATGCTTGTATTATTCGCAAAAAATCCCCACTAAAATAATAAATTTATTTTATAGATTAGTATAAACTACATTACTTTTTCTTCGAACTACAATCCATATCTTTTGTTGTTGAATAAATAATAGGTATATCTTACTAAAGATTAATATCGGCGGAATTTAATGTTTTTTCTTAATTTTTCCAAAGTTAAAAAAAATCCCCAAAAAAGTGAAATTCATTCCCAACAAATCCTATAATTAACAAACTAAATTTTTCATCCCTATTTCCCAAAAGGAAAAATCCCTTAAACTGACAACACTAATCTGTATTAGGTACCAAGTGAGAGAGTTTCTTTATTAGTTCCTTATACTATTGTCTTTTCTTTCTAATGCCTTTTAAAATATTTAAATTGGTTAACAGGAATTCGAAATAAAAATTTTAAATCCTAAAGTTAGAAAAATCGGTTTTTTGATATATCTCCCGATTTTGGGGGTATATTGAAAATTCTAAAATGGTATAATAATCTACTCACTATGTTACATTGCAAGGCAACTAAAAACAGGTGAACTCACTTAATTAGCTGATTATTTTTTTTTAGAACCATAGAACTCCATATCTGAAGAATTTTTGATTACCCGCTGAAAAAAATTAATGAATTCGCCGTATTGTTTTTGTAGAACTGCTGCCACCTGTTTCATTTCGTCATGGTTACATTCAAAGCGTGTATTTTTTTTTGGTAAATTTGCTATCAAAATTTACGTATAAATTGAAAGAATATTTAAATTTATAATTGTAGAAGTAGCATACACTCTTATCATAAATTAAATAAATTTCAGCTCGATATTTAAAATTTTTTTAATTGTACAGTTTTGCTGTTCTAAAACAACACAAACTTTTAGAATATTCAATATTTTTTTTAAATATTTATTTGTTTATATAAAGAAATAACAAGTTTATAAAATAAACATTAAAATAAACGAACGATTCTAAATATTTTGTAATTTATTTTATGATTGTCAAAATTTTCTACTCATTTGTCATTTCTTACTTTACTTGATAGCTTTTGTCACAAACTCAAAATTATGAAATTTAAGCAAAAAAAAAAAAAAAAAAACTACTTTCAGCCTTTCAAAATAAAAATATCTCAAAAAATAGCTCAAACTTTTAAAAATCATTAGCACCATTAGATTCATCGCCATCAATTTAGTTTATCCAATAGGTGGTCACCTTGTTTAAAAAATTATAAATCTCAATTTCGATCTCAGTGTTATTATTTGTTATTATTTTGGTTTCATATGATTTTTATTCGAAAAACGTCGAAATCAAAGTTTAAAATTACAATTAAAATATTAAAAAAATTGTAGCATTTTTCATATTTTTTTAACGAAAATCATAAAAATATTCCACCAACAAAAAATTTTATTATAAAAGTACTAAAAATATACAACCATCAACGAGCGCCATATATGTTTTCATGTGTCCATGTAAATATTTGTAGCAGTTTTACTAAACAATCGCACATCAACATATATTGCATTAGCTATTTTATTTAGTAGTTCAATTCTAACAATTTTCTACTTCAACAAAATATTTCGTTTGAATATTTTTCTTCTCAAAACATATTTTAACCTAAAAATATGGAAAACAAAAAAAAAAAAAAAAAAAAAAAAAAATACAATATGACCAGTGCGAACTACGAAAAATATGGCAGCTTGAGAAATTCTTACTACGGTGCACAGTGGTTCCAAAACGATTCTTTTTTTTTTTTTAATTAATTCTGTAACTTGTGTGTAATTTCACATGATCAAAACTGAGATGTTTTCGAGTTGATTTGAAGGAGTATAGGTCCCTAGCGTATCACGAGGGTAAAGGGTAGACCTCCTACATCGGGTATGTATTTTTTTTAAATTCGCCAAAAATTCATTTATGACTTGAATGTAAAAATTTTACATGTAGGTAGTCCCTGTAAATCTCTATAAAAATATTCTCACATGTGTAGGTTATCTCTTTTAGTTTAAGAAATATTTATGTCGAAGTAAATTTTACCTTCATTTTTGGCATAGATTTTTTTAAGTTTTTTAATTTTTGAGATTTAATTTGACCCCTAAAATTATATAAAAATATCCATTAGATTTATTACAAAATTCTATACAAACTTTGTCAAGTTTGTAACATTTTTTGGAAAATTCTCAAATGTCAAAGCCGAGATCAGCAAAAAAATATATTGACTATATAACCCCAAATGTTGTTTAAACACACAAAAAATATTTTCATTTATATATTTTATACTCCCGTTATTGAAATCCTTAGTAAGGACCTCAGAGCCAGAGCGGACAAGCTCCATGGAGGTTGTGCTGTCTTCACAGATGGTTCGAAGATGGAAGTAAGGATAGGGTCGGGATTGCCTGATAATTTCAGAGTTTTTCTGGCAGAAATTTTAGTCATTTATCAGGCCCTAAGTTTATTGGAGGAGAACGTTGAAAGGGACTTTGAGGTAACTATCTATTTCGGTAGACAGGCAGCACTATTGCCAAAGACAAGTCATTGTGTTAGGTAACAGATTAGTGCTTGAGTGCAGAAAGGAGTTGCGAAGGCTAATGGATGCCTACAGAATAAGATTCTGTTGGGTTCGTGGTCACAGCGACATTCTCGGAAATGAAATAGCCGATGAGCTAGCACTCAAAAGAGGAGGAATAGAACGGACTGAAGATACTTCTGGGTATGAGTAGTGGGAATCTAAAGGTTATTGTGGGTATGATTACTGGTCACTTCGCAATAGGGAATATGACTAGTAAGTGGGATATTGGCGGGTCAGACTTCTGTAGGACGTGCGATGATGTGGAGGAACTAGAGACAGAGGAGTATATACTCTGTCATTTGTAGGGCTACACCGTAGTAGACTGAAGTGGTTTGGAAGCCACATGCTACACGAAAAAAAAAGACTTAGTAACCTGATAGGGTTCGTAATGGTGATAAAGTCGCTTAGGGGTGGTCCTTTTTTGTTGGTAGGTTATAGGTTCCATATTCCACAGTCTCTCTCTCTCCTTTTCTCTGCCTGTTTCCTCTTCTTTTTTCTTTCTTTATATATATGCTTTCTTTATATATATACTATATTAAATTCGAATATACTAGTTTGTCCGTTAAGAACACTGTAGAAAGAGATAGAGCTTTCGATAAGTATCTAGAAGGTAATACAGTATATATATATTGGCCGTAAGAACATCATTGAGTTAGTCTAATTGGAAGCATCGTTAAGTAAAGACAAATTAACTACCTTGGCTGTATATTGTTGTACATTACATTAAAGTGTACTGTATAAAGTGTGTAATTTAAGTGTATGTGTGTATTAGAACACAAAGTGACTATTTAAACTGTTATTGTTGTACACTTTTAAATAAAATAAAATCAAAGTACCGGTTTATTTAAAAGGAAATAAACCACAGTTTTTAAAAGTTAAAAACGTAACAATATTTTAAGGATTTATATTTTCAAAATAGGCTGCCGTAGAATTAAAAAGCTATTTACTAATTTTTAAACTCTGGTCAAAATGATAACATTCGACAACCATAACTTTTTTTTATCAAATAAGCACCATTAATTGAAAAAAATTAAAAAAATACGATTTTCAACATTAATACCAATTATATGGAAAACTAGAAGTAAACAAATAAGAAAGATATTGTCGGTTAAGCCCGACCATATGATACCCCACACCATTGTGTATATCCATCAAAATTAGTGAAGGGATCTTATTTTAAACATGTGGACAATTGTGGACCGATACTTTTGCTAAGTGTAAAATAAAATACACGAATACAGAATATCACGTTAATACTAACATTTATATCAATTTATGAACTTTAGGGTGAGTCCCGAAAATGGGCTTATATTGTTAAACGATCCTCATAAAATTTGTCACTGTGTCAATTTCTACTTACATAAAACTTATTTGTGTTGAATATAAACTTGATATGTTAATGAGATTTATGCACGTTAAAGTGATTTTCGTGAAAGGGTTTTATATGGAAGCTATGGTCAATTATGGACCGATCATCATGAAATTTGGCACAAAGATTGATACGTATACAAAACTTCCTTGCACTAAATTTCATTAAAATATTGCTACATTTAAGGCTTTTATGATCGCTAAACGCATATTCCGGGAGGACATTTGTATGGGGGCTAGGTGAAATAATGGACTGATCATAACCAATTTCAATAGACTTCGTTCCAGTGTCATGGAAGTCCTATGTGCCAAATTTCATTAAATTAACTTCAAAATTGCGACCTGCACTTTGTGCACGAGGTTTACATTGACAGCCAGCCAGACGGACGGACGGATGGACATCGTTAGATCGACTTAAAAAATGATTCTGAGTCGATTGGTATACTTTGAAGTGGGTGTTGGATGATTTTTTCTGTGCTTTATAAACGTGAGCACAAACGCATAATACCCCAACCACCTATGGTGGTGTGGGGTATAAAAATCATAAAATATTGCTAAAACTATAGCTAACTAGACAATATACAATTATTAGTGAGAACGTTCTCAATTTTTCGCTGAAAAGTCATATACATTGGCAGAAATTATAAGACGGGCAAGTTATGACAAATAATTTAGCTTTGATTTTTCATATCTTAAGAGTTCCTAATTATTCGACATATTTTAAAAACTAGTTTGGAGATAATTTGAAAAAGTATAATTTTTCCAAAACCGATTTTCGTTTTCTTCTACTACAAACCGCCCCGGATGACCGTTTCTTAATTTAATTTATTTTTATTAATTTGAAAAATACAATTTTCCAATTTTTATTAGAGTTTTTGAGTCTAATACAAGTTCATTTATAATATAATTAAAACGGATCAAATGAACATTACAAACTATTTCATATTACTGGAAGTAGAAAACCGCCCCAAATGTAATTATAGAAAAGGTGATGTACTAAATTTATTTAAATTTTTATCAAATACATATAAAAAATCTTCCTGATTCTCATTTATTAGGGGCGGATTTTCACTCAAATATATGTTTTTTCTAGAACACTTAAAATTAATATATGATATGATGTATCTATCCGAATCACAAATTAAAAAAAAAAAAACTTAATCATTTTACTTCGTGTTCAGAAGAATACTATTAAGCTGTCTTAATAGCTCTTACATACGTAATTGTAAGTGCCATGATCTCAGAGTCGGCTAAAACCAAAAGACAAATTTTCTACTGAGGGAAGCTAACAAAAATGTTTGAAGAACATAGTAGCAGTAAAACTTTCGTGAGTATGGGAAGTAAGACCAACAGAAAGAAAAGCTTCAAAAATCATCTAAAGAGGATAAATTTGACTCACAAAGGGAAGCACTGGAATGGTCCTGTGAAGTTTTGTCTAAGCACTCGACTGCGAAACGGCAACGTTCCACGGAGGAAACTACATAATTCGCTAAAAGGCCTAAAGTTCAACCGGGCCAAAGACCTTCTACGAAGTGGCTAAGGAAAGCCTAATACTGGAGAGACTAACTTAGTTTCGATCTATCTAGACCTCTAGGAGGAATTTCCTGCACCTCAAAACTCATTTTGTGTGCAGACGAAAAGTCGATGAAATCTGAAATCTCCAAGGTGGGAGAAATCTGTCCGGTGGCAAGACTGGAGACAGTGGAAAAAGTAAGCAAACCAGGGCATGGATCCCTATGAATCCTGAAAAGCTTGAAACAATTTTGAAACTACTTAAAATGAGCAACAATGAACCTCCTACTGATAACTGGAAGATTGCAAAAATTGAAGAGCCAATTGAACCAAGATGACAAATACTTCTTGTCTTGAGTAAAGAATCCCTGGTTCGTTAGATCGTGCTGAGTTTTGGTTTCTCTAAAGTAACATTAAAAGTTTACAAAAGAGATATTAGTGCTTCGGAAGTTACAAAGTGTAGTCCGAAAACCTGTGAGGATATGAAACATACTGAGATGGATGCACCAACAATTAAAACTTCGACAGAGGGCGGTTCCTATCGAGTTAGATTTAGATGACTACCTCACTTCTGATGCAGAAGTACTTAGTAGGGGACACAGATTCGGTTGAGGAAATGGATCAAGATGTTGAAGTTTCTCCAAATAAATCTCCACCATAGCAAAGAAGCATCCGCTGCACTATAAACCCGCCTATCGAAAAGCCCTAATCCAGCAACCATGGGTCTATAAAGGTAGGATCTTTGGACTTAGGACGAGGGACTATAAGCTGTTTTGTGACTCTAGATAATGTATTCCGTAAAAAACAGCCTAAATCTATTTATGCTCTCTCGTTTTAGTGATAGATATACTACGGTAACCTGCTTAGAAATTTAATACTCCAAATACTGGATTGTTTCGACATATCTTGGCCATGAAGAGCCTATACCCACTTCACTCTTAGAAAACATCATCACTGAAGTGGCTAAATTTACATAGGCATCATAATTGATGCCGATGCTAATACTCATCACACACCATGGGGGAGCAGTGATATTAAAGAGGTATTATGCTTTTTAATTTCTTATTAAGTAATAGCCCAGTATTATGTAATAAAGGGTGTGAACCCACTTTTGTTACTAAAAATGAAAAATAAGTCATGGATATTACCTTAATGTCCAACTTTATCTGAGGATTGGACTTTTGGCTCATTAGTGCTGTGAAAAAGACGGAATATTTTATCAATCCCAGAAGAATTGACTGGCACATTTATATGGCTAATCTATGAAATCATTTATCCGAGTTTTATGTAAGGCCAGGTATAATTTCAGAATTAGATGAAAGGGTGGGTACACTGACTAATTAACATACCATTAAGATCATATAGTTCTGTGATTTATCCAAGAAGAAAAAAAAGTCTGCTTGGGTTTCTAGTGAAATTCTAAAGCTTAGGAAGAAGTGTTGAAAAGCCTTCAATAAGGCTAAACGTACACGCTCTGAGTTAAACTGGGTGAGGTACAAAAACGAACTCAGGACCTTTAAGAAAGAGGTAAGGAACGCTAAGAGGAGCTCTTGGCACATCTTTTGTAATAGTACTGAGAACTGTAATAAAACACACAGGCTGCGAAGGTTTCTGTCTAAAACTCCATGATGTCTGGGTTTTCTTTGCAATGAAATCGGGTACTGGGCTACTTCAAGTGAAGAATCACTTGTACTCTTGGTCACCCGGAAAATTAAGACTATAAAGGAAGGTCAAACTGTCGGCAATTGGGAACATACAACCAGATAAGGTAGATGATAAGGTGGTTGATCCCAATTTTTAGGGGTTGTAATGAATTTTCTTACATATTCCTGATCTGGAGGATTATCACTACATTTCATTGACCAACTGCTTATGAGCAGAGTCATTTATGCGTAGTTGGGACTTTCCACAATCCAATGACTTGTGAATAGAGGTACACCCCAAGGTGGGATTCTGTCATTGCTCCTTTGGGTTGTAGCAGTCTTGGGTTCAATGGCAAATACCGGAAATATTGCAGGCCTCAGTGGAATTTCTTTCGAGATGGACATTTAAAAATGGATTGGGTGTCAATCCTGCTAAAACGGAATTGTTACTCTACACTAGAAAGTACAGAACGTTTCCGGGCCTGAATAATACTATCCTAGACAGCAAGTTGAATTGGAAACTGAACGTCATAGAAAAATTGAAGAAAGCGTCGGTAGCACTCTATACGTATAGAAATGCAATCGGCAAACATTGGGTGTTAAGCGCAGCAGTTGACAAAGATTACTACCAAAAAACTGGTTGAGAAACTACAGAGAACAACAGCGCAGTATATCACGGGAGCATTGAGAACAATTCCCACCTCTGCTCTAGAGACATTTTACATCTTATTTCCATTGAGCCTCTGTCACTAAATTGTTAATCAGAAATCGCCAAAAATCACCAAATTTAAATTTTATTTATTTTTTTAAGAAATACTAAAAAATCATCTAAAATGATAAAAGTGTCGTACAATTTTTAGTATTTAAAATTTCGTATAACTTTAAATGTAAATTCCACTCTAACAAAACAATAGCCAATAATTAAAGTAATTAAATAAATACAATTTTCTGACATATTGTTCCATTTTAGGTCAACAACTTTTAAAATCTATTGAATTTTATTATAATTTTTAAAAGAATAATTCCAACATTATATAACAACATTGGCCCCATTTAACTTATAAATTGTTTCAAAGAATTAATTTATTCGTGAACGTTTTTATTTCATTAAGACTGAAATCATTAATATCCTTAATATATTTGAAAGATTATGTAAAACAAAGTATCAAACACTTACTACATAAGCATTGTAAAATATATTTTTTGGGTATAAAATTTCGTAAAAATTTATTCGCTTAATCATTTATTTTTAATGTCTTTGAATACAGTAGGCGGTTAAAGTCCCATCCTCTTCTAAATTCACCGAACACTGCACATTAATTTTTTAACAAGTGGCAGCTTCCAAAGTGTGTTGCAATTGTTTTTATGCCCGAAAGACATTTTTATTGAATTCAACTTATAAATTGAAGCACTTCATTTTGCTAGATAGGCAAATACTAAAAATAGTCGATTTGAAGTAAGAAAATTTAATAGTTTTTCTCTATAAATGTCTACTTAATAAAATTTTAACAATTAGCCAAACAAATCACCACTAAACAGAAAATTCAGTTGCCAAAAGCAATTACAAATCGCCACGTTTGGCGAAAAATTGCCACATCTGACAGCCCTGCTCGTAGGTAGAGGAATGACTTTAAACACCACTAATGGACTTAAAGCCACTGGACAAGGGAGGGACTATACGTTCGGACATGGTTCTTTGCTCTGTGGCACTGTATTCATATGGGAATGCGTGGACTATGCTGTCCCAAATGTCTGTTGTGAAACAGGTTTCAAATACACTATTTATGGGCGTAAGAAGTAATCTGGAATATGGTAAGATAAACTTTTTCACTGACGGCTACAAACTTGATGAGAGAGTGGGTGGAGAGGTTTATTGTATGGAACTCTATTTCCGACAAACCTTCCGTCTTCCAAACCATTGCAGTATCTTTCAGGTGGAAGTGATGGCCATACATGAGGTCGCTCGCTTCCTAGTGGATAGAAACATTCTGTGTGGTGATATTAATATCTACTCGGATAGCCAAGCGGCTAATTTATTAACAAATTTAAATAACTTTAAAGAAGAAGACATCTAAAGCTTTTAGGATGTTAATTTTAAAAAAGTTGCTGCAAAATATATGTCTGCAGAAGAAATAAATTTAAAGAGATTTATTTTTTGAATATTTTCAAATTAAAAAAAAATATTTGATTTTTAGTTTGCATTTATTTTTGTTTATTTTTCATAAATATTCTTTAAGACGTCAATGTTAATACTTAGTAAAAGCCGAAGGGATGATAACAGAATACATGAAGGCCAAATTAGTTAACTGTTACGATTTACGATCGAATCTAATTTCAATAGAATTGTAAAATACGATGCTATTTTTTGTTGCTTAATATAGTTATTTGTATAACGATAAATACAAAAAAATTAAAGTTGACCATTTTAATTGTGAGTGACTAGACAAGTTTTTGCATTTAAATGGAAACATTATAATTCTTAACCAATAACATTTTTACTTTTAGCATTTAAAACACATAAGCTTCTCATAAGACCACCAACATTGAATTTGAAAATTCACCTGGCTTTTTTCGAAAGCGTTGATAGTTCAACGCCAATTGAATTTTAACCAACGGCGATTTATTCGCTTAATCATTTATTTTTAATGTCTTTGAATACAGTAGGCGGTTAAAGTCCCATCCTCTTCTAAATTCACCGAACACTGCACATTAATTTTTTAACAAGTGGCAGCTTCCAAAGTGTGTTGCAATTGTTTTTATGCCCGAAAGACATTTTTATTGAATTCAACTTAACGCCTTCTTTTATTGTTATAAATAAGAATGTTTGTATGAATGTATGTATGTATATATGTATGTATGTATGTATGTTTGTATGTATGTATGTATGTATGTATTTATGTATGCATGTATGTATCAGTGTACATACGTACATTCGTTCCGCAAGCATCTCTTGTTAAATAAAAACATACGTAAATACAAAAGCAACAACAATGATAATAATTTTAAGTGTCGGTCCAGAATACGAGCGCAGCTACACAAAATTTTCTGTCCTAAAAAAATTTGAGAGCGCACTGCTGTTTGAAACTTCTAAAAAGCAAAATAAAAGAATACAACTTTTTTAGTTATACAAATTATGATATTGTTGTTTTTTTATTATTTAAATGATTTGATTTTTAATATTATTATTAAAGTCAATAGCTTTAAATGTGCAGTAGTTTTATAACATTAAAATTCTTTGTTTAATAACGTTTTTATAAGCTTCGATTGCGATTTTATTTTAAGTGTATCTAAAACTTTAAACATTTTTGATTACAAAAAACCAAAAAACTAATAAACCCAAATGAGTGTGTGTGAGAGAACAATCAAAAGAATAAGAAATAAAATAAATTATAGCGTCAAATTTGTATGAAAATGTCGCTCTCTCTGTTATTTTTGGATGACAATAATACTGCTAGTGTCAACTAAATTGCTTGCTTATACAAAAAACAACACTAATAGTCATTGCAATACTTATCACCCACGTAAACTAACACGTAATAGAATATGTAAGATTTTTCTGAGATAATTATTTCACGTGTAGATTAAAACATTAGTATAAGAAGTATTATGAGCCTGATTGATGAGATTTCTCTACACAACTATTTTATAAGATGAACTGTCAAAAAAATACACATGAACGAAAGTCTGTTTTTGTGTGTGCATATGTATTTTGGAAATTACTTAAAAAACAATGTTTTTTGTAAAATTGTTTTGTTTAAATGGTTATTTTATATTTAAAAAAATATTCTTATAAAAAATGCGCTAAAAAGTCTTCATTTTTTTTATTAAAAATGTCATGTTTACTCTGCGACATTGAAAATAATGATATCTTATAGGATTTATTGGAATACTTGAACCCCTTATTTAAGATTTATCTTAATATAGACAAAATGGGTACTCTCTTCTGTTGGCGTTATCTCACATATTATATCAGACCTGGTGTAATATAAATATTTGTGTGTGTATATTATTAAGAGATTTTTTCCGTTTTTGGTCCATAACTTGATTGTTTATGAACCAATTTGGTTGAATAAAAAATCCAAAAATTTATAAAAATATTTATAAAAACGAAGTCCGTAGCTTAAAAAAGGCTTCAAAAAGTCAAAAATGCATTTTACCTGATATCTCGGTTATTATTGGACCGATTTAGTTCATTTCTCCAGCATAAAAATTCAGAAAAAATATCCAAATCTTCTTTGCAAAACCAAAGGCCCAGCTTTTATGGAGGATTCAGAAAATCGTTAAAAAAAAAACGTTTTTTGACGTATCTCCGCCATTTATGAACCGATCTTGTTAAATTTCAATAACTAAATTCTCGAAAGGATTATTTATATTATAAATATATATATATATATATATATATATATATATATATATATATGTCAGTGAGCTCCATAAACGTCCTTTCAACTGATAAACGGACGGACATCGTTCTATCGACATCATATTTTACAGGGATCCAGAAAATATAAAATTTTTTGCTCTCCGACGAAAACTACAAATTACAAACGAAAAACTTGTATATAAACAAAAATGCCCCAAAAAAAAGTTTTTTTTTTTTTTATTTAGAAACTCGTTCTCATTTGTTTTGATATTTTTCTAAAGAAATTGTAATATATTTATAAATAACACGCAGAAAATTGACTCGTTGAAAATCGCCCAAAAAATGTCTATACAAATTAAGGCTACATTTCATGTAAAGAATTAACCAATGTTTTGAAATGATTTTTCGTCTTTCTTGAACTACTATTCCTTTTTGATTAATCATTTTAACATTTTTGGGTGATTTCTATACCCTTCACTAGTGACTTCGTTCTTGCACGGAAAATTTGAAATATTTTTTTGAAGTTTTTTACGGAAGAAATGAACAAAATAGCTCCATTAGTATCCGAGATATCCATAAAAACACATTTTAAGACTTTTTCAAACTCCTAAATAAGCTATGTGCTATGTTTTTACATAGATCGGTCAACCACATCGAGTTATTTGCAAATCTTTTTTACATATTTAATGGCTGCTTTGCACATAGTTGTTGTTTTTATGGCACTGAAAAACCCCTATATAAGGTAGACCCGTTCTTTCGCAGAAAAATTCGGAAATGAACTCAATCGGTTCATTATTATCTCTACGGACTTCGTTCTTACGCGGGTCTGTTACAAATATTTTTCGAATTTTTAAATCAATCTAATTGGTCCATAATTTTCAAAATACCCTTTTTATACGCTTCACCACACGTTAAAGTGTAGATATAAGTTTGTCATTCCGTTTGCATATATATATATATATATATATATATATATATATATATATATAAATACCTATATATATAGATATCGAAAGAAGGTTTAATGAAGAAAACTCATACTTTTCTGTAGACAATAAAACAGGTGTATTTGCAAACATTTTAAAATTACAAAATTATTTTCAACAAAACAAAATTTTAATAAAATGCAATAACACCATAATTTTTTTTTTAATTTTCTTGATTATCCTTAGCATAGCGAAGACACACTATAAAATTGGTTTCATAGGATATAATTCCGTTATTTTTTTCATTACAAAATGAGCGAAAATACTACTTAAATTATTTATTTAGATCTATTTAAAGATTTTAGGTAGAAATTATATTATAGGATGTAATTGAATATTTTAAAACTTCCATATTATATTCTCAGAACCACATTCCCACCAGACTTGATGAACGATCCTAATTTTTATCCTTCAAACTTTTATTCAGATTTTACAACGACTATTTCCAATAAATCCTAGCACAGAAACTGCTTTCTCTTCAGATATAACCATCCCGATCAAAGACCCACACATACTACAACTTAAAACCATAATGCCTTTTATTCATATAGTATGTGG